>WEKY01000095.1:181051-257590 GCA_013390045.1 Picathartes gymnocephalus | reverse complement strand
GGGGGCCCCGCGCAGCCCGGCGGCCCCGCGCACGGCGAGGAGGAGGAGGAGGCGGCGGGGCCCGACGTGCGGCGTGGGCCCGGCGGCAGAGCGGAGCGCAGCGAGAAGCTGGCGCTGTACCTGGCCGAGGTGGAGAAGCAGGACAAGTACCTGCGGCAGAAGGGTCGGTTCCGCTTCCACATCATCCCCGACGGGAACTGCCTGTACCGCGCCGTCTGCAAGGCGGTGTACGGGGACCAGCGGCTGCACGGCGAGCTCCGCGAGCAGACCGTGCACTACATCGCCGACCACCTGGACCACTTCAACCCCATCATCGAGGGCGACGTGGGAGAGTTCCTCATCGGCGCCGCCCAGGACGGGGCCTGGGCCGGCTACCCGGAGCTGCTGGCCATGGGGCAGATGCTGAACGTGAACATCCACCTCACCACGGGCGGCCGGCCCGAGAGCCCCACCGTTTCCACCATGGTTCACTACCTGGGGCCCGAGGACCCGACACGGCCCAGTATCTGGCTGAGCTGGCTTAGCAATGGGCACTACGATGCTGTGCTGGACCGCGTGTGCCCCAACCCAGAGTACGAGGCGTGGTGCAGACAGACTCAGGTACAGCGCAGGCGGGATGAGGAGCTGGCCAAGTCCATGGCAGTGTCCTTGTCCAAGATGTACATTGAGCAGAATGCCTGCTCGTGAGACCGCCTGGGCCGGAGGCTGGGAGCTTTGCTGCAGGGACTGACAGAGAGAAGGTGTGCTGGCTGTGATGGTGATGCCTTAATCCTTAACGAAGCAGCAGCAGCACCCCAGACTGAGAAGGACTGTAGGTTGTGGGGGATAAATACAGACGTGTTTGTAATATTAGTTGTAAAAACTTAGCCTCGGGTTATTTGCAAGCAGATTTCTCTGTGTATGTTTGTGTCTCCCCTCCCCACTGTCTATTTTCTATAAGAATGTATTTTTTGCACACTATTTTTAAACTGTTACCTCCATCTTCTACATCTTACGTTAGTATCTGGCTTTCAGCTGTACAGCCAAAAACGTTTGTAAACAGTTTTTGTAAATAAGGCTTATGATGTAACAGCTATTTTTTTGCTGTGTTTTTTACCCATAAACCTTATATTTTTACCAAATGAAGCTGATGTCAAACTGACCCCCCTAGTTGATGAAAATATTGTGGGTATTTTTCTTGCAAAATTAAAAGAATGGCTTTTGTAAAAGTGCAGCAAAGTGAGAACAGACTGCTTTTAGGAACAGTTGCTTTCTCTGCCTGGAGCACAGAACAGGTCCTTTGAGCCAGTTGGAGTGTAGCTACACGTGAACAGTGCAGGGAGCAATTGACTCTTCTTTTTTTAATTACTGTTTTGAGTAAACTGGCTTCTTGTTGCCTGGTTGGCTCACCCTCTGCTCCATTTATATTATTTATCTATAATAACAGAACATTAACTTGCAATAGAATGTTGTGACTAGATAATAGTCTCCTGCTTTGGCAGTAATTGCCTTGGCTGCACCTCAGTGTTTGTGTTGTTTCTGGGGTTATGGTGTCTTTCTTATAAGCCCTGCTTCTTTTTTGGCACTGGTGTTTCACCAACAAATCATTATCTGATCACAACATTTTATTCATGTGACTTTATTTTCTAATCAAGAAATCAGGGTTGGTATTCTACGTTATGGTTTAAAAGAAAAAAAAATTAAATTGAGGTTTGTATGGTTTGCTGGGTCAAACATTTAAATGTTTCCAGTCTCGATTCTGTCTCTTCTACTTTCTGATTAACTTGTCAGATATATTTATTAAGTAATGCAGTTTGTACTTTTTTATTTTGTAATACATTGTGATTTTGGAATTTATACTGTATTTGTATAATAGGAATATTCACAGCTAAAATGGAATGAATAAAGAATATAATTTTACTTGTGCTCTTTTTTTTCTACCCTGTGAATTCCTGGTGTGGGAAAGACTTGCGGGTGGGTTCACAGGACCTTTTATTTAGCTTCTCTGCTTTAGTCTCCCCTATTAAGAGGTGGGAAGAAGGGGTATGGTACTTTACAAATGTGAACCACTGATAATTCTGGTGTCTGTCAATATGTGAAAAAAAGAAGTGCAAGCATTTAAAGACAATTGACTATCTGTAATTACTTTCTTACTGCAAGAGATCTTAGTATGTATCTATTTGCCAATGAGAAGCATTTTTGTGTATTAATATGCTTTAGGAGAGGAGTTCTCAAGCATAGTTCATGAACTGGTGACACCAGGGTTGGTGGTGAGCCAGTTCTGCTGGACTGTGCACACTTGGGCTTGGACATTGGTCTTTGGGAACCTCCATTCTGCAGATAGCCCCAAACTTGCTTGAGATTTGTCCTGTGAGTAGTGATACCTTGGCACTCTCTTGTTACTCGAATAGAAGTAATGTCATAAGGAGATACAGCTTTTTACTCCCCTCACAAGATGGAAATACCTTGCAAGTTGTTAAAATGTGTTTACAAATGTGCACGTGTGTTTACAAATCAGGCCCTGATCTCAAAATAGTAAAAGGCCCCATCCTTAAACAACAGAAGGGTACTGGGCTAAAGTTAGGATTAAAAAGTAACTAAACAGCTGAAATGCAACAGTCTTCTATTGAGCACGTGTGCTAAAGAGCTGCAGGACTGATGTTGTATATATTTGTTACTGGTTCATGTGGTACAAAGAGTAGATTTAAATATTATGTTATTTTCAAAATAATGGTAAATACAATATTTTTTCCCATTTTCTTTACACCCAGTTGTGCTTTTTCTTTAAAGTGCAAACAGTGGTGGAAAAACCCTGGTCTTTCTAGTCGGCTACCGCTTAACTACTGAATCTTCGGACAGCTGAGTTTTGAGGTGAGAGCACGGCGAAGATGCAGTCATGGATATGTTCATAAGGAACAGAGGAAGTTAATGGGGAAAATGGCTACTCACATGACTAAAAAATATTAATACAGCATCAGTAAATATCAGTGATGTGTTACCTGATTAAAAACATTGTATCCAGGCTGCTAAGGTTTTGGGTTGGATGTGATTGATTCATTCAAAGTTGTGACTATCCCAAGTTTTCACAAAAACCCCAAACACATTTATTTTAGGTCATCTAAAATTACCGTTTTCAGCTGTATCATGAATTGTGATCACAAATTTTGTTTGTGTTTTGCAGCACAAACCTTAGAAATGCTCAGTAAGCTGAGTGAAAAGGATTGGTACTGCATAGTGTTCACGCTGTGCGATAAAAATGATATTAAAATATCAGAAATAAAGTACTGGTAGAAACGGACTGTGTAGGATCTTGGGATGGGTTCCCACGGAGTTCTTCAGCAATTTATCTACTGCATGAGTCACAGGGCCATGCAGATAACTTCAAGGAATTTGAAAAACTAGGTTACTTGTTGAACTAGTTTGCAAAGACATTGAGGATGTATTGCTGAAGTGCTGAAGGCACTTGTTTTTGCAACTTGCGTTACATATTGTGTCTAAAAGAAAATGACAAAAATAGCATTTCAGATGTTTTGGGCACATGGAAAGGGCTTTTTTTTTAATAGCTGTAGCGTTTAGAGTTCAGCTGAGACACTAAGTTCAGATGCAAGTTAGTGGTGTCTTGCTTGAACGGGAGTAGAGGCAGTTTCATGGACAAACTTTATGGAAGCAGTGATACTAATGTGGACAGAGCTTTACAAAACTGCTTGTAACACTGCTCTTGCCGCCAGCAAAAGCAGAGGTAGATGCAAGTTTTCCCTTACTGTTGCTGTTCAACAAAAATTCTAGTGACAAGGGACGGACAGATATTGTCCTGGATTATAATTTCAGTGCCTGATTATTTTAACCTTGGCTATTCACTTGCATAACCCAGCTAATCCTTAGACCTGTCTTGGGACTTTGGTCAACAGACTTTTTATTATTGACAATAAGTCATAAAAAGAGCTTGATTTTCAATATGCCACTTGTATGGTTCTATAAATCAGGTAGAAAATGTTTTAATTCTAAACCGAGCAAATGTGAATTTCAGTCTGTGGGAGCATAAGCTTTGTGATGCTATCTTTGCTTGTATTTTATAACACAATTGTGAATTAGTTGACATGTTGGATGCTTCATTTCAAGAATTCCTTAGGTTGCCAAGACTATGACATTCTGTTACTAAATGTGCAAGGGATATGTTAAAATTGTCGTGTGTGTTGGAACAGACTTTGTTACGCGAAGCAAAGTTTGCAAGAACTGAATTGGTTTGCAGTGAATGAATCCCAAAATAAGTAAGGGTCGTGGGCAAGTAGGAAAGGGAAGATTCATGGAAGTATCACTGTTTTCCATCTCAGTCAAGGGCTTGCTCTTGAGAAAATTCAGTGGATGACACCTTGTGCTTAGCAACTTTCTTAGGTCACATAGATATTGCCTAATGCCAGCTATTGGGTTTTCTCTGTCCTGTTGTATTTGGCTGATATATTACATGTGTGCAAGATACATCTTTTACATTAGTGCTACTTGTAAATAGAGGTCTGTTTCAGTACTTCTTATACATGTGCAAAACCACCTGAATACACAAATATTTCTACTCTTTGCTTTTGCTTTTATGATGTCAGAATTGATAGGATTTTTGAGGATAAAATTTCAGTTTTGTTTTAGTGATTTGTCAGTGTGCTCATGCATAGCTTCTGAATCCAAGCAGAAAATGATGACAGATATCTAACAACAGAGACAAGTACCTGGCATTAACAGTTTTTTGCTTATAATTTGCTTATACTCTTTTATATTTATTCAACAGTTTATTGTATGCAGTGATAAGTGTTCCTAGGATGGTTGTGCAACATGGTGTGAAATGAAAAAGATTCCTTAGCCTCTGTGTTAAAAAGATTGTTCCATTTCAGAATTGCATGGCTGGGTGAAAATACGCAGCATACAGTGAGATAGTGAGTAACTGTTTAAAAGGACATCAGCTCTGCCAAATGCAATTGTGTAGTCATCAGAACTTAAAGAAGAAAAATTTAAACTTTGAATTTTTACTGACATACAGGCTATTTTGTAAAATGTACACATGTTTCAGTTGAAAAAAAAATGGCTTTCATATTTCCTGTTCAGTTTTAATTTATAATCTGTCTTTTTTTATAGCAAGTCTACACTGTTAATGGATAAAAAGATACAGCAATGCAGTAATATATTCTACTTCAGCCATTTATTTCTGGAGTTAGTATTTAAGATCTGTTTATACAAGGAAACCCATACATGGTATTCAGACTGCAGATCAATGGAAATAAACCACTGTCACATTCCAGGTTTCTGTGGCATGAGTAGTTATTATTCTATATCTTCTCTTAAATTTGCCCTAATTACTGAGTAAGATCAGGCTTCTCTGGAGAGAAGGTGAGTGTGGAATTGTAATAGCATGATGCATGTACATATGGTTGAGTAGAACTCATCTTTCTTGTGTGATCTTAAAAAATGGCATTTCCTGCATTTTTAGTGTGTATTTTTAAACTATTATGCTTTTAATCCTTATTTTATTTCATAGAGGTTTTACTGGAAGTTGTAGAAAACAAACTATTGAGTTCTTCTTACAAGGCGTGGTTGGTTAATAGTGTTTGAACCTTCAGCACTGTGGCACAGTTAAGCTACAGATTGGCATCTGCAGGGAAGATGACAGCTGTAGGAGCAAAGTTGGAGCTGGGTCTGGCTGTGAAGGGGTCCGGGTCGCCGCCTTTCTTTTCCTCTCCCTTGTTCTCCCACGCCCCCAGCAGGGAGGTCCTGACTTGCTGTGCTGCTGGTCTGGTGGCAGCTTCAGGATCACTGCTGCTGCTCCTTGCGGTCTCGGGATGGAGTTCTTGCAACCCCAAGCTTTTGGGGGTTGCAAAGTAAGGAAGGGATGCAACACTCATTAAAAAATGCTAAGGACTTCACAGGCAAAGACATGGCCTTTTTCTTGCCTGTGAATTTCTATTACTGAATTTCAAAGACTTAAAGCATGGCTGAAGATCAAAATGGTTTGCAAAGACCAATGTAATTTTAAAAATCACATAAAACATGTTAATGGACTTCTGAGACTCAAATGCTGAAATACACTGAAATATCTTTTTTTAAAATTAATTCATAATTACATTAGCAAACCCATATTATTTTCCACTGGTACAAGGATCCAGCATTTTTCCTGCACAAAACTTCTATTTTTTGCTGACCATAAAACTTCGTTTTCCAGCTGTTTAACTAGCTAACATTTCTGGGCAAGAAAATAATGATTTCAGATCTCTGGGTGGAACTTGGAATTTGGTAAACTGTCAATTTTACCCAATATCACTAGGTAAAATATTTCTTCCCATTGCTGATGCTCTACTCAAGTTTAGATGTCTGCTTTTAGAAATAACATGATCTTTGGAACTCCAACTGAGCTTATTTTGATATTTTTTAGGGAGAGCCTGTAGTCAAAATGTATTCCCTTTGTACATAAACAACCAGTATGTTTTACATCTAAATTGCCTGTTTTCCATATGACTTAAAGATTGAGATATGTCCAAGCAACTAAGCAGCTAATGAACGTGTTTATATGATTTGTTTGCTTTCCTGACAAACTTCAGCTCCACTGGATTAGGTTACTCACAGGGACTGACCTTGCCTTTTGTGGTTTAAAGTAGGAGCACTGATAACATTATTGTCTCAGTAATTACTAACACAATTCCTATTACTTCTGCAAATTCTATCTGCATTTTTAAAATTTCTTTTCATGGTTATTTTTTGTTGATTGTCAATCATATGCCTATTCAGGATTAACCTTAGAAAGTGGTTACGCTGTAAACCAAAACCTAATTAAATAGGACATTTGAGTGAGTTTAAGAGTTGACAGCTGTTTTGCTGTTTATGTATAATCGAGGGAAAGGTGGTGCCTAAAATGAAGTTGTTGTGAAAGGACTTGTTTTGCTCTGAAAGACGGTTATGTCAGCTTATAGATCAGCATTGTGACTGCTGATGTAAAAGCTTTAATGCACTTGCATTTATTATTTCTTAATGAAGTAATAATGTTAGCTCACAGCAAGTTACATTTTTGCTACACTCAGGATGGAGACACAAGAGACTAATACTGGTGGATTAAAAATAAAATAATGTTTTGCTTTTGAAAGTGATTGGTGGGAGATTAATGAAAAAAAAAAAAAAAAGCATTCCTATATCCAGTGAAAAAGAGCTTTGGCTTTAGGTAAGGAATGTTTGTACATGTGGTCTGTGTTCTCCCTGAACTGATAAGTTGAATACATGTAGAAAATGTTTTTTACCTTCAGATTTTTACCCATAAAAGTGGTGAATAAACAGTTAATAACAGGCTAAAAAACTACCTGTTATACTGTAAAACATTTGGCTCAGCAAAGCTGCAGTCCCACTGGGACTTGGGTGGGAAGCAGCACTGTAACAGCACACGCTTTAGAGGTATCTCAAAACTTAATCTCCATTTAGTTATTTTGCTTTTAGTTTTTAAATTTTTTTTTGCATGCACGTTATCGTACTTATCAGGAAGTAAATATTTATGGATGTTTTGTCAATTAGGTAGCTGTCCTTTTGGATATACTCATGATAATTCATGTGAACCACTCATGTGAATGTGATTCCTGGTAGATTTCCATTTTCAGTTAATATTTTACAGCAGTTGCCCTGAAGAAGCTATGCAACATCTTAAATTGCTAGAAGTCATACCAAACAGTAAAAAATCCAGTTATTTGATAGCATTTATGTTATCAGATCCTTCTCCCTGTCTAGCTCTTTCCAGAGACAGGCATGTTCCAAGATGGATAAATAAGGCAATACTGGGCTCTATTAGGTAAAGGAAAGAAGCTTTTGCAGACAAATAATTACTGTGGAAAGCTTCATCAAAGCTTTGCATCAAATGCAAAGGGGTATGTTGTGATACTGTAGTACATATGTTCTTCAAAACTTTTTATTGTCACACTGAAATTGTGACAATTTCAACAAACAAAACCTAAAAAAAATCCCAAACAAAAATGGAAAACAAAATCACAAAAGAAGGTAAACTTTTACAACCAAAAACCCAAAGGAAGCTGTTCTGGATAGGCTGTGTTTGTGAGGAACCATTGTCACAAGGCAGGTTATATAACATGAACCTTGGCAGTGGCCTCAGCTCTGACATCTACAGGAAATCATTCTGCCAACTAGGCTTCTACCCCGGGAGACCAAGTAGGTAATAGTAGGTGCTCTACTTCAGGCAAGGGATTGAGTTAATCTCTGCTAAGACTTTTGGTGCTTCCTCAAGCCTTTGAGCTTTATCTCAGTGCTCTCTGGATTAAGCTCTTGCCAGCCAGCAGCTGTATCATTTCTCTTTGGTCATTTGATATTGATAGAGGAGGTAGACAACAGGCAGGTACTGTCTCTGTGTAGAGAAACCAGCATATCCCATTGGTTCTTATATCACTCCTGTCTAGTATGAAGTGTAAGGAAAAATTGTACACCACTGGAACATGGAATCAGTTCTCTCTCTTCACTCAAAAGTTCTCAGAGAAAAAAAATACCAATCTGTGCCAAGTCAGTTATACTTACTTTTAAAAATTTATTTACTTTTTCTATGAACTATAAATATATCACAGGGAGTTTATAACTAACCACTGAGGCAATTTACAGCTCTAAAAATGCTACAGACATTTGGTTTCATGGAAATCTTCCGTGTGGTGCCAAAGGTTTTCTATGAAATTCAGTTCTGGATTCAGATTTGTCTTCTGCTCGAATATTTATTTCAGTCTGTTTACTATCACCATTATGTATGTAATCTCTTCATAAACCTTGAGTGTTTATTCCCATAGCATAGGGTGGAAATATTGGGAATTGTTTCCAGTGTTAGTGAATATTATCAAAGCTAGAAAGGACAGGAGGGTAGCACCTTATGGTGTGGAATGTTCCATGACTGCTTAAAACCAAGAAAAAACACCTGAAATTTGGTCTTGATGTGGACATTTTAACTTTCTTNNNAAACCCCGTAATTTTTTGTTTTTTTGTTTTTTTTTTTTTTTTTTTTTTTTTTTTTTTTTTTTTTTTAATTTTTAAGGGAAGCTGTGATATAAGTCCAGGTCTTGTGTACAGATTATTTTTTTTTTAATACAGATATCTGTAGGGATTGTGGTTGAGAAAGTAAAAAATTCAATAAAATAAAGACAAAAATGTTTGTATACACACCAAAAAGCTTAAGAATAGATTTCTAGTCTCTCACTACTAAAAGGACTAACACTTGGAAAAAATAGTTTCAGACTGAAAGCCTTCTTTAGAGAGCCTTATTCTTGGTAAATATTTCTTGAGTTGGGTACGTGCTGATGCATTTGCTAAAGGTGCTGAAGAGAGGGCCAAGAAAAATGTACCAACAAAAGTGGAAGTGATGTGTCTGTCCCTGAGATGAAAGTGCAGCATGTGAGGCAGCCTTACCTTCTGTTGGCCTGACCTGTGGGTTTTATATCTCGCTTTGCCTTTGTTCCATTGGCATAAAAAATGCTTTTTATATGTTTTTGCAAAACATTTCATTTTCCCACATAGAGATTAAATATGAACAGGGATCTTGTTTCTTAGGAGTCAAGTCCAAAATATATTTTAGAAATTTTCATTTGATAAAAGATGATTTATATGTTGTTTTCAATTTCACAACCTTTATGGTGTAATTCAAGCACAGAGCTGTGAAAAATATGTTTGTAAAGGATTATTAATTTCACCTTTATCGGCTTTTAAAGTAAGTGTTTACAGCTGGGTTAACTTTGATAAATAGGAAGGGAATTCTGAGTGGGAAATATGTGAATAGGATGTTATAAAAATATGACATTTCTTGTTCTTATGTGCTTGATTGTAAATTTCCAGATTTAATTTCTTCAGGGGAAAAAATTGAGAATGGAGTTTATTTGGGCTCTTTGCTGCTGCACTGCTGGGCAATTTCATCCCAGCAAAACCCTGAACTTTGTCACCTACCTGAAAGCTCAGCCCTTGCCTCTAGTTATTGCAGATGAGGAATTAAATGCAGAGTCTGTTTACACAGATTCTTGAAAGAAAATCTTTGAAAGGGAGGAACTACAGCTCTATGGAAAGTCAATCATCACCTGTACAATGTTCGAAATGCCATTTTTGACTTCTCTTCATTCTATGCTGCCCAGTGAGATGAAGAAAGAAAATTACTGTGCTGGTCCTTTGGGGAATGTTTTCTCTGCAGAACACAGTGCTGTGCAGAGATGCCATTGAGCTCTGCAGGGGCAGCAGCACCACAGAATGGTGCTTGTTAGGGAGAAGGAAAAAGCAGGCCTCTGAAGGAGATGAGTATGTTCCTGAGTCCCAGGGTCGTGTTGCTCTCTCTGCAGTGCATGCACAAGGTCCTGGGCACTCTGACAAGGTTCATTGTCAACACTCGTAGCATAGGTCAGTTTTTAGGCATTTAACTCTATAGACTTGGTTTGAAGGTATTTGTGCATCGCTGCCATGCAACAATCTTGCAATATCAAGCGGCAATAATTGTATGAGGAGTATGTAGCCCTGGGAGAGAGTTAAAGATACTATATTGCACATAAAATTTTCGTATATAACCATATTGCTTCTTAATTGGAAACCACGGTGACTACAAGGAGGGAAATGTTATAGCAGTTGTACATAACATAAACCACTTCTCAGCAGTTCTGGTGGAGAGGAGAGGGAATTACATAACAGCTGCTTTCCAGCCCCAAGCTAATATAACTTGCCCACTTTGCCAGTTCTTGGGACTCAAAGATCTGAATTGTCACCTCCCACCTATGCTACAACTGCAGAGTGCAGAAGGGTGGTTTAAAATAATGGTTGTTCTACAGTCATATTTCTGTGAAACATGCAAACTTGGTTCTGTCGGGGTGTTGGGGTTTTTTTGGGTGTTTCCTCCCCACCCCCCGAAGGTTTAGGAGGAATTTGACTGTTCTCAAAGTCATGTGTAAACTCTAAAGGTAAAAATGCAGCCTCAATGCACATGCAAAGATGTTTTTTTGCTCTGGCTAATTGAAAAATGTGTCTTTCACTCCTCATTGTCCCAGGCAGGGCTGTCACTGTCCCACCAGTTTGTATTCCCACTTCTCTCTGCTGCATTACCTTTAACTTTGCTCTTACTGTCTGTGCTGCTTTTGGCTGGGATAGAGTTAATTTTCTTCAGAGTGACTCATATGGAGCTGTGCTTTAGGTTTGTACTGAAAACAGTGTTGATAATATAGAGATATTTGTTATTGGAGAACAGTGCTTGCACAGCGTCAAGGCCTTTTGTACTTCTTGTACTGCCACGCTGAGGGCCACTGGGGGTGCTTGGGAAGTTGGGAGGAGATAGAGCTGGGACAGGTGACCCGAACTGACCTAAGGGATACCCCAAACCATATGACATCATGCTCAGGATATAAAGTGGGGGGAAGAAGGACAAAGGGGTGGATGTTTGGAGTGATGGTGTTGGTCTTCCCAAGACACCATCACATGTGATGGGGCCCTGCTCTCCTGGAGATGGCTGAACACCTGCCTGCCCATGGGAAGCAGTGAATTAATTCCCTGTTTTGCTTTGCTTGCATGTAGGGCTTCTGCTTTTCCTATAAAACTGTCTTTATCTCAACCCACGGGTTTTCTCACTTTTACTCTTCCGATTCTCTCCCACATCCTGCTGGTGGGGGAGTGAGCGAATGGCTGCGTGGTACTCAGCTGCTGGCTGGTGTTAAACCACAACACCCTGTCAGCCCCTTCTCCCTGTCCTTCTGCTAAGCTATCAATGTCCTCTCATCCCAATGCCTCTTCCCTCTCCCTTGCAGCATGCATCACTCCCAGTGGCAGTTTCTACTTTTCACAGCATGTGTCCTAGTAATGTTGGATCTAAAGCCCCTGAGTCACAGAGTGACAGCTGTTTTTCAAGAGCACATAGCAACACTTCTTATTAACAGCAAGCCTTGTTTTTATTGGTGATATCCCAGTAGGAACTAGATTCCTTATTAATGATGGGATCTAGCAGTCATTTGGAACGTCTTCCTCTTGTTTTCATGAGCAGGTTAAACAAATTACACGTGTGAATGCAACCACAAACCTTCATAGCACTACAAATCCCAGTGGTGTTGGCAGAAAGGCTGCAGTGGAAGGCAGGGAGTAGGCAGAGCAGAGGAGCTGCTGTGGCAGGGCTGGTTCTGCACAGGCCTGGCAAAGCTCAGCTCTGTCCTGAGTCAGGGCCAAGGAGGCTTAGGCAGCAGCAGAAAGTTCTGATGACTTTTTTATTAAGAGCTGCTTTTTCTAAAACTCTACAGTTCTAAATTACTTCAGTTCATTGCATACTCACTGGTAACTGCCAAAAGCTCTAACAAAGGTGATTTTAGCATCATGTTCTGCTTTGCTTGCATTGCCAGAGAGATCAGAGCTGTAGACACTGCAGACAAATCAGCCCACCAGATCCCTTGATGGTGCAGAGCCTGCAGCTTGATCTGAAAGGAGGTGAGTCAGACCCGAGTAAACTGAGCAGTTGGTGAGCTTACTTGTGTCTTAGTGCTCCCTGGAAACATGAGGTCTGACAGGATATGATGCTTCTCCACCTCTTGGAAATGTGGCATTTTGTGAGGTGTATATTATTTTATGGTTCTGAAAAGCTGTGTTGCACTGAAAAGTCTTCCTCATTTGAATCATGTTGTAGTCTACATGGCACCCTATAAAATCTTCATCCTGACTGGGAACTATAAATTAAGATTCCTGTAGTATCACAGCTTTATCCACATCTTCATCAGAGGCTCATGGCTGTGGCAGTCATGCAACTGCTCTTGCTTAATTAATACATATTAGAGAAGCAAGGAACAACTTTCTCATGGAATTAGCTTGACATCAGGTGAGAACCTCATAAAGTGCAACAAGGCCACATGCAAGGTCCTGCACCTGGGCTGGAGCAATCCTAAACACAAACACAGGTTGGACAAAGCAGCCCTGGGAAGGACTTGGGGGTGCTGGTGGATGAGAGGCTGGACATGAGCCAGCAATGGGCACTGACAGCCCAGAAAGCCAAACAAGTCCTGGGCTGCATCAAAAGGACCACGGCAAGCAGGTGGAGGGAGGTGGTTCTGCCCCTCAACTCCGCTCTCATGAGACCCCACCTCAGGTTCTGCCTCTAGCTCTGGGGTCCCCAGCATAAGAGGGATGTGGGCCTGCTGGAATGAATCTGGAAGAGGGTGACAGAGGTGATCAGAGGGCTGGAATAATTCCCATATGAGGGCAGGCTGAGAGAATTAGGGTTATTCAGTCTGGAGAAGAGAAGGCTCCTGGGAGATTATATAGCAGCCTCCCAGTACCTCAAAGGGACCCACAAGAAAGATGAAAAGGAACTTTTTACAAGGGCATGTAGTGACAGGACAAGGGTCAATGGCTTGAAACTGAAAGAGAGTAAGTTTAGGTTAAATATTAGGAATAAGTTCCTATGTATGTGGTGAGACACTGGCACATGTTGCCCAGAGAAGCTGTGGATGCCCCATCCCTGGAAGGCTCGGCTGGATGGGTCTTTGAGAAACCTGGTCTAGTGGAAGATGTCCCTGCCCTTGGGGATGGGGATGGGAGGTTTGGAACTAGATGATCTTTAAGGTTCCTTCCAACCCAAATCATTCTATGAGTCTATGATTTTATGATTCTATGAGTTACAACTAACAGGTTTTATAAACAGCAGAAAGCACAATACAGTTGCTATGAGTCATGGTAGATATGATACTTGCACTTCATTTTTCTTTATTTTTCTGTGCTTGTAAATTGTTAACTCATGATCGATGCAAATGAAACATTTGGCATTTCTAGTTTTTCATTCTGTTAGGTTTCTTTTGCTGTTTTCCTTTAGGCTGTAACCCTTTTCTGTCAAACTTGCTTTGCATTTGTTTTCAAGTAGATATTTATGCATTTGTCTATTTATGTACTAAAATATAGCATTCATTTTCAACAATTTAGTAACAGAAATATAGCATTTCCTCATAGATTTTTGCAGATTAAAGAGGAAACATACAGAATACATCCAGTTACTAACTGTATGCTGAAAACACTTTATAAAAGCCAAAAGAAGTGTATTATGTTCAAATATGTAACAAATAAAATGCCTTAATGTACATAATACCATAACAATAGCCTTGCATTTGAACAGAACAGTGTCTTTAACTCAATTTACATTTAAACTAATTCATATAATTATCATTAAACCCACATTTGTTTCAGTGAAGTTCTCAACTTTCAAAAAGACAGAGACTCGCCATCCATTTCTGGTAAGGCCAGTAATGCTGTTTGTACTTTGGCCAAGGCAGAAAAATGTGCCAGCTCTCTGATTAATAATAATTTGCAAAATAAATTCTCTCCTTTCAGGCTGTTTCATATCACTAATTTGTTTTACTTTGCTGTATGAAATATTTTATCTCCCAAACATTGTTAGAGATAGAAACATGTTCACAAAGCTTTTTGTCGCTAAACTTGTGTTGTTTATTGTAGCATCTCTTTAATGCCTCTGAAAAACACAAGATTAAACCCCCTCAGTACATTAAATTTCACCAATAGATGAGATTGAGTCTTTTTTATGTCAGGTAACTGGGTAAACAATTCTGTAGGAAAACAGCAGTATCATCATATGTTGTTCTCTCAAGCAGTAGGTGCATAATCTTCAAAACAAATACCTTTAAAAATAGAAAGGAAAAAGTGAGTTGTACCGTGCACCTTTGACTTTTCGTTCTACCAGTATCAATATATATTGAAATACTGTTCTGCTGTGCTATTTCAACCCTGTGGAAAAATTGGTCCCCTGTAAATAAGTGTCACGCACAGGGCTGCATATCATTGTAATAACAATTCCTGCTTACTTCTCCCATGATCAAAACTCCTGTTCCTTACAGTACTGAAGTTGTAAATAAATGAATCAGACACCTAAATAATGGGAACGAGAATAATAGTGATGTTGCTTGTGATGTGTCTTGTGTTTTAGTACTCTTTGGAGCTCCTCACAGGTTTTTTAGTCAAGCAGAACTGCAGCTCAATCCTATCAGCCACTGTGAGCTAAGTGTGCTTTTGGCTAAACTTCGTTACCTTCCATTTTCGTGGCCTTCAGTTAATACGCCACAAAAGTCCACAATGTTGAAAACAGACACCATCTTCATTTGTCACATATGTCACTACAAACAGATGCTTATGATAGAGGAATTCACTAGCTTCTTAAAGTGATTAAGAGATTACATTAGAGTTTGAGGGGAGCATTATTAAAGGATTAGAAACCTCTCTTAACAACTAAAAGCACAAGTAGTGTAAGGTGTTACATTGCATGATTTAGATATAGATATGTGGCTGTGCACTGTCTAACCTTACGAGTAGATGTGGTTTTGGCTGATGTGGAAAGAATTACAGGTGCCAGAATTCCTAAACACACCCAGAACATGTATTATAAACACCCTGAGGGCACCTACTGCTTCTAGAGAAGGGGAGAATCAAAGTTTAGATTTACAACACACTGAAAAAAACTACTGATGTGGTGAACTATTTTTAAAGTACAATGTTAATTTCAACAAAAATTGGAATTTACTTACAAAATTTGGAACTTCCAGAAATGGAAAACATTTTTGAAGTTATTTGCAATCATACATTAATTAAAGAAGGCAATAAACTTTTACTGAGCAGTGTGCTTGGACCCAAGTTAATGGTATCTGAGCTTAACTTTTTCAACATTCAGTTCTACAATGTAAAAAGTTTTTTTCCCAGTAACAACACCCCTTTGAAATGATTGTATTTTTCAGAGCTATGAATTCAATACCAAACTATACCCCTAATAATTGTACATTCTTGGTAACTTGGAACCTGTTCAGAAAGTAATTTAAGTTTTATAATCTATATCAGAAAAAAATCCATTCCACGATTTTTTCCAGTCCTTCCAGGAATTAGCCTTTCAGCTTCAAACACTCCTGTGTCACTTAACTTACCATTAGGAAAAGAAAGAAATATCTGCAGGGAACGGATGCAATTGTGCCTCAGCAGCAAAGAGAATAGCACAAGAAAATTCCTGTGGCAATCAGGATCCTGTGCTCACATTCTGCAGCGGAACATAGGAGTAGCCGTATTGATTCAGAGGAGTCAGCAGTCTTTTCTTTCTGGTCTTCTCTTTCCTGCAGTAACTCTAAGTAGACTCCTGGATGGAGCACTAAGGACAGGCCAAGCATATGTGATATTTCCCCCTAAAATTCTCCCCACACATGATTGCTCACAGCTAAGGGGATTGTCGATTGAGTTGGTCAGTTTTGTAACCCTTTCTCTTGCAAGGTGTTCCAAGCAATGGGCAGTCTCCCATGAATCCCCTCGCATCTACAGCTTCCTTTGGCTGTGCAGGGCACCCTTCCATGTCTTGCATCTCACCCCGCACACCGCATCCTCAGGGAAATTGTGTATATTAAGCAGAATTACTCCTGCACTCAGGCAGGAATTCCAGGTTGCCTGCTACCAGCATTTCTCACCATCAGCTACTGCCCTCTCGGACCTCTCAGTCCTGAGCAAAAGAACGCATTAAAAAGATGAGATTGAACCTTCAGAAGAACTACAACTGTCAGTGTAAATAGAGAAAAAGGCTTTCCATCCAGTTCCACAGGCAATAATGACCTGGAGCTCCTGTTTCCGTGTAGGAGATAAGCATCTCACCTTCTGGCCTCATTAGCACTGTCCTGGAGACTCCAGTTACCTTTCCTCTCAGATGATTAGCATACCAGACTAAAATCACAGAGATTTCTTCGACTCGCATTTAGCTTTGAATATCACTGCCCTGTTTGAAGAAAGGATTGACTGTCTGCAAGCTTTTTTCCCCTCTATACCAGTTAGTCTGTCAAAGATCTTCCTCTTCCCACAAACTCTCCCTTTCTTGTGCCATTGAAAGTTCATGGTGGTCACAGTTACTGCTAAGAGCACAGCTATAGAAGGAATGGTATTTTCTGAATTACTGCTCACTGTGTTCCATTTTCAGGTTGTATTTAGTGTCAGCAACAAAGCCTTGAGCTTTCCTAGCACTGAATCTTGAGGATAGCGGAAGTCAGGGCTGCGAGGTTAGGATAACTGGGTAAGTAGGCCAATAAGTAATTATGATAAGAAGGTTAGCATAATTAGTAGCAGTGATAAATGGCCAAAGTTATCCTGCTTGAGTTCTCTGTTCTATATTTTGTCGGTGATCATTTTCTTAGGACAAATTATGAGAAGCAGCAATACTTTGTTAAATACTGTTGCAGTCATAGAAGTTAAAATTAAATTATAGCACTCTCTTTTGATGTAAAAAGGATGAAGTAACTGGTGTTAATAAAGTGGAATATTATAAAGTGACTGATATGGTATGAGCACCGAAAGCCCAAAACTGAAATTAATCAAATGGAGATAGATGAAAAGCTTAACCAGCAATACATTCAAGGTGAAACATCCTGCAGCTGACTTGACTAAAAAGGGATTTTAAAGAAAAAGATGTGGTTAGCAGTTTAGTGCATATAGGATTTATATTTGCACACAGACTGTGCTCAGCACTGGAGAAATTCCAGGTGAAATTTAGTTCTTGGCTTCCTTGCAATGTCTCTTATACTATTTTTAGGATTTATGCCTCTTGTGCTTGCGCTTTTCACTCCATCTCCTCCTAGTTCTGAAGTCTGGGTGACTTTGTGTCTAGGTCAACCTATCTATCCAAGTAGGATGCAAGTCAGGTCATCCATAGACTAAAAATTCTCCTGAATCTTTCCTGTAGTTTGTCTCAAAGTGGAAAATGTTCTTCTTTAAGTGTCTCTGTTTCCTGGTAGAGCATGTAAATGCAGAGAACCACAGACATGTGGGTTGGAAGTGTACAGACAGTTACAAAAATGGGTGTTTGCCACGAAGGAAAACTTCAAAGAAAACATCACAGCTGTATATTCTGCTTTCTTGTTATTACGGATATTTTCTTTTTCTGACCACATTATGCTAGAAATTGAAGTCAGAAGTGTCAGTAACGAAGGCTGTATCCTTGTCCCTGAGTGTCCTGGGTTTGCCTTAATTGAATTTTTTTTTTTTGGTAAGGAAGAACTTACTACTTGTGTATTAGTCTCAGAGTTGGCTGATGTATGCCAGCTTTTGTGTTCATCTATGTTCATCATGTATGAACTTATCTTCCTGCTGCCCTAATTGGATTGTGAGGGGGTCCTTTGCTTTTAAACTATCAAGCTGTGGAATGCTGTGTGTCTACATCTGATCTTGTTAACAGCCTCTGAGGTTTCCTAGACCATAAAAGGTGTTGGTCTTCAACCTGAAAACCAAAACCGCATATGCTGGTTTCGTTTCATTGGTAGGCTCTTCTTCTTCTTCTTTTTCTTTTTCCTTCTCCTTTTCTTAAACTGAAACTGTGGGGTTCGTCCAGTTCTCAAAGGGATAATATTTCCAAGTAAAAAAAATATTCAAACCACTGGTCTTCCTTTTACTTTGCAAGCGTATCTTTCTCTTTGAGAAGATAAATACAAACTCTGCTGGGTTGATCAGGACCTACAGGGTAGATGTATGCCTAAACATCACCTCAAATAAATTGGTGGTTTACATGCCTATAGATACTATATACAGTAGTAACATACAGGAGCCCTGACAAAGATTGTTTTAAGTACTCTTTAAGTAGATAAATAGTTCCATTCTGCCTGTCAGAAAGCTTGAAAAAATGCAAAATAAATTGTTGCAGATGAATAAAGTAAGCTAGACAATTTTTCCATATTCTGAGGAGATCAGAATAATGATGTAGTTTAGTCAAAGTACCAGCTTGATGCTTGGGGGTACGCTTTATAGTTAATATTGTGGGATCCATCCTTTTGAAAACAAAGCCTTTAGGTAATGCACACACACACACACACACACACACACACACACACACACACACGCACAGTCAGTTTATTATCATAGGCCAAAATATGTTTGTGACAGTAATTACAGGTTCAGAAATAACACTGAATTTAGCTTAGTGAGCCATGAGCAAAATGAAATACAAGCTTTATATGATATTTCTCTGTGACAGAGCTGACGCTTTTCTAAAATTTCATCTTGAAAATTCTTCATGTCTACTACTTTGTCATGAGTTGAAATGTATCCTGCATGACTAGTAAGGCATGCTTCACCTGAATTTTTCATACCCTATGGAGTATAAAGGATTCAGCAATGAAAGTATTTTACCCAGCTAACCATTGCCTCTGAAGTTATGCAAGGGGCTGGTATGTTTCCAGCTAGGCTGGTAAGTTTGCAACATGCGCTCCAAATGTGCATTAAATTGGGGCGGGCTTGGGGCTTCCATCTCCTCTGTGCCATCCTTGCTTCAAAAGTTGGGGTTGGGGCCTTTTGCTTCTCTGCTGAAAGCTGCTCTTATGCTTCTATTTAGAACGTTTTGAGGAAAAAAATATTTTAAAGGAGATTTTTCCTTCCTTTAAAAGAAAAATGGTGAGGAACTTTTAGGTGTTAAATCACTCCTTTATGTGAAAAATAAGAAGCATGGCGATCATTCTGAAAAGACTAGATGAGGTTTCCAAGAGGATTTGAGCTAGCTAGGAAGGTAAGGTAATTTATAAACCTAAGTACCGGTGGTGTTGCTTGGACAAATGCTGCTTCTTACTGGGTGGCTCTGCATATCACCATGAAAATAAAGTGTTATCGTGGTAGTCTTGTTTACTCTTTGGATGACTCCTCCAGTGACTTTTAATCTCTAAGTAGTGTAGTGCTTCAGTCTAAAAGAAGAGAAACACACAGGGCAAAGCAAGCAGTCTGTGATTTTCTTCCATCAGGCAGTGAAGAAATCCAAACTCGTTTAGATTATCATACTTTCCACTTGCCAAATAAATTTTTTAAATCTTCAGATCTCTAAAGGGCGAAATGACACCTATCAGCTCTAATTCTTCCCTAACGTAATGTCAGCTTTATATTTTCCAAGCAGAGGGTTGCAAACAGTAGAAGTGCCTGGAACAGCTGCAGAAGCAGAACCACAGTGGCTCTGGGCAGGGCAGTGGGAAAGGGAAATGGATTCTCCAGGTCCAGTGCCCAGTGCAGTCATCCAAATCCTACTGAACACCAGCCTGGGTGACTGTGGACAGTGCAAAGCGTTTGGGAGGAGTAGCTGGGCGTGGCATTCCCCCGTTTGGCTGCCCCCCGCACAGCAGGCAGACAGTCAACACAACAAGCACTGTAGCTGAGGTGAGGAAAAGGAAAGAAGGAAGAGCAGCAGCAAAGTCAGGAAAATGATACAGCCTCTTCTCTCCTTTTGCTGCTCTCTTCTGCCTCTGTGATTGACGTTGCCCCTGGGAAGCCCTTGACTGACTGAAGCCATATGCTGGACTGAGCAGATCAGCCACATTCAGCAGCTGGGCACTGTGCAGTGAGAGTGCAATAGCAACTGATTTATGAACTAAACTTGTTTCTTTTCAAGTTTTTCTTCGTGATGCCAGAAGGCAATGAATCTTATTTACCATCCAAAAAGAGCTGGACATAAGGTAACCATAAAAAAAAAAAAAAAAAATTCATTATTTTCTTTATTGCATTTACATATCAAGGGAGGCTAATCCTGATGGGATAAGTGAGTTTGTGGCATGTCTGTTCAATTTAGAGGCTTCTGAATTGAAGCTTGCACATATTTTCAGACTGAATAAGGATGAAATACTAATCTGGTAATAAAGCCTCTTATTCTAATGTGCACACGAGTTGTAGTAAAGGTCTGATTACAGGAAGGAACAATATTAAGGTAATGTATGATTTAAAATAAAGAAGCAGCTTGTTGTATTTACTGGATTTTGAACAGGAAATAGAACATACACAAAGCATATTGTATTTGACTCTTATTTTGACAGAGAATGGTTTCAGGTTGTTCTCTTCAATGTGGCCAAGTGTATTTCAACATTTTGGCATCACTAACTGTCAAAGTTATGATTTGAAGTTTGAAGGTGGTAAGTATATGAGGAAATTGAAAAAGTGAATGATAAAAGATCATATCCTTGGAAAATACTTGAATAATCAACTATATTGTCAGGGGAAATGATATGTATGACAGTTTAATGTTATTTTTGGTAACCAAATTACATTTTCAAAGTTTGCATAATGCAGTGAGAGCTCTGCAATTGGCCTCTGCTCAAAAGGTTACTTAACTCATTATCATCACCATTTTTTGAGTAGCAGCAGTAAAACATTTGTCTGCTACACACAAAGTGGTGGTGAAAATTGTTCCTACCAAGTGTATATGGAAATGGGATTCATTTGCTTTTACATGGTTATGCGTATAAACAAAAATCTTGAACCATAAATGTCAGCATTAACCTTTAGCTTGAAGGTCTCTCTCAGCCTGGAGGCAATGCTGGGTAAAACAGAAATAAAATTGAAATAGAATAGACATTCTTTATAAAATGTCATTTTGAACGCAATAGTATTATAATTTAAGACACTACCAAAACATCACAAATAAATTCATATTAACATTAAGGGTCTCTCTAACTTAGCTGTTTAAACAAAAGGCCACCACAGATGCACGGAAAGTGCTGTATAATGAATTAGTATTAAGAAAACTAAGCTCAGTCTCAGATTCAGCTATTTGCTTCCCCCTATAAACAAAAACGTGCATCAAGAACAAGAATCAAAATAAATCAGTAAATAGCTCAAATTGAGGAAGATATAAGAGGAACCTTTTTTTCCACAGAGAAACAGTTCCATCTGCAAAGAAAGTTAATTGTTACATTTCCACCCTTTTCAGCTTCTCTTCACTGCATTATCATAATTTTAAAGAATCTTGCTTCTACAATTATTCAGATACCACAGAAACTTTATTTATGGACATTCTTAAGCAGAATAAACCATTAAGCATTGTATATGAAATTCACAGGGCAAAAAAGACTATTTGAGTTAAATTTTTAATGGAACGTTCAAGGTCGGTTAAAGTTATGAGCTTTCAGAGTAATGTAAAGAAGCTGCTATACATTGTGACTCCTTCTTTCCTCTGTAATACTTAATAGTCTTAGGTCTTGCTACCATTAAGCTAAATTGATCAAATGATTGGAAATGTTGTTAATTGGGAGAAAAGGGGGAAATGTCAATCATGAGTCATTAATCATTTTACTTTTCATATCTGCCTTTACAAAAGCATAGGCAGAGTGTAGTGGGCATGAAATATGCTTTAATTAGAACAGAGAGATAAAGCCATAGCTTCTTGTTGAAAGAGAGGTGTTTTACCTGGTGTCTGGTGAACTTAGAGTAACAGGTATTAAGATAATTTGTTTTCTAAGACAAAGCTAATGTTCTTCAGGCTTCCAGATGATCATCTGATGAATTCTCCTCCCCACTGGGTGGTACTTATTTGCCAGCTGGGGTTAAACTTGCACAACACTTAAAGAAAACCTGCTTAAACCAAAGAAGTTAACACTAAAAGCAAAAATACGACAAGGTTTAAAAAACTAAACCACTTGTCCTCCTTACAAAAGAAAAAAAAATAGCAGCTGCTGCAGTGTTTTTCCTCAACTGCTGAAGTACCTGAGGCTTCCTCAGCTAATATAGTGGCTTCAGCTCATTGCAGATGGTAGAAAACAGGAAGGTTTTAACACAGACAGGTTCAGGACTGCGAGATTTTGCAACACAATCCCTGATACTTCAAGGACTGCTGTGTGTAGCATGGTATGCACACCAAAGTGTTATCAGGATCTGATTACAGGGATAAAAATCCCATCCCCAGTCCTGTCCTTTCATGCTTGTCTTTTAATGCCTCTTATCTGCCTGGAGCTGTGCTTTGCCAATTTATGTGCAGAGAATGAGTGCTGTAGAAAGCAGAGCAAAGTTTTTGGTCGGAAATGAATGATGAGAAATAAATCTCTTCTTGTTCTTAATGATTATTTGTTCTTTAGAGTGCCTCGATTTGGCAACCTGCCTACTCATTGGTATTCCCCAAGAATGCAGTGGGCTCTGCAGGGTGGGATGGTGTAGAATGATTTGGGATGGGGTGGGATGGGATGTGATGGAGTGAGTGAACTTTCTCATCCAGGAGTACTGGGTGCTCTTTGCCCTGCTCTTCTGATGGCTGCTGCTTTCTACTGCCTGGCAATGTGAGAGGGCAGCTTGTGATGTCCAGTGGTATTCTGTCATATTGCTTGTTGGAGCAGTCATTTATTTTGCTTTGATTCATATTTCAGTAATGAGTCAATACTAGAAAACTGTGTAATAATCTCTGCCTGAGTATTTAGGCAGTGGTTTGAATACCGTTCCACTCTGGGAGATGGATCCACAAATGACAAATGTTAAAATACATGTTTTTATTTGTAGCCACTTCCCTGAGAAATGTGCAGTTTGCATTTCTTTCTCAAGGAGTAGTGAGCCTGAGAAATCAGTTTAATGTTGTTTTTAATAGAAAGGTCAGTGATGGCTGGCTGTATTTCAGAAATTCCTATGAGAAAGGACTCAGCTTGTCTCTTGACAGAGCTGCAGATGAGCAATGATCCCAGCACAAGAGAGGTCAGTTCAGCTGCCCAGGGGATCAAGATGGCTCAGATTGTAACAAGGATTTCTGAAAACTGAGCTGTGGCTTTCTACAAACCAGTCAGCCAGGTCTGCTGTCTGTGGAGAAAGGAAAATGCTTTATCCAGAGTCTGAGATTCAGCACAGGGTTTTCTCTAGTGATCATTATTCTTCAGCTACTCCTGGGCATCAGCCTCTGCAGTGGCCCTTCATCCCCACCTCTGTCCCTGCAAACCCTGCTTCAGTCCAGGTCTGCTTCATACCCTGGCCACCAGCAAACTGAGCGCTCTCCACCTTGAGCTGGTTACAATTCACTCTGAGCTTGCTCTGATGCTGTCAATAAATTTTCTCTTCCAAAAAATCACCCTCATCTCAATCCATATTTTCAACTTTTAGAGATTTTGTTTCACTGGAATATGGGAATCTCTATGCAGTCATCTTTGCTACTGAAGCTCATGGTACCAGCTATAAAGACTGCTGCAGCCATCCGTGCTGATAATGACCTTTTATAACCAGCTGAAATCAGAATCTCACTTGAGAGATGTCTCCTGTTGAGGAGTGTTTTTATTCCACTTTTTGATTGCCTCCAATTAATAGAAGTCTTTTCTCATAATTTCCTAGTTTTTCCTTTGGGGAATAGGCATCATATTGCCTCACCTCAGAAGGCAGGTAACAGATAGGTGGGAATCTCCTCCTGCGACAAAGTCTTTGATTTACTGTGTTCAAATTAATCCTTCCAACCTCCTACCTTCCATGCTGTTGCAATATCCTGTTTTTATTCTAGGCAATAAAGGAACAACATTAGTTTCAAATATTTTATTCCCAGAAAGGTTTAGATGAACACTAGGGCATGCAAGGTGATGACCTTTCATGTGGTCCTGACAGAAACTGCTAGTTAAAGATGCCAAACTTCTCCGAGGAGAGCAGAAACCCAGTGGGTGTTTAGAGAAAAATCTTTCCAGGGGAAAATTGGTTCTTGGTGGGTAAGCAAGTGTTAATAAACCCATCTTTTTTGTCGATTACTTTCTTTCCTCCCTTCTCATTTCCCCACCTGTAAAAAGATTTTCTTTCTCTGATTCAGTGGTCATGGAATGCTGTAGGGCAATGGAAGATAAATATATTGTGCATTGAACAGTAGCTAATACTGTATGCCAGCCAAGGAGGTGTTCTGTGGCATCAGTTTGTCCTATTTGATTTGACCCAGGGACACTTCAGTCAATCAAGCAGTGCATTATCATTTCAAGCTGGAGGAGAGATGCGCTATTAATCTAAGTGAGCTGCAGTCAGACTTGACAGGCAGGGGACAAATCCCTAATCAATCTTTTAATCACCCACCTGGGGTGGTTTGAATGAAGTCAATTAAGGGATCTTTCATCAGCAGAAAAATCTGTACTCAGCTAGTTGAAGAAACATATGTAAGATCTCCTTTGTGAAGATATCTTTAGAATAGAACTTGTATCTTTCTCTTCCCTCATTCATTTATTGGGGAGTAAGCTGGAGGAGAAAGGAAATATGTATGTAGGAGAACTGTAAAAAAATTCAATATAATATGATCACAGACATGTATTTGGAATAAATGTCCTTATTCTCCAGAAGTGCTCCAAATTTTCCAGAAAATGCCAAACTGGAATGAAACATAAATACTGAGTAATTATTTTCATAAGCCAGTTCTATAAAACATCATGGTCAAATAACTGGATGAGGTGTTAAAGGACTGCTTTTCCTATTGTAGATAGTGAAGAAACACATTTTAGAGACATTTATAAATCCCTTTTCTTCTGTTGATGTTTCTGATACAATTTGTCACTAATATTTTGTATTCAAAACGCCTGCTAGACCTAGTGAAGCACAGGATGGCCATAGAAAGCAAAACTTGGTTGTAATTTCTGAGCAGAGATATTTTGTTTTAACTCATTGGAGTATGCCTGTAAGTTTTGAGCACAAGGTTGTTCTTTTCCACTGAAACTTGAATTGTGTGATTTGCTTACTGAGACTTAATGTTTACAGATCTTTGAGCATATTACCTGTTGTGCAATTTATTTTGTTCTGGAAAAAGTAGAGCCAAAGTCTTGTAATCCGTAGCATTTGTCATTTCTGTAAGTCACATTGATTTGGTGTTCAAAAGCAGCTTAATCTTAAAACCACCTGACCATCTACCTGCAGCATGATCATGAAAATGTGACTAAACATTAGAAGTATGTTCTCAGGGCATCTCTAATAAAGCTTCTATTAGTGGGGGAATAAAATTATTGAAGGAATTTTCAGGATAAACATTAAGTAATCTGTAGCGGTTGCTAGATTTCTTACTCAGCCTTGTTTTAAGAACTTTGTTGGGCTATTTTGTTTTTCGTCCTTGTTTGAAATGCATCCAAGTTTAAACTTCTGTTGCATATTCATCAAACCTTCAATTCTCTGGTATTTTTTTCCCTTCCCTAATAGAGTTGTTTTAGTGCAGTATTAGGGACTTAAGCACTAAAGGTTGAGCTGAAGAATAGATTTTATTTTCTTCTCTACTTAGATCTTAAACTGAACAAAATCATCAGCTCCTCCTAATGTTGTCTCCCATTCTTATCTCTGTAGAAGACTGACACAAATTTCAAAAGAAACAAGCAAAGCCTACTTGAGAGGGACCTGAGGAATGTGCAGGATTGCAGGGACATTCTCTGTAATCCTCTTTGGCACACTTTTGGTACTGCCTTGTGTAAGCAGCTGAAACCACTTCCTTTTTGAATAGCAGATGTCATTGCAAGCTGGAGCCCAGATTCGTGGGGACTCTTGGGAACCTGACCCAAGAGATTTACTCCTGAAAATCTATTGTGTCACAGTTGATGGGGGTCACACACCTGGTTGTCATGAGCCACCTTTACAGATCTGTGAAAAAAGAAGCAAACCTCTACTGTGCAGGTGGACCAACATGCCTGCCCTTGAGGTGGTTGTTGTGGTTTCAGTGTTAATTTTGAAACAGGAGTTGAAGTTCACTTGTTGCTGCACATGGTCACTAGGACATTGGCTGCTATTTCAGATTTTATTTTCCAAAGAAAGGCAGGAACCAGCACATAGGATTGCTTCTGTTGAAGCAATAGGAGAAGACAGAGACCACCATGAAGGACAGCTCACAGGAAAACAACCACCCACTACAAAGCCCATGGGAGTCATTAGCTGCATGGAGGAAAGGGCTTAATTGACCTTAATTTCCTACAAAGGAAAAGTGACTTTTCAGTTCTTCTGGCTTATCTGTTTCAGCTTTCACTGATTTCAGACAAATCACTTCATAGTTACACCAATGTGGTTAGAAAACCAGGCGAGTGGGTCACGTATACAGGATTTATTGACCTGGAAGAGCCACAAAACCAGTGTCTCCTTACTCAGGACCACTTTCAACACAAGCTCCCTCTGTGTGCTTGAGCTGCTGGGGTGACTCTGCTCTCCCTGCAGGGACAGGTACCTCATGCCTGGGGCAGGACGGTGGGTCAGGTTTGGGCTCCTTTTCCTGTCTGCTGGGTGGGTGATGTTCCAGGCTGTGCTGTCGCAGTGTGACGTGAAGTAGAGCAGCCCCAAATTATCTTTGGTCCTGTGCTCGGGTTAGGTCACAAGCACAGTACCTGAGAGTGTCTTGCAGAATCTGGGACTACATATATACCCTAGTGTGTCCCAACATTCCCCTGAATGAAGATCCAAGTGTGCAGTGTCCCTCTGCAGGGTCTGGATTTCTGCAGGATGGTGATTGGAGCCTGTGGGCCAAAAGGCACTCGAATGATAATTCACCCTCTTCCCACTGGAGTCACCTGGGACACGAGGGCATGGGAGTTCAGATACAGCCTCCGTCCTGTGCTCCCTCAGGAGACAAGAATTGCCTCTTATCTTTCACCGGCATGGATCTTAAAGTCAGAACCCCAGGAGGCAAAACTGAACACCTCAACAGTTCACATTCTGCTGTAGGATGTTGCTACCCTCTATTTGTGTAACAGCTCAGGTGGCCATTGCCTTCATGAACATTAGGAAGTGAGTCATGGGAGTGAAAGGCAGGCCTCATTAAACCTTTTTTCTCTTCCAGTCCACAGCAAGTTTTTTGCATCCTGAGGAGATGACAATTAATGAGCTCTTAAAATAGTTATTGGAGAGAAGAAATTCAGGTTGAGTGTAACAGACACAACTTTCAGTAGTGTATGGAAAACAGATTTACTCTTTAGAAAGAGATTGAATTTCATTTTAAATTATGTGTCTTTCTTTTATATAACAATTTTTAAATTAAAATTCCTTAAAAATAAATATCCCATAAGTTTGAATAAAAAGGCTGTGCCTAATTTATGCCATTTAAATTCAAATTATTATTATGATGTGCAGATATCCAAAATCAGGTGGGAGGTGGGCAGACAATAAAGGCACAAAATACAACACGAAAAAAAATCTTAAAATTTTTAGGGAAAAAGGTGCAGTGTTCTGCTCCTCAAAGCCCTATCTCATGTTAGTCCACTTCACTGGGATCCTCTGATAAGAGTCCATTTTCCTGGGGTGATTCCCATAAGAAGATAATGCTAGAAATTAGTGTAGCTTTTCTGTTCTTAAGCAACAAAACTCTGAGATGAAATGTGCAGCTGACTTAGTATTTTTGGGAAGTAGGACAGCAATAAATCAGGAAAATAGTATTTAGGAAACCAGGAGGTTAAATAAACCAGGAAAATGTGTGTTGGCAGTGTGGAGACTGCTCCAGAACACCATTTTAGAAGCATGGAGTGAGTGTGTACCACCTACCAGGGAAGAGTTTTTAAAGGACTTTTAAAGAGTTTTAAAAGAGTTTTTAAAGGAAAACAAAATGTTGTCATGATCGAACATCCAGGCAGTGGAAACTGCTAAATTAAATCAAAGGCCTTTTTTAAAAGGTGGGAGTGTTATCTGAACAAGGATAATGGAAAATATCATAAACCGTAGCAAGTTGAGTGTCCTACTGCAGTAAAGTAGGCCAGAGAGGGTTTAGAGGGAGAGTTGGTATAAAGGTGTGAAAGCTGCTATAAAATCTGCTTCGAAAACATCAAACGAGAAAGTTGACCAGAAAGTCAACTGGACCAATACAAGATGAAGGTGTAGAAAAGGCACCCTTTGAAGACAGGACCTTGCAGCAGAGCTAAATGATGTGTTTCTATTAGTGCTGGTTACAGGAAAGGTCAGCAAGATTCCTGCTGGAGTCATTCTTTGCAGGAGATAAGTGTGAGAAACTGATTAGAATAAACCTGCAAAGAGAATCTAACCTCTTCCCAGGACCAGAACAAACTCATGCAGGAGCTTTAGGTAACTGCGATTGTCCTATTTGAGGTACATCTTAAAGCACTAAAAGACAAAATAATGGAAAGCTGCAAAATGGGACAGCAGTCTTCAAAAGAGGGATTGAGGATTAATCTGAAAGACTATGGATTAAAAAGTCTGACATCCATACCAAGAAAGTCACTAGAATTGAAAAGACAGTGGGAGATGGAAGGCGCAACTTTCTCACTCATAAGAAGGCTCTTTCCATGGATCCTTGTCTTCATCAATGGCCCAAGACAAAAAACCAAGGACCTGATCCCAAAGATATCCCTAAGGACAGAGACATAGGGACAGTCAGAGTAAAGTTCTCCTCTCTCTTTCAAAGATGTTGTGTGGCTGGCCTGCGCCAGCTTTGCCACTGTCACTTTATGCTGCTGGAAACATCATGAATGCAGTTTTAATGTGTGTTGATGAAGGCTCTGAGCCTCAGCTCACCCTGCTGTGTCCCCCTGGTTTGCACCCCATGGCACCCAGGAGAAAGGAGGGTCGCAGCGCTGGGAGGGCACATTGCAAAGGGCAGGGACATTGCACAGTGAGGAGGAGTGCATAGGGCGTAGGCTTTTGGAGGAAGACTCCGACTGAGCCTGCTTCCTGTGGGTTATCACCTGGTTTGGGCTTATGACTATGCCATTTAAAACATAAAGGATATGGTATGAAGATCTAAAAAATTAAATGAGTGACAGCAATGCAGATGTTAAAACAGAATATTTTCTCAGAGTAGTCTGACCTGAACTTATCTGAACAGATTTGCAGAGATGACTGATTAATGAAATGGCACATGAAATTCAATGTCAATAATTATGAGGTCATGCATACAAGAAAAAATCCATCTCTCTAAGTATAAACAGTAAGGGATTAATTCTTGGTACCACTCGCATCAGAGTTAATGTGGATAGTTTTCTAAAGGCACCAGTTCGATGGTTGCTCAGAGTCAAAGGCAGATTGAACCAGACAAGCTTTTAGGAAAGAAACTCACAACAAACCAGAGCATATGATTATGCTCCAGTGCAAAGCTGCGATGAAATGGCACTGGAGTGCTGTGGATGAGGCCCCAGGACTGACAGCCCTGCTCTGCCAAACCTGCATAAGACTAAAGCCAAACCAGGAGGAGGTGCCTGGCTGCCTGTAGGGAGCAACTTGCAGGTTTGGTTTTAAATTTATGCCTTTGGTCTCTTGTATCAAACCCTGCATATGTGGCTG
Organism: Picathartes gymnocephalus; assembly: GCA_013390045.1. Classification (NCBI taxonomy): domain Eukaryota; kingdom Metazoa; phylum Chordata; class Aves; order Passeriformes; family Picathartidae; genus Picathartes; species Picathartes gymnocephalus. The sequence continues at coordinate 227,662 of WEKY01000095.1, read as the reverse complement.
ATTTCTGAAATTGTTAAAATTTGTGGAGTGGGTATAGAGTCTGAGGCTCTATCTTAGGAGAAATACTGTATGCAAAGTCCTGTGACCAGTTTAACTGCAGGTGATGTTACAGGAGGGAATACAGAGACAGTCCCCGTTCTGAATGGACAGCTCAGTTACATACTCAAACCACAGTCAAGCCTTTGACATGCAGTTGCTGCTGGGACCAAAGAAAGTGGCTTTTTGGTGAAACTTTCTCTCCTCTGTATGTGGTCTTCTGATCTCAGGATGAAACTTCTTTTGATGTTTCTCTTGCCTTGGGGAGGAGGACAAAGCAATCTGTCCAACGTATACTCACTTCCTCCTCCCATCGGGTCGCAGTCCTGAGCCATTTGACCTATGTCACGAGGGATGAGCTGGGCTTCCAAATCCAAGTTAGCAATGGCATTCAAGCACTTCTCTCACAGACTTCCTGCAGCAAAATTGTTTGTTCAATTTATTCTGCTGCCCAGTGCATATATCTTTCTGTATTTGTCTTTATGTAACTGTAACAGGCTTTGCAGAGAATGTTTCTTTGGTTGCTATTACACAGAAGATAGACAAATTAGAGTAAGTCTGTACTGTATACCAGATATAACACCAAAACACTACGTTTTTTTTAATTTAGAGATTATTTTATTATAGCATTTTATTACTTTATATTATGAGATTATTTTCCTTTATCAAGTGCGATCAATTTTGGCATTAGAATCAGTAGTAACCTCTTGTAAAAGCATGATTGTTGGGGGTTGGGTTGTCTTTCCTTTTGTTTCCTTTTAACAGTATAGAATTTTTTTCCATTCAGTTGCTAAATGGCCGTTATCACTGAGTACTTAAGAAGAACAAAGGATATAGCTAAGCCTAAGGAGAGGGCTATCTATGTTTACTGTTCTGTCGGGGAGTTTTCTCTCCAAGGGGGGTGGAGGAATATCTCGAGAATTGGGGACTGGTAAAAGGCGAGGGCAGAGGCTGAGCGGGACTGGGGTTTCGGAGGACGACACGGGAAGGGGCTGCTCTGCTGGAGAGAAGTTTTCGCTGCTGCTGCTGGAGCCCTGGCTTGGAGCTGTTTTCTTCTGCCTCTTGGGTGAGCCTCTGCTTGTGAGAGCAGCCACTGAACCTGTTGCCATCTGCTCGGGTGCCCGGAATCCCTGAGCTCGCCTCTCCTCGCTGGGCTAGGAGCCGGGCGGCTGCTGCCCCCCGCCCCCACCGCTCCTTCGGCACTGCTCTGGGTTTCACTGCGCTGCAGCCCCGCTCCCCCGCCTGCCGAGACGTCCTGCCGTCCCAGTTTGCTGCTTTCCAAGAATCCTGCTGGGGCACTGGGATCGACTGCTCCAAGGGGGTTTGTGAAGCAAAACCTCTCTTCTGTTTTGTTTTCCCCTGCTGACTGAACCACCATAGCACGTGCTCCCTGCCAGCTGTGACCATCACTGCACCGAGGGGAGGAAAGTGCCTTCAGGCCAGGGGGTCGGGACCGGGTTCTTGGTTCTGTTTGTTGTTAGTGCCATAAGAGTTGTTGTTTGTTTGTTTTATTATAAATCCTAGTAAAGAACTGTTATTCCTACTCCCATATCTTTGCCTGAGACCCCCTTAATTTCAAAATTACAATAATTCGGAGGGGAGGGGTTCACATTCTCCATTCCAAGGGAGGCTCCTGCCTTCCCTAGCAGACACCTGTCCTTCAAACCAGGACAATGATGAATTGAGAAATATTAGATTGCTAATATTGCTAATAATCCAAATGGATTAACTGTGTGAGTGTCACATAAAGTTCTTACATTAAGGTAAATCTGTATGGTATTTGATAATGTGCTGTTTTACCAATAGTGCTCTGTTGTTTGGTGCTTTGATTGGTATAGAAATAGAATACTAAATTATGTTCTGCTAGACAAACATGTACTTTTAAAAAATGAAAAGCAAAAACTCTGTTACAAGTAAAGATATGGCCTGTTTTTTTCTACTAATATTGAACCAGGCAGTTTCATTGGTTAGTTTGTCCTTTATCAGTGCTTTAAAATTGTTGCTCATATTACGTTGCAGCACCTTTGAATTTTGCAAGCAAGAGAGTTTTGTTGAGCCCTTCACCATCAAAAAGTGCCCTTGAGCTGAGCATTCAGCTAATCTCTCTCGAAACTCAGCTTTGATTACATTTTGAGATATTAGGAGCTGTTTGTGGTGTCTTTGGGAATGACAACACCAGGCTGTAGCAGGGGTGTAAGGGTGCTATTCTTGAGTGTGCTGCTGTTTCTCCTTGCTGAGATAACTGGGTGTTCTGAGCTTTGAATGTGTATAAAAGTGGAAGGGATGCAGACCTTTGCAATCCCACCAAAGTGAGCAGGTCTGCTTGCAGGACTAAGGACTGCACAGCCTGTTTTAGCAACCTTGCACAAACAACGTTCAGTGATGAGACACTTCCATCCACGAGACCTTTATCAATATCTCCTTGCTGCTAAATTATAAGCAAGAATGTATTTATTCTTCATAAAAATGTTAATAAATTCCTCTTGCATTCATTTAAGCACCAGCCAAATAGCTTTATGTCTACAGTGACACTTAACATACCAAGGTAATCATTTTACTGCAATATTTCTACACTGAGCAGTCGAGTTTGCTTCTTACTTGCTCAGCATTTTGGTGCACTGAACAGGATGTCACTGAAAAGCTCGAGAACCTCTAGAGTGTTTTAAAAGACTTTAGAAGGAGGAACTTAAACTCACCTTTGTATCCTTTGGTGTCTGCTTGTCCTCATTTTTTGCCTTGAAGCACCAACATTAATACTTTATTTACAGATCTCAACAGGCTTTGCCTTGTCAAATATTTTGAATTCCATAATGAGGTGTGTAATGTCTCTTATATAAGCTCTCATTTGTGCTCTCCTGGGATGCCTTGCTTTTGTGCTTAAATGGATTTGTCTGTGTTTACTCATTTTACTTTTTACTGAGAAATTAAGGAAATAAATTTTGGCTTATGTTGTCCCACCATGTCATTATTCCCCTCCTTGAAAAAAAAAGCAAAATCAAATGAAACTTAAGCAATCACCCTGCTTCAGATCATCAGTTTGGTTTAGAACTAATGTCAGTTCCAAGAAGCAAGTGGGCTGAGTTGAAGGTGGATGAATGTCTCCAGCAGGAAGTGGGTGCGCTCATTTTTCCTGGATGAGAACTTCATTAATACTGTGATGGACTGGATATACAATCTGAGCTACTTCTATTTATGGACTGGCTCTCCAATTCATGTTTTATGAGTTTCCTCCCAGGCAAAGCTGCTCTGTTTGGTTCATTAGAGTCCTGTCAGGAGAACAATCAAGAGGATACTAATCTGAAGCTCAAATACCATGTCAGTTAACAGGCCCGGGTTTTGTACTGTGGAGTTCAGAATGTACTTGGCAGAATAAATGCAAATAAACCTTTTATCAATGGGAGAGCCTTAAAGCAATAGATAGAGACATGCCATTTCAGTCTTAAAATAGTTTATACCAGATGTCATCTATGAATGACACTTTGTTATTCTCATGTTTTAGATAAAAATATTAGAACAGAACTTCACTTTCATAGCAAATATGTGGATATTTTGATGACCTATTTTGGAGGGACAAACAAACAATAATCTGTTCTACTTTTTTTCTTTTTTTTTTTCTTTTTTTTTTTTTTTATGGTACAGAGAAGCAAGCAAAGAGAAAGGTGGCTCCTCTGGAAGCTGATGATAGATGCTTTTAGGAGCCCCATCCTGAGTGTGGAACATTGGTAGTACTATACTGTGGGAAAATCCTTTTTTATTGATAGGCAAAAAAGCTTTTTCATGTAATCATTGGTAGCATGCATGTGAAGTCATTTCCTTGCAACACAATGGGATAAAATATAAAATAGTGCTTGGGAAGCTGTGATGGGGACTGAAATCCAGGGATTGTGGACACACATTTGGGGCCATGACCCCTGGTGCATTGACTCTTGCTGCTGGGAGGAAGCAACTGAGCCTTGGCAGCTCTTCTGGAAATATGTGCTGCATTTGGGTGAAGCGCTTCCATTTCTAGGTTCATTTTCTAAATTATTTAAATTAAAATAAGTACTTCAGTGTTTCAGTCCATTAGAAGAAGCTGGCTTTGATGCAGTTACATTAAGGTCTGAGCTAAGAGTGCCAGAAATCATTTTCAACCGCTTATGCTGGGTAGTGTAGGCATAAAATGCTAGTAAATAGAAATCACAGTGTGTCACATTCATTTGCACATGAACACAGCTTGCTTCAAGGCAGGAGACAAGTAAGGCATGAATTTATTAGCTAGAACAAACCTGCATGCATGAGGCTTGAAGCCACAGTCTCACTGGCCTTGTGTGTACTGCTTTATCAGATTGCTCCAAGGGACCGACCCAGGAAGGCATCCCAGCCTGGAGTTCATGTCTTCATTTTGGGTCTTTACCATACTTCCCACATGCCCCAGATGTGTCCACACAAAGCAGCACTGAGTGTCCTTGGGATCTCCTATCCTACAGTGCTTTAGGCACTGTCAGCAAGAGAGGTGCTTTCTGTGTGACCTACCATCTATTTCTGCCTAACTGGCCCCTCTTGCCTCTGTTCACGATTGCCAGTAGCAAAAACACAGGTAAAGAGCCTTTTCTGATTTGCCTGGATGCATTCCCAGCTGGTCCCACTGCATCCCCAAAGCTTGCCTAGAGTTGGAAGCAAGCAAAGCCCTGCTGGCTGAGCCTCCAGGAGGTTCCCTAAAGCCAGGACAGGCAGCCCAGGCCTTCCCTCTCGCTTTGCTCATCTCAGGCTCACTCTCTCCCTGGACCTTAGGTGCAGCAGTGGTCCCCAGCACCCACACTTGGCAGCACAGATCCCTTGGGAGATGGGGAAGGCGAGACCCTTCCCCTGTGCATGCTGCAACTGGGTTTTTACAGCTTCCTCATGGAACTGAGTCATGAGCTAGAATGTGCGTTGCCAAGTGACAAACACTTTGGGCAGGACTCAGCCTGGGACACTAAAATTAGTCATCTGATGTATTTGTAGATGAGATTTCTAAGCTCCCACTATTGATGGTGAAGATCCAGTCTGCAAATCTAAAGGGAGGTATATTCAGCAGAGATGGTGGGGTCTGGAGGCCAAGTCTGCCCACAATGAGTTAGGCACTGGCTCGTTACATTCAGCTGCCCTCTTACTAACAGAGGTAACTGGTAACTGAGATGCCTGAGGCTACCTTAGGCATCAAGATGGGGCTTGCAGATGTGACATAGGACCTACGGGAGACATTAGGTCCTCTGGAGCAGCAGCTGGAGGCCAGCCAAAAAACTCCAGGGCATCTTAATATCATCAGACATCAATGCTTTGCAGCTGAATCACAGCTGATCTCTAGTGATTGCAATAGGAACTGAGGTGCCCAGCTCACAAATAAAGATTTGCAATTAGGTGCTTAAATTTAGATACCTCAATCTCTGACTGAATCCAACCTTTGTTTCTGGCAAGAACCAGGAGCCATTTTTGCACTCTGAATAATTTTTTTTTTTCAATACACACACACACACACGCACGCACGCACACACACACACACGTACACACAAAACACAAAACAAAGACAGTTCTCTCAGCCAACTACTAAACTAGCATCCCCTTGACTTCTGTCTTCTCTGGCCTTAGGAATTCCCAAGGCATGGGGCTGTAGCCCTTTCCCTTTCCAGCTTCCTTGGGAAACTCCGACCACCTCCTTTCTTCACAAGTGAGTGAACAACAGCTGCTTTCCACCCTCACCCCTGGTCCTTGGCTGGGGGAGTCTGACAGCTCTGGCCTCAGCCCCTCATGCCAGTACAGGACTATGAAAGAACATTTGTGCTGCCTCTGAGAGCCCAGGGTGTTGAAGAGGTGGCTCATTTCATCACACCAGGGAAGACAGAGGCTCTGGAAATGGTCAGCACTGGGCACAGAACCTTCCAATGAGGCTCTGCCATGAAGCAGTCACTTCTGCTTTCCTTGTGTTGTGGCCACATGGTCACTGTCAGCCATGGCCTTTGATGCAGACTGTGAACTTGTAACACCACCTTCAATGCCGGGGGACAAAACCCTGTGAGCACAGCACGAGTGCTGATATGAGCATTTCTACTAAATGAACTTCAAAAAATTCTGTTTTCTGAGAAGCTAACCACAGCACAGATCTCTTTGTTGGTATATGGTGTGGAGAAGAGTGTGACACCATCTTTATATCCTGAAAACATTAATGCAGTACTTCTTTAAGTATAGCCATTGAATAGATATCACCATATAAAAATGAGCTCCAATTACAAAAATTAGTAATAATTTATTTCCCATTCCTTGTAGATTCTATTTTTGCATTTGTTAACAAAACAGTTGCTATAGTTGCACTGAATGTCTGGGTATAAAATTTATTAATTCCGAGGATAAGCATGTTCAGCTTATCCTGTGAAGTTGCACATGACCTTGCCAGTGTACCTTTGCCATAATTGTTTGATAACTCCATTGTTTGATCCTCTGACAGAAGCACCTGTATTTGTTATTGCTTGTGTTAATTCCTATTATCACTGTAGACATTCATATCCATGGGTCCATATCTTATATACAGCATACACTGAACCTACCACATTTTTCTGGGTAAAACCCCACCTTCTTAGCAATACACTGGCTCCATGTACCCCCACCCCAACTCCTACTTACCCATTATCTTCTCAGCAAACAACCGATTGCTTTGCCAGTCCAGAAAGTGTTCGAATGCAAGAGACTCAATTACTACTGTTCAGAAATATTCAGCTATTACCTCCTGGATCCGAAGAGTGTTATGTTTTAGCAATATGAGCTACTGGCAAAGAGAAACGCACAGAAATGCTTTTATTTGAGCCTTTACTAACAGAAATAATAGAACTTCAGAAAATTAAACAGTCTAGGTAAAATGAAAACTATAAGCAAAAAAGGACTGAAGGTGGCACTGTAGGAACAGACATTTCCCTTTCTAGAAAAGAAATAGGGTAAATGCTTGCTTACTCTTTCTCTTTGAAACAAGAAAAAGAAAAAAAAGAAAAAGGAAAACAAACAAACAAAAAAGGTAAGACTGTAAGTCATGAATCTTATTTTCCCATATGTTTTCTCTCATTTTGCTATTCATCCTCCTTCCTCAGAGCAGGAGGGCTTTGAAGAGAGCACCAGGGTGCTCCTTGTCCTTTCCAGCAGAGCAGACACACATCTGCCCACAGTGGGCAGACTGTCCACACCACAGGCAGGGCAGTCAGCTGGGTGTGGGAAAGTCCAGCCACTTTGATGCCAGGCTGAGGAGTAATGAACTACAGCACTTTTCTTTCCAGGATGGGTCTGGCCTGTGACAGGACATTTACTTTCCACAGATCTACCCCTAATGCTCACTAGAAGGGCACAGAGAGAGACACATCTAAACCAACCAGTCTTTACTCAAAATGCTGAGGGTTATTACTTAGCTTTGCAACTCTTAATTCCAGTCAAACGCCCTGACTATCTTTGCTTAAACTAATGCTTCATCCTTTACTTTGCCCCTTTGTTCTCACTCTGCTGTTGTGGTGGCCCTGCTGGCCTCCAGGCAGGGAGACTTTCCAAGAGCAACTCCTTCATCCTATGAGAAGTCATGGTTATGTTGCAGAGAGGTTTTCGGATTCAGAAACTATGGCCTAGAGCCCCAGAGGCATCCAGTACCTGCTTTGGGTGCACACACAGCAGGTACAATATCCTGAATGCCTGCACACCCTGTATATCACTTATAGCAGAGTGAAGGATTAATTTTGCAGATATTATGGGCCAGATGCACACATTCCAGGAGGAAACTTGTGAGTTACAGCCAACATCTGCATTTACCATAGTGCTGTTCCACTGTACTCAAAAGCTTTTTAAGACAGGGATCTGCCTTCTCATTCAGCCACAAGAACCAGACTCATGTTGGGAAGCAGAAATGTGACCTGGTCTAGGAACCAGCTCCAGCAGTGACAGCACAGGGGTGGGTTTCAGATTTTGTTTGGATTTGGTGCAGTTAGTGTCTGTTTCTACTTTGTTTTAGACCTTGTTTGAAGGTTCAGCCTTTTCTGTTCACAACTTGGCTCCTATAGTTCAGCAAATTAGCTTGGGATTTATTGTCTTGTTTTGTTTTCATGAGAAGGACAAATCATTTGTCATTGTAGGCATAAGTAGGCATGGAGGCTTTGAAAATCAGGAAAGGGACCTTGAAGTGGGCTCTGCATCAGGAGCAGGGTGCTGGGCAGTGCCCCAGTGTGTGGTGCATCAGAATGAGACAGGTCTTCAATCAACAACAGCTCCAGCACCAGTGAGTTGGTGAACAACCAAAAAGTACAGCAAACTGAGGGTGTGCACACATGCACATAGCACAGTGGCAGTTCAAGAAAACAATAGCATACAAAACAAGACCTCCATATGTTATTCGTTATCAAGATACTCCTGAAGGGGTGCGAGTTTTTAGATGTGTGTGCTGGAAGCCAAAACATAGTAAGTATGTGGAGTATCTATGGCTTTCCTGCATGCTGCCTTGGAGTGCAACCCAGGACACCCCATGCCTGCCTCTATGGATCTGGGGACAGCCAGTGACATCCCCAGCAGGGACTGTAGGAGAGGTTTCACAAACATGAGAGCTATGAAAGGCATGTAAGGGCTAATAAAAACAAGTATATAGGAGAACTTGTTATTTCTTGTAGCAAGTTGCTACATCTTCTAGCTTATTGCATGTTGCAACAGGTTTGCACAAGGTCTGCACTCGCCTCCTATGATGTTACTACAAGGTTTGTACCATGGAAGTTAACCTCTGTTGCATTTTGCCACTGCTAAATTTCAGTCTTAAAGAAAAATGCCAAGGAAAGACTTTGGCAGGGTAAATAAAGCCATATGGATAGCTCAGCATCCCTAAAGGAAGAGCCATTTCTACCTTCTTGCCTCTGACCTCTGCTGTGGAGCAGGGTGTGGTGTTCAGAGCCACCTGGGCTATCTTTGGGCAGGGTCTTTGTCCCAGGACCCAGAGTACGTGACTGTGCTGTGCTTCTGAGCCTGGGGGTGAAGTTGGTGTGCACTGTGAGGACAACTCAGGTAGAAAGTGTGGTATTGTCCCCAGAGGGCAACTTGCAAAACACTTGTGAAGATTTTGAAGGTGTATCTGATTTAACAGACAGATGCCTGCAACTGAGAGGTCTGTTGTAAGGGAGGGGTGTTATTCTGTGTGTTTCCTTCATGTTGGCATTGCTGCTCTCTGAATGTCTTTGTCTGTAGGAGGGAATGTTCCATTATTTTAGTAGGACAGACAGATTTTTTTTCTTCCAAGGCTGGAGGCGTGTTGGTGTGTCCTTGCCCAAGGAAATATCTATGTGAGGTCCTGCAGCCTGATGCAGGTTTTAGGGCCCTCAGCTTCATCTCTGCTTCTGACACAACAGTGCCCTAGGTCTGAATGTGCCTGGTCAAACAGGAAGGACGAACAAAACAAGCACATTCTGTATTTTTCTAGAGTTGCCAAGGAAGACTCTGTAGGTGGGAATCTGGTATCAGCCTGGATATTGTCCCCTTGGAGACTTCTTTCTTTCTTTCAATAGTTCTCAGCTATAGCCCTGATGATCACATGTGGGTACCAAAATCTTCCTCAGTGAGGCACGACATGAAAGCATGCTTATTGTCCAAGAGTATTTTAACTGCCCAGATTGCAGCTTCTGTGAGAGTGTTGTATTTGCATGGGAGATGTGAGGGTGGTTGTGAGGAGATACCTGTTGTGGCTCATACCCCGTCTTGCCTTGTGTAAGAAATGGGACATCTGCATGCAGCACTAACTGTATTTGAGTTCTGAGAAAAAACAATCCTTTCTACATCCCTCTCTCACTCTCTCTGACACCCTCCTATTTAACAAGTCCCATTATCTTCAATAGGAGGCAATTCATATGTCAGTGGTAGGATAATGGCTGGCTGTAAGGTAGCAGATAACATAATCTGCCTCTTGAAGTTCTACAGAAACTGTCCTTTCTATTTATTTTACTTGACCTGGAAAGAGCAAAGTGCTGTTAAGCCAGCAGGTTTGATTGATTGCAGATATATATCTATACCCAGGAGTCTTGCCTATCAGTAAGTTACCTTCAAGTAAGGATGGGTTTGATTTGCAAGCTTTGTCCTTAATCTAAACCAATGTGTAATGGAAAGCTAAACCTTAAGTCATAAGCTGCTGTTATAAATAAAAGCAATCACTATGAAACAAAACAAGTTACTTGTCAGATGATTTGTTAAAATAAATTAAAATATATTAAGGTGATAACGCTGTTCTTTAAATGTATTTGAGCATCTTCTATCACTCTCTGTCACTTGGTAACTTCACTCAATAGGAATTGATTTTATGAAGGAGAAAAATACAAATTATTCTCTTGGAAGTTGCTCTCCCACACATTCACAAGCAACATCTGTCTTTAAGAGCTATAACACGTCTGAAGCTATGACAGCTCTGCTCTCTCAAGTATTTATCACTAACCTGGGGAACTTGATGATTTATAGAAAATTTTGAAGCATGACAATTATGAGACAGCTTGTACTAGTCTTTAAGTCGTGTGTGTTCTTTCTGACCATGGATTGAGCTGTGGTGTATTTTTTGCTTTCATTTTGAGCCACCTAGTGGTAATATAAATGAGATAAGATTTCTGTGTGGAAGAGCTGTGAACCTTTCCCAGCAACTATTTCTAATTTAATGGGACTAAGCTCAGTAAAGTGAATTGAAACCTCAGTATTCTGTCCCTTTTGCTAAAGAACTTTTCTTTTTGTTAGAAATACAGTGAAACTTCCAATGCTGTCCAATAACAAGGAGTTAAAGCATTCCCTCTGATTTTTCCTGTCAATGGGCTGCTACAGGACTCTGCTGAAGTTGTTTCAGGCCACTTTTAGCTCTGTGAGCCTTTCTGGGGACTTTTCAATTCACCAAGTGTTCAAATGGTGCTTGGCAGATGTGGCAGAAGGGTGCATTCAGTGCCTCTCTTACCTCAGCCCTTTGCCTCTTTTGCACTGGAGACACAAGCCTGGGTGGAGAGTCAGGCAACCTTGGGCCATACTTTCTAGCCCTCAGCCAGAGATGGTTTGAGAGGATTCCCCAAAATATTCTTTGGTTGGAGTCAGGATTATGAATGGAAAACCTGATCCTGAGTTTTGCCTTGTGTCTTCAGCACTTGCTGCTAGCTTTCATTCTCCAGAGCACTTTTATCCAGTGTATCCTAATATTAAACTCTGAAATTAAAAATAATGTTTTCCAAAATTGAGCAATTTGTTCAAATATTAACCACATAGCTGAACTAGAATTAGCAGGGAGCATTATATATTCATACATCCATGACAGAGCTGCATTTTCTAGGCCTGTTGTTTGAATGATAATCAATCACATGTCCTTTAGCACTCAAAGAACCAAAGTTAATTACAGACCTGCTCAGTGGTCTATGAGATACACTCAGCACCTCAGATATACTGTAGCTAATTTTAGGGTTTCTTAAATGGGAACAGTAGATCAAAGTATCTTTCATTTTGTCTGTGTGCTCATATAATGGTCTCAAGAGCATCCAGATCACTAAATCCTTATTGCTAATCTTGCCGGTTAGAAACCGCAGTCACCTTTCTTTTCTGTGCTGAATTCTTGAAGCCTTTCTAGTCTTTGGCCGTTCGCTGATGCCATGTTGCATACATTTTCCTTTATTTTCATATGTCACTCAGTTCCCTAAATATAACTTCCAGATGATCAGACTATGTAACATTCCAGAAAAAATCCAAATATTACATCCTATAATCTCAGTTGTATTACTGAAATACACTTTCAGAGCAATCTTAAAAAATAAATAAAATAGTTCCTCCTCCATTTTTGTCTAGAAAAGCAGAGCTCTTCTTTCAAGAGAAGAAAAAATATTAAATATTATATTTTTAGTGCTTCTTAAAGGTTAATAGGTTCAAATAATCCCCCAAACATTAACAAAGAGAATATGCTTTGCCTTCCCCATAGAAAAGTTAGACTTCCCCACCTCTTTAGCATTTATAATTTCTGTGTGATACCTCAAGATTCTGGTATGTCGTGTTTCTATTTAATTTCCCTCTAAATTGGGTACTGGAAGCACCAGGCCTATTAAACTGAAAGGTAGTTACAGGCAGAGTATGGAGACAGGTGCTCATTAATTCTTGTTCATTCTAAAAAAAACATGTAGAAAGGATTATAAGAATCCTTGCAAAAGAGGAGCGGAAGGAAATGTTAGCTGGGGCAGGGAAACCACAGGAACAGCCCAGATGGGAAGAGAAGTTCAGCCAGATGTTTGTTATCATGTTGGATGCAGTGAAGCCAGACACCAGGCCAAGGATGTGCCTGGACAAGGAGAGGGATTTTCTCTCTTCTGCTGAAGGGCTGTGTCCAGAAAAAGATGCGTCATTTCCAGATCACCGCCTGTGTGGTCTAAAAAGAAGCTCGGCGCTCACTGTGCAGCCTGTTTTCGGGGTCAGAGCGAGCCAGCTGGGCTCCAGCTGCCAGCTCCACCAACAGGGAGAGATGGAGGCAGTGCTGGAGACCATCGCTGGCAGTGGCAGCCTGGCCCTGGTGTGCTTTCCTCGGACAGCGGAGAGAGAGAAGCCAGGCAGCTGCCGCGGCCCCCGCCGAGCAGCGCTGTGCCTGGGGGCGCTGGGGCTACAGCCCCCTGCTCTGGGTGGAGTGTTAACCCCGACCTCCACCGCCCCCGGGAGCTTCCTGGCCTTGCAGGGAGGATGAGGGAGAGGGGGAGAGCTGGGCATGAGAATTGACACCCTGACTGCTCCCCTGAAGGAGTTGTGGAGACCACACCCTGTTCCAGTCCATGTGGAAATGCTGACTGTGAAGTAGCAAAACCCAAATTGCCGGCAGTTAGACCCAGAGAGGAATTCAGGAATGTTGTTCAGACAAAAATCTCAAGAATACATAGGCTATATAGATGACTGGGGACAAGTTTCATTGATTTTCAGTGCTTGTAAGACAAGGCAGTAGTTCTTTAAAACCGGACCTTATCTCCTGCCAGGGTTGGTTTGCTCACAGGAGATGGGAATTCCTCCATAAGCCTTAGGGGCAAGCACTGGGATGGAAACACACTGCCTCCCTGGAAAGGAGGGTCTGGAGTCTGCAACCATCACAGCTCTCCAGGCAGAGTGGTGGTTCCATCTGGCACAGCTTTGGGGTAAACTCTGCCTTTTCTGACCAGAGAAAGTGGAGGTGTCTGTGTGGAGATGTGTGCAATGAACTTGGGCAGGCAGTTACCATTGCAGAGGAAAATAGTTTGGGAGGAAAGATAATCTGTCCCCTGGCCTCTTCACACACCATAGATGTCCATGCAGGGGACGCTGTGCAAGAACATTTGTTGGGGACCTCTGGATTTCCTTCAAGGCCTTTCCCCAGGGAAGGACTGCCCCATGGATGTGCACCAAAATGACTGGGGCTTTACAGCCTTTCTCCAGTCACCTCCTCCCTGCAGTCCAGCTGTCCCTAGCTGCTCGGCACTGGAGGCAGCAGCGTGGTCTGGTGCACAGGCTGGCACAGGTGCTGCGAGAGCCCTGGTGTGACAGGGGGCTGAGGAGATCCACGTAAGACCCACGCTCTTGCTGCCAGCAGCTCCTGGCTGTCTTTCCTGCCTCTCCATGGGCACAGGGAGAGCTGTATACACAGTTTGGGTGGCACCTCACTGCAGGGCATGTTTTTGGCTCCCATTAAGCAGCTGAGAGGCATAAAAAATAAAATTAGAAAGGAGCAATAGCTGGAATATCAGAACACAAAGTGCTAGACAGGGTCTGCCTGCTTTAAGAAAACAGTGTGCTAACAGAAACAGTGTAGCAGAGGATGGACTGTTTGAGATAAAGCCATTGAATTGACATATCTGCTGATCCAGAGATCTCCGTGTTCTTTAGCTGTGTTATTCCACCACAAAGCCTGTCTTGTGGCAGAGCTGTTGCTGCTGCGCCAGTCTGATGCAGGGAACAGTTTCTGGACTTGCTCTGGTAACTGCAGGGTACTACTCCTGGCTTTGTCATCTTTGCCATTTCAGTAGTCCTTCAGACCCATATGCAGGTGCAGGGCACAGAAAGGTAATTTCCACCTTGGGGCCCATGAAATTTGTCACACAGCATGCAGGTATGCTTAAAATTTTAGATATAGCAACATAACTGCTGGACTGTAGTCACCAAGTAACTTACATTTAGTCATGGAGAGAGCTGCAAAAGCCCTTCAAATGTGTCTAGACAAGGAATAAAGTTTAAACTTATTCCTGTCAAAGATTTCTACAGACTCACAGGTATATATGTATTTATCAATCCAAAAATAACTTTGGATGACAGTACATTGCTCAGAGCTCATGTTCAATCAGTTATATACAATGTTGCCTGCAGAGCAATTATTTTCCTGAGAATATTAATACATAATACAAGCCACCGTTCTTATTTTTAGGTGTATAATTTTGCTCTGGCCATTTTCAGATTATGTGTTGCCTGGTACCACCTGCTTTACAAATTGATCCACCTCTCTTACTCTGTATTACTGACAAGTCCCTATTCTTTACTACTCACTGATTTCTCTCAGCTGCAGGATAAACTTTACATTTTCTTCCCAGTCACTGATGATAGTGTATAGCAGTTTCTTGACAAGAGGGAAGGAGCTGTCATACCAATCTGTCAGGTCCCTGTTTATTAACTGCAGCAGCCAAAAGCCCACATCACTGCAGAGAGGCTGCCTGGCCTTCCCAGCACTGTTACAGCAGCAATACCCACTGTAACCCTTTTCTTCTCGCCCACTTTAATTCCCCTGCAAAACATTGAGAATGATGTCTTCAATTCCCAGTCACGTTCTCAGCAAAGTGATTAAGCTTAAAGAAAAAAAAAGGAATTGCAATTGTTTAGAGGGATTGATCTCATAAAAAAGAGTCCACACTTTTCTGAACTGCATCTGAAGAACAAAGAGAAAGAAACAAAATAATGTGTAGCTAGTTAAGAAAGAGCTTTCAGACTTTATTTTGTTGGGAAATGTTTTAATGTTGCTAGTCATGGTTAGACAATAGGGGCATGACCTGAACATCCTAGAAAAATACCAGCTGCTCTGAAAGAAAAAAATTACAAACATATGGTGAAACCAGTATCACTGAAGCATTTAACTTGACAAATTTCACATAAGTTAATTCCAGTGGTAATGTAGTTTCTTCCGGGAACGTTTATTTATTTGCACACTATTTTTCTAAGTGAGTTACATCCAGGCTTTTTCACTAAGATTCACTGTCTCTGGGGAATTTCATTCAATTTAATGTTGCTCAGAGTGGTCTCCAAACGTACTGCTCCAACTGTTTTTTGAAAGCACAGTCGTGTCTCTCTTCAACCCAGCCCTCCCTCTGCTATTCACTGTCTCACTTTCCAGACTACACCACAATCTTACTTTCAGAAAGAACTTTCTCCACCCTTAAACATTTTTGTTGGTTTGTTTTGCTGTTTTCTTCTCTGGGATATACTTATTTCCCTTAAATCAGCCTTCTACTTTATTCTCCAGGCAGATATCTTGAGTTGGTTTTGACGCTGTCTGCCTTTCTCTCAGCTCTTCCTGATGGGCTGTGAGTTGCTCTACCCAGGCCTGTGCCAGCTATTCCTCTTTCGAAATCTTTACCCATGTTCAAATCACAACATGATTTGACCATTGCAATTTTCATTTCTGGTTCTCCTAAATCTTTGCTGTCTTAGCTCTGGTTATTTCTGGGATACTGCAGCCAGGCGCTTCTTGGTCCTTGAACAATGCTGCTTCAGGATTGTCCATGACTGTTGGTGTATTGATTTGCCCAATATATAAAATTGGGGACATTTTTTGGGCTTTCATATTTTCTACTGTAGATTTGTGACTATGTTTGTTGATGCAACCTGTACAAAATTAGTCACCAAGTGTTTACTGCATTGGGAACTAAAACCTGGATTTAGGCTGCACTGTTGGAGGTGATACTGTTCCCTTCAGGTCTGGAGGACTTTATATTACTCTGTTTCTTGTGATCTGTCCTAGCTGAAGTTGCTTTTTTCCAACTGCTCCATCAGCATGGGCAACTCCTTTCCTCTAGAAAAAAAGCCTGCCAAACTGATCTGCTACTGTCCCTGCTTGTAAATTTCACATTTTCACCTGCATGAGAATCTGCTTTTTAAGTTTGATACATAGTTCTCTGCGTATCTGCCGAGCACAGGGGTACATTTGCCCTCCTCTGTACAGGGACATGTTGACTATGTTTTGATTTCCTGAAGTCAGTAATTCAGATACTGAGTCCATCTAAAACTCTGATTTTTTTTTTTGGGGGGGGTTATCTCCTTTCAAAATTTCACTTTCAAAATAAAGGATATTTTATATTCCTTTACTGCCAAACACATTATTAAGTTACATAAAAATCAGACAGAAATTGGAGGACTATGGTTAAGAAAGATAGCATAGATCCATAATTGTGCATATACATAAAAAATATACCAGTATAAGAGAAAGAGAAGAAGTATTTTAGGAGAAGTTTCTTCATTGCAGTTTTTTATATTGGATAGTCTGAAACTGCAGCATGGGGAGAAAACACAAGAAAAGTATGAGATGAATGGGAGACTGAGTGGGAAAGGCAAAGATGTGAGAAACAGTGGTCCAGAGAAGGCTGGATGGGGACTTTAAATCTCTTTTGGCCTGCAGAACCCCTCTGCAGGTCTACATGTGATGGTGAAGAGAGGTGGCAGCCAGCCCCTGAGCTGCAGCATGATGCTGGCACTGGGCTGTTACGGGCCTCTGGGGTTTCCAAATGAAAACAAGAAGTTTAGCCAGTGCCTGCCATAAGCCTCCCTTAATCTCAAATTATTTCTTTCAGCATATGGAGTGCATTAAAAGAGTATAAAACCATTCTCAGTGGAGGTTTACTGTATATTATACAAAAATTGAATTGTTGTAATAGCAACCGCAGTTGACTACCACCTCTAAAGATGTGGCATAAATCTGAATTTTAGTGCCCCATGTAATAAACACTTAGTGGGTAACGTTGCACAGTCTGCACAAACAATGTTACAGAGCAGAGCCTCTCTGCTAAAACAAACACATTGCCACAAATCTACATTAGCAAATAGAAAGGCCACACCAATTTAGCAAAAATATGTATTAAACAAAGCAGAGCATTATTAGACATATAAATTTAAGTTGTTGTCAGATGTTGTCTCAGCTATAGCAGCATCATAAAATGATCCTAATAGCCTATACAGCAATTTAGCTTGATTTAAAAATACACATACCTTTGACATGTATGGGAGTGGTATACTGGTACTGTAATTACCTTAAGCTGTCAGTTGCCATAAATAATTATCTTTTTCAAGGATTTGAAGATGCACTGAGTAGTTCTTCTACTTTGTTCTTACTATAGCGTTTTCCTAGTTGTTCAAGGCAATTATTTAGAATTTAAATGTGCCCAGTGAATCTTTTATGTAAATGAATTTATTGTATATAAATTATTAACTGTGTCTAGAAAGAAGAGAAATAGGAAGATAAAGACCCAGCATATGAGTGTGGTCATATCTTATGTAGCATCTAAGTATATATATACTTTTTTTCCCCAAATTTTATGTCATTTTCCCACATAAAAAGAAGTACAAGATATCCTGATTCTTCTTGTATTCAGTCATAGGCTTGTGATTTCTGCTAGAAAAATATTAATAAAATCAGATTATTTGAACTGACAAAAGATATGTAAATAAAAATATTTTTCTTAAAAGTCTGATGAATGAAAATACAAAATAGCACTGTATGGTGGAAAAAATGTAGACACATCTAACAATTTTTTTTAATCCAGCAACATCTAAAAATTTCATTAATGGAATAATGAGGTAAAATAAATAAAACATGCCACAGGGAAGACCTGCTTTAGTAGAATGAAGAATCTTGCTGTTCCATATCTGCAATATTAGAAACACTACACATTGTGTATCTATGTGGTTATTCTGCAGGCTATGAAAACAATTACTCCTCTGTCATTTATAATCCATAAACTGTAAAGATCAAATCTTTCTCATTTCACAAGTGACAAGTAATATTGAGTAGTTCAGTATTTCAATACCTGAAGTTGTGACCCATTGAAAAAAAATGGAGGAACATTATGAGGCATGAGTTCATGAAGAGGTGCCCGAATGAATGAATGAATCCAGAGCTCCCACGAACAAAGGAATCCTCCAAGTATAGAACTGAGTCATGGGTAGGAGGATCCAATCTACAAAGATAAAAGTGAACATCGCAATTCTTTGCAATTATGACAATTATTTGAGCCAATATTAGAAATAATAGAAGGCATTATAAGAAATAATCCTTACTGCTGTAAGGGTGACACCATTCTGGAGCTGTACGATACACCACTACAAACTACGTTCTTGCATTCTAATACTGGTAAGAAGTTTCTGAGGATGCTCAATCTGAGCCAGCTTCTAGGAGCTTAATTAGAGCTAGTCAAATCTGAGAAAAATTAGCTGCTGGAATTTTTTCTTTTCTAAAACATAACATACATAATAACCACACAATAATAATAAAATCCCCACCAGGCATAAGGAATGATGAATT
Source organism: Picathartes gymnocephalus (assembly GCA_013390045.1). Classification (NCBI taxonomy): domain Eukaryota; kingdom Metazoa; phylum Chordata; class Aves; order Passeriformes; family Picathartidae; genus Picathartes; species Picathartes gymnocephalus. The sequence continues at coordinate 209,094 of WEKY01000095.1, read as the reverse complement.
GGAAGTTGACGGCAGTGTCGTATAAAAGCTGTGTCTGAACTTGTCAACTGAGTGTGCCCAGGACGGTACTCTGACCCAGAGGGTATGCTGACACACCTCTGCTAAATTCCCTCAGGCCTTGGGGTAAGGTGTCCCATCTGATGGGAAGGAACCCAGGCTGTGCTAACTCCCAAAATGCATCTAGGAATGCTTTGAGAGAGCAGGAGGTGGCACAGGCCAGCCAGCCTTGTGTTGGAGGCAACTCTGACAGCTCCAGTGCCTGGGAATGCTCCTTTGAACTGTTTAATTTGCTAGTATTGGCACAACGAGAGAGACAGTGCTAAAATAATAGCTGAGTATGTGTGTATATGAGATCTGTACCATAGCTGAAATCTTACATTTGTATGTATGTTTAAATCTTGCAGTCATTCCCTTGAACCACAGTCCCCAAGAACCTGGTCCTGCAGACGGGCAGAGTGAATCTCTGGAGAGCAATTAAGTGAGCAAGTACTTGTGGTGAACATAAAGCCAGTGTCAGCAGGATTAATATCCAGATTAATACCTCTGCTCCTGCCCTCAGCCTGCGTGCCTGGCACTGCTCCTTTGTGCCTGCCTTGGCTCACCCTGCTGCTGCTGCTGCTGCTGCTCTCACCTTTCCCACAGGCCCAGGGCCTCTCGCAGCAGGGAGTTGCATCTCCCACCACCCAAGCTCTACATCTCTACTTGGCTCCTGCTCTCCTGAACTCCCAATTACTCCTCTTTCACCAGCTGGTCACATCCTCTTTTTCTGCTGCAGACTGCTTTTCCCTCTGGCTCAGGCCCATTCCATTTGGGCAGCCAGTCTCTTTTTCTCCTCCAGCATCAAGCCTCAGCTTTCCCAGGAAACTGGTTCCTCTCTTTCTCCTTCCTGTGGCCTTTGTGTAATCTCTGCTTCAGCACCAGGCCCAGAACACCCATGAAAGACAAATCTGCCTTGGCTGGGTGTCCTGGAGGCTGTGAGTCATGCTGAGGGGACAGTGCCCTCCCAGTCATTGGAGCAATTTGAGTAAAATCAGAGAGAAGTGAATTCTTGGAAACTGCTGTGAGAAGAGAAGTCTCCACCCAACAAGAACAAACTGCATTAGTCTTCCCAGAAATTAAAAAAAAAAACCAGCAAGAACTGGTGAGATTTATCGTGGGCCAAAAAAACCCCACAGCTCAAAAGCAGGAACCATCCGTTGTGTCTAAACATGGCAGCACTAGATTTGTCTCATCTGCCATCAGGAATTTTAAGGCTGGTAAAACAACAGATTTCTCTAAGTCTTGCATCCTGAAATGATAGAAACATTTAGGCAGCAACACTCAAACCAGACAGTTCCAGTGACAAATACTGCCTGAAGCAAAAAACCAGCATAGATATATCTTAACTGTATGGACACCCACTAGAAGAAACAAAAAAATAGGATATATTGAACAGTCAACCCCACTTTTCATACCAAACCATGCTCATAATGTAGGTTATATGGATTACCAGAGCCAGCCCAGTTTGACATCAGGTGGCTCAGCACTACATTTGAAATGTTTATGCAAATGATGGGTACTCACATGATAAAGTTATCTTGGCTTTTTCTTAGCTGATACTCCCATATCAACACTGTCACATAGCCTAAAGCAATTGAAATGATTGACTAGCAAAATGTGCTAATAACGTTGATTATCCTCATTTATTTGCATATAATTCTTTGCTAATTTCTCTGCAGTAATTAGGACTGTGGCACATTGCTGACGTGACTTTTTAAAACAAGAATATGTTAAGTAATATTCAAACCTGTTTTGTGATTTCCAACTGATGTTTTCAATAAAGACACATCACCTTCAGGAAATATATTTCTGAATATGTATTTCTAGATTTTAAGCAATCATTAGAGGGAGATTTTGCTATCAATATAGATGTTCAAAATCCAGAAGACATTTCTCTTGAGGCTACAGCTCAGTCAAGATAGATCACTGTTGCGAGTCAGGTAGGAGTTGTTGCCTGGGAAATATGGAAATGACCCAATGTTCTGCACTCAAAGCCCCAAACTGGTTGGAAGAAAATGCTGGCAGAAAGAAATGCACTCCTGTAGTATCCCAGAATATTTCAGTTTGCCATTCCACCTGTGGCATTTAAGTAAATCTACTTAGTTTTATAAATTACTTACTAATAATGCATATTGCATTTTGGTCAGCAATTCTTCCTACCAAATCTTTGAGGGGCTACTTATGATCATGGTACTTATAAAAGTATTGAAACATTTTTTTCTTCCTGCCATCACTTTAAATTGCATCTATACTGTGCCTTACTGGGTACTAGGCACTGAACTATTTTAAAGAGATAGAGAGCCTGGATGTTAGAGTCTATTCTTATCTCTTATTAACATCAGGTTAGCATACAATCCACAACCTGGTTTTGTGCTTGTGTCCTTGAAAGACAAAAGAATAAAAGTCAAGGACAAAAAAAAAAAATCTGTGTCCTGAAAACCATGACTGGACAAATGTAAACTTTCCTGAGTGCTTTGCCAGCCACATGACAATTTTAAATAGAAGAAAGTGAACAGGTGAAGAAAGCCATCAAAGTCAGCATTAATGCTGCTGCCTAAACAGTTTAGCTGTCTTTGCTCCATTTCTTCCACAGCTATTGCTGACTGTGACTACAGATAAGTTGAACAAGGAGGGAGGTCATCAAAACAAGAAATGCCTTAATAATTAAGGGCTCAATACATTTCACAAATGCACCTTCTTCTGTATCTGCTGCCAAACAGCTGTGGATCTGTGATATCTTGTAAAAATAAATTAAGAAGCCTGAAAGGCTCTGTTCATAATCTAAATGTGGAACTGGAGATGCAGAATGAGGATGAAACTACTAATTACTCTCTCCAGGCTCATACTTGCAATATAATCAAATCTGTCTACCGGGGCGATCAGCACTTAATCAATTGAAGTGTGATATAACCTTGCACTTCATGCTAACACAAAGCCAGAACTAAAAAAAGCCCTGTCATTGTTAGAAGCATATTTTCAAGGCAGAGAATTAGCAGGCTTTGCTCTCCAAAATAATCCTTTCAACATTTAATTACTTATAGCAGGTTGCACACATTTGTTAAGGTCTGTGCAGAGCTAACAGCTGAGCCTGCTGATGCCAGCAAGCCCTTCCTCTTCTGCCCTGAGAATGGTTTGCTATAGGAATACATTGTTCCAGCACACTTCTCTGTTGGTAAAATGCTAAGTGCTCTCCTTGTTTTAATGCAAGATGACTTACTAAGTAAAGAGGTGAAGCATTTTGTATTTTCCACGTTGTCATATCTTCCAGCCTGAAGAAAATGTTAATCATGGAAAAGTTGTATTTGCCCTTTTTTGTTTGGTTGGTTGTTTTGGTTTCGTTTTTGTTTTACTTTGTTTTGTTAGTTTCCCCCTTTTTTTAACTGAGACTATTCTTATAGCTGAAAATATCTGCATACTATTAGCAGTCACTTGAAGGCTGTGTTTGGACAGTTAACAAAATTTTGTGGATATGTATTTAAATCTCAGGGGAGCTTCTCTGTCTGTCACATCAGTAGCTGGCAGCTCAAGAGGTAGGTTTTCCACAAAGATTCACTTGTCCTTTAATTGCAGGGAAGTGAAATAACATATGTCTGGTTTTTTTATGACTTCTACTTCTGAATTAAACAGGGAAATACAAGGACATGACAAAGAGAAAGATCTCAGCTTTCTGAAACTGTAACACTTTGGTTAGGCAATAGAGTGAAGATTCTGTGTCAGCTCTTGTTTATTCAGATGTGCTTTTGCTGCCCTTGCAACTGGTTTTCCTAGTCAGTGTCCATTTCTGGGCATGGAGAGCAACAATGTGGAAAGGGACCAGGGGGTCCTGGTCCATGGCAGGTTGAACCTGAGCCAGCAGTGCCCTGGCAGCCAGGAGGGCCAACCCTGTCCTGGGGACCATCAGGGACAGCATTGCCAGCCGGGCAAGGGAGGGGATTGTCCCGCCCTGCTCTGCCCTGGGGCAGCCTCACCTTGAGTGCTGGGGGCAGTTTTGGATCCCACAATATGAGAAATACTTTAAACAGTTAAAGAGTGTCCAAAGGAGGACCGTGGTCATAGTGAAGGATCTGGAAGGGAAGCTGTATGGGGAGAGGCTGAGGTCACTTGGTTTGTTTCAGCCTGGAGAGAGGGGAGACCTCACTGTGACCTTCAACATCCTCACAAGGAGAAGACAAGGGGCAAGCACTGATCTCTTCGTTCTTGTGACCAGGGGCAGAACTCAAGGAAATGGCCTGAAGCTGAGTCAGGGGAGGTTTAGGTTGGATATCAGGAAGAAGTTTTTCATCTAGAGGATGGTTGATCACTGGAACAGGCTCCACAGGGAAGTGGTCACAGCATCAAGCCTGACAGAGTTCAAAAAAGGTTTGGACACTCTCAGGCACATGGTGTGATTCTTGGGATTGTCCTGCACAAGGCCAGGAGTTGGACTCAATGATCCTGATGGGTCCTTCCAACTCAGCATATTCTATGATTCTGTGATTCTATAATTCTATGATTCTATGTTCCTTTCCAATCAGCATTTGAGATAGTTGAAATACTGACAAAAAACTTTTTTTTTGTCTCTTGTTTAATTTAAAAAATTGCTTAACTCCAAAATTTGATTGGAAATGCTAAAACAAAGAAAAATATTTTTGATAACAATGCTCTGTTTTGAAATTTCTAAAACAAAGCTTAAGGATCATGCTCTCCCCAAAGAGGATGATAACATGGCTGTTTTGGTCAAAGACTGAGAGAGAGATCAGCCGGGGGCTCCAGGTGTTTTCCAGTGTGTGAAAGGCCTCCTGGCCTGATACGCACCAGTCCCCATTGCTCAAGACAACTGTGGTGTCAACAACTTGTTTCCCTCTACTGGGTGTCTGATTTTTCTCGTTTGTCTTTGGACACCATCCACCCTGGAGATGACTCTTGTCCCGACAAACTCTGGAGAATTACTTACTTGCACGTTACTTGCATTTTATCACTCTTAAGGTTTGTTTAATACTCACTTGTGTTGATTGTGTAATACTACATCTTTGGTTATACACCTTGGGTTTTGGAGAGTGGAGGGAGGAGCTAATCTGTCTGTGTCATGGTGGAGAAATGAGTGCTCTGGCAGGAGGAGTAGCTCGGATTGAGCCGGCTGTGCCATGGGGAAGGCAAACACACTGGATGGGTTCTCATCTGCTGCCCAGGGTGGGTTATCACTTGCAGCTGTGCAAAGCCAGAGCACAAGCCCCAGTTCTTATTCTGTACCTTGCTCTGCTCTGCAGGAGTGTGCGTTACTGCCTATGATGCAAGTGGGAGCATTTGGCCTCATCACCATTTCTGCTGAAAACAAAATCTGTCAAGTGGTAGACACAAAACACTGTATTGAAAAACCTTCACATTTTCTGCTGTTTGTTCAGAGTTCTTCTTTCTGTGAAGAATTGTTTTCTAATATCTAGCCTAAACTTCCCCCGGTGCAGCTCAAGGCTGTGTCCTCTTGTTCTGCCACTGGTTGCCTGGAAGAAGAGGCTGACCCCCTTCTGGCTACAACCACCTTTCAAGTAGTTGTAGAAAGTGATAAGGAAGGTCAACTTTATGCCACTACAGAAATGACCAAACTAAATTTTTCCTTTCTAAGTTCAACACAGCTGGTGCTCTCAGAAAAATATTCTACCAGTAGGCAAAATATGAGCACAAAGGCATGATAACTTTGCTCATGCCTATTTTGTCCTTTCACCTTCTGTCAACATCCAGAGGAGTGAAATAACCTTTGTAGTTAAAAAAAAAAAAGTAAAACAAACCCCAAAACAATTTCCTGTGTACTTCTTTCCATGGAACAGGAGGACATTAGAGGAGGTCAGCTATATCCTTGATTGGTTTTTTTTGTTTTTTGGGGTTTTTTTTGTCAGCAAAATAAGACATCAGAATTATGAAAATGTCCAAACCCAATCAAGTGTTCATTAACATTCTGGGGAGTCATTTCAATTAAAGAAAATTCTTATTTTGTCTGCATCACTAGGGAAATGCAGACTAAAATTGGAATGTAAATGTAGTTGTATTTTAGAATGATTTAATGTGACAATCTTCCTATTTGCTAATGGCCCAGCAAAGGGTCACAGTTTAACATCAATTCACACAATAAAATGCAAGTTCAAAAACATGTCAGAACAATTTGCAGGATGTTTTTCAATTATCTGGCGAAGAACACATGGAGATTTCTTACATTATTTCATTTTTCTTTGAGACTTTATATGCTGCCAGTTCTGAGCCACGAGTTGTTTGCATTCTTAAATTTCTGTTTGGGAAGTTTAATAAGGTGCTAGCCAGAAGCTCTAGCAAAGTTTCCTTTCATTTCCAAGCCACTTCAGTGTCTTTTCCCACTGATGGGAGAAAAGGGCTGAGCATTTTCAGCTGCATCTCAGGTAAAACCAACCAAAATCAAGCCCTTAAGGCTCTGATTTTCAGAGTGCTTAATACTAGCTGTAGCCGAAGGTAATTGGAGCTGCTGGGGCACTGTAGCCCTGAGTACTTGAAACAATTCTCTCTTTGTGATGAGGATGGTCCTTGGATTGTCAAACATGCCTGGAGATGTGAGGCAGAATGACATTGCACTTACTGCCTAAAGTAGGACTGTGTTTTAAATTCTGTCTGCAATCTGGTTGATCACAATTTAATGGGCTTTTCCTCTCCCCTGTGCAATTAAGGTTAAGAAAGTACTCTAGATATTCTGTAAGTAGGTGCAGTAAATACCCAGTAAATAGCTACAGAGGTTCTGCCCGGCCTGAGGAGTTTCCCATCAGGGGTTGGGTGGTGGGAGGTGCCCCCTGCCCCGGAGGGGGAGCAGCCTGCTTGCTGTTCCTTCCTTGCTGGAGATAACTGGCCATCTCCAGCAGCCATGAAGACTTGAAGACATGCTACAGTTAGACCTCCTGTTGAAGCAGTTCTCCTGTGTCAATTTGTTCACTTATTTCCTTCACAAGTGCTCTTTCAGCATTCAAGTGTGAAACTATAAAGTGCCACTGAAAAAAATACCATCACTGTCATAGTCCAGTGGGGTTCTATGCTCACTGTCTGTGAGTGGGGCCCATACCAAATAAGTTTACTGTACTAGACTAAAAAATAGAACTATTTTACTAACCATGAATCTTAAAAGCTGGAGTGTATTGACTGAGCACATGAGAAAGTCTAATACTGTACCGCCAAAATATTAATTCAATCCATTATCTTCTCTCTGATAGCAGCCATCTGTTGATGCATTGAGAGAAGTACAAAGCCAGGGAAGCCATAAACCCTTCCCCAGCATAATACCCCAACTTCTGATGGCACATGGCTCCTGGGCTACACACTTTTTCTCCATATTTAATAGACCTGGATTGATTTTTTACTTATCCTGTTTTAACTAATCACCCTCTGAAGCCCAGGAAACTCTGGTGAAAGCCTATGGAAAGACTTTTTGCGGTTGTCTGTGTGCTTTATTTATTTTCTTTTTTTGAATTTGCTGTCTTCTGTCTTTCTTTGATACTTTCTGATTCTTGCACTAGAAATGACAATGAACACGAGATCCTTGTTTATGTTCACTACACACTTCTGATTTCATACACCTTCATTTGCAGTCTTGTTCAGTCACCTCTTTTCAGACTGAAAAAGCCTGATCTATTTAATCACTTCAGATGCAGAAACCATTTGGTACCTTTGTCATCCTAATACTCCACTTCTGAACCCTTTTCAGACCTGCTGTACACTATGGTGATGGGCGGACCAGAACTGCCCACAGTATTCAAGGTGTGGTAGCCCCATATCTATGCAGCATGGGATGATGTTCTCTCTCTCCCTTCTCTTTTTCTTTCTTAATAATTTCTCACATTCAATTTGCTTTTTTTTTTTATTACTCCTGAGCATTGAGCTGTCACTTTCATAGACTGTCTATTATATTTCCAAGATCTTATTCCTGAATGCTAATTTGAAGACTGTCACTGTGTCTATAAAGTTAGGATTGTTTTTCTTGTACATGCTACTTTACATTTATCTACTTTGAATTTCATCTGCCACTTAATCATCCAGTCAGTTTGTTTTCCTCTCTCTCTCTCTTTTTTTTTTTGCACAACCAAAATTCTTATCAACAGAAAACATAGCTATCTTAGTATTCACCTCCTTTTCCAGGTAATTTAGAAGTGTGTTGAACGGGGCAGACTTATCACATACCCCAGTAAGACTCTACTGGTACCTTCTCTGCATTGAGAAAATTGGTTGTTTATTCCTATTCCTCATTTTCTAAACCTTAACTCTTTATCTGTCCCTCAGAGGAGTTCCTTTCCTACACTGTGGTAGGAAGAGTTTTAGGTGAAGGACATTTTCAAATACTTTTCAGCAATTCCAGAGATTAAATCCCAATCAGTATGTGCAGGATAGCATGGGAATTGCTTGTTCACTATCTCTTCTTGTACCTAAAGTAGGGGACATTGAAGGATGCTTCTAGAAGGCATATTTAGAAAATTTAAAAAAAGCAAAATGATTCTTCATGCAATGTATAGTTAGGTTTCAAAGTTCATTGCCACACATAATGTGGATGGTATTTGGTATTTGTGGATTCAAGGGACAGACTGGTCTCATTCACAGATCACAAATCCACTGAAGGTTACTAAATGTATACAAATAAAGGCTGCCTAAGGAGCTCATGGACGTTAAAATGATTGGAAGCCCTATGAGTAGTTACCAGGAACATCTTGTACATCCGTCCTGGTTGTCTTGTCTTTCCTAGGCATTCACTTTTGGAGACAGGATTCTTAGTGCACCCAGCCCAGCCATTCCTCCGCCTTTTTGTGCGCATCTTCTTAACAGGGTCTATTATTGGACACCTTCAGAGAATTCTGGCTGGTTTGGAAGACATGACTCCCCTCTTTGCAAACTGCTTCCCTGGGGTACTGCACTTCCCCAATATCCTCTGATTGAAGTTCTACCCATGTTCCTGATACAGCTGTCAAACTAGGAGGTGCTACAGCTCTACAGATACTCCTTGCAACATAAAAATTTGTCATCACCTTTGTCATCCTCCATTCCTGCAGTGCAATGACAGCTCTACTGCCTTGCAGCTTCCTTTAGTAGGTCAGCCTTTAAATCATCTGGACGTGACAATTTTTTACCTCAATTTTGACAATTTCTTCTATAGATTCTTCTAATGAACTCACTCTGAAGTAGTTCCTTTGACATATCCCATCTGATGCATGAAGAAAGGTTCCAGCCCAGATATTTCCTCAAACTGCTTCAAGGCTGTAAAAAATAATTTAATTTTCCTCCTCTGCTTTATCTTCTCTGAAAGTTCCTTTCGTGCTTTGATCAATTAATGGGCCTACAAACTCTATAACTTCCTGCTCCTGATGTGTTTGAAGAAATTATAAATTATGAGGTTTTTACGCCCTCTGAAAACTGTTCTTCAAACTCTTTTTTACTGGCCTGAAACGACGAACAAGGGAACTTTGCTGAAGGCATTCATTTTGATCTTTTTTTTTTTTGTATTTGTACTTCAGTAAAGAAAGGAAAATTCTTATTGATTTTCATAATCCTGAAAATATATGCATTTGCAACTGAACATACTTCTACACCACATTTCTTACTCTTTTAACCTACATACATATCTATAGGAACAGTTATACAGCATAATCTGATTTTTTTCTGTAAAAACATTTTTACATTTCCTGTGACACATTATTGTATGCTAAATAACTAGATGCATTTTTCTTTATAAGTGTGCCAAGCTGCTTCTGAAAAATGCACAATAGTAGTATTTTAATCTTTCGTTAGCTAGATGAAACGCTTTGGATGCCTTTCCTCTCACCTGGTTACTTCTGACTTGTAGCTCACCTTACGCTTATGCCAGTTGGTTGCTGCATTGTTCTTCCACAGAACCCTTTGCACCCCCATACTGGCTTCTGGCTGATATTTGCTGTTCAACTTTATGTACTTCTGGTTTGGTACTTGCCCAGTCCCCAATCAGTTTGACTATTCCTGGTCATTAGTATCTCCTTTTTTTTGTTTAAGAATTTCTAGGTTGGTAACCTAGAACCTGCTCAATTTCTGGTATAGAGGCTGTTGTCAGTTAAAATAATCTCCTGGCTCCTGTTCTGTGCTAGGGGTGTGTTGTGGTTGGGCATGCTTCTATTCTGCCTGCTGATGGCAACAATCCTCTCTTGATGTGTAGCTTCATCTCTGTACTGATTGACAGAAAACTACTATGTTCCTCTCTCCCCTACCTGAAATGTTCATATTCCCAGAAATCTTCCTTGTTCATGCCTTTATTTCTGATCCTTTCTGGTTGTTCACAATGTAAGTAAATTTCCTGGAATTTCCTATTTGCTTTTGGACATTCACAATCATTCTAATTTTTCTGAAGTTGATCTTGTTGAAACACGTTATCTACTCTGTTACTTCTGGCTTTGGAGGTTTATCTGTATATGCACAGAAACTGGGAGGAGGGTTAAGTCAGTAGCAAAATATGGCTCTTCGTGTTTCAGAGAAGGAACTTCACATTTCTGTCACAGGAAATTCAGTGTCCCTTCCCAGGTCTGGCTCAAGGACCTGTTCACGGGCAGCCTGAAAAGCTGAGGCAATAGCAAAAAATGTTGTTACTTTTTAGTCCTGTTGTGTTCCTTTTATTACTCATTATTTTTTTCCTGATTGACAGCATCTGCCTTCTCACTAGAAGATTATTACTCTTACCTAATTCTAACTACCTTTTGAGGTCACTGTACTTTATGAATTTCTTTTTCTTAAATGACTATTATTAGAGATGTTGTGCACATCTAGACTGTTTAATGACATAAATTTTTGTTAAGTATAAGATTTTCCTTCTCTGAAACCTGCTTGTTCTTAGCTACTTGCCTGTGTCTGATTTCATTTGCGATAATATCACTCATTAACATTTTCTGACACTGACACTAATAATACTCTATTTCTCATCTTTCAGATTGCCGTGCTTTTGGCAGTTTGACAGTAAAATAACCTTTGACATTAGCAGAAGTAAGCGCATATACCCTTTTGGGCACTTCTAAAATTTTCTTTAGTTTTAGTTGCCTAAATGTACCTAAGACTTTGGCCCTACCTTTCTAGAATTAGTCAATTCCATCTCCTCCTAACTTGTTTTGTTTACCTCATTAGGAAAAAAAATAGATAATTTTTTTAAAAGAAAGAAAATAATAAAGTACAATTTAAATATTTAACCTTCTTTCATTGTGTATTTGCAATTTAAAAAATCCAAACCCAAAGTGTATTGGAATCTAAGCTTGGATCTGAATGTCAGAATGAGATCTGTAATGCCTTTATAACAACTGGCCATTGCGATTTTGCTGAACTTCAAGGTTCTTGAGTCAAAACGTTTCTAAAAATAAACTTGGAGAAGTTTAGAAGTGTGCTTTGAAAGGTGTGACAACAGAACACACTGAAGAAGGATTAAATATACTGCCTTTACTCTTTCCTTTCTACTGCCCTTAGATGTGCTAAGCAGAGCTGGGCAGACCTAGGCAGACCTGTGCTTCTATGAAATTGCAGGGGGAAATACTGCCTGTACAACATTTCAAATGTGGTTCTGTCAGGTCTGAGAATCTCTGCTGATGGCCTCTTAATGGTGACCATGTTTGCTCCTTGGCCTTTGTGGCTCTGGCTATGGAGGCATATTTTTGCTTTGCTCAATTGGTAAACCTAGTAACGCCTATGCCTAGAAGTAAAAAAAACCCACAAGAAACACAATCTCTGTTTGAAGGAACAACTTTAGTACTTATTCATTGAGTGTTGATCCAGAACCAAACCAAACTGCTATAAAACATGATCACCAACCTCTGTGAGACAGACAAGAGTTTCAAGATTTGTTGATTATCTGAAGCATAAGATGCACCACTGATCTCTGTCTCTCCAAGAGATGCAGTCTACTTCCACCCTGCCTTGTTGTCCAGCCCCTCTTTCAGCACCCCTTTCCCCTTTGGAAATACTTGGCTGGCTCCTGAAGCGCCACCTGTCAGAGTGACTCGGTCTCGGCTGGGAGACATCTCCTCCCTCTGAGCCCTGCTCACCATAATATTTTCTGACAGGGGGAAGCTGGTTGTGGCTCCCTCTACACTTACCCACACTGCTCTGCTCAGCTGCACAGAACATCCTGTGCAGTCATTTTCAGATGATAAAAGTTAGCTAATTCCTACACCGGGATCTTTCTTGCACTGCCGATGAGCTTTCTTTTATTGCTTTGTTCTCCAGCATGTGTGAGGTGGCCCTGGAAGGACCGGGGTCCTATTAATCTGGTATCTGTACAAATCGTTAATGAGATGCTGTTTGCTGCTACACAGCTTGCAATCTACAAATGTCTTATGACATATGATGAAACTCAATCTACGGAACAGAAGCAAAGGGATTTAATTGAATGTCATATCTGCAAAAGCCAAAGGGCAAATTCCTGGCCTCACAGAGGTCACTGGCCAAGTTCCCGTTGGCTTTAGTGGTGCCAGGCTTTCAATAAGAGTCTTTGCAGCACAAGTATTTGTATTCTGCTCACATTGACCTATTTCAGGTCGAAATTCCCTTTAGCAGTGCTCACTAAGCCATAGGGCTTGCTGGTAAACCTTAACGTGTTTAGCCAATGCAAGCTGACAAGGGCATGACATCATTAGCCAAGTTTCACATCCCACTGACCTTGCCATCATGACTTAATCTGCTGGGGTCTGTCATCCCGAATGGATTGGTTTGACAGTGCTTTCCTGCACTACTTGTGTATGCACCTACTACAGTCTGTTAAGAAAACATGGATATGCAGAAACTGCTGTATGCCTCTAATGGCATGTGAATTACAGCAAAGTTCAATGATACTTTATGTTGTTTGTTGGACTAGCATATTGACAGCTCTGTCTTGTTTTCTGATATCTGAGTTATGGATTTCTCAAGTCTGATATTATGTGAATTGCGTCACACAGAAATTACCACGTTTTGAGAAAACTTGATATTTCTACTGAGAGGGTGACTTACTATGATTTCACATCTATCATGTTTGTCTCTCAAAATTTCACACCATGTTACAGGCATCATTACCCTGATTTATTTTAGAGAGTGAAAAACAAAGCTGCATGCTGACAGGTCTGACCAGAAACCACTGTTCACTGCTCAGGTCTCTCTGTGCTAGCATAAGGAAGAGTGGGTACCACATCTCCAGTAGAGAGCTGAAGTATTGCAGGACAGTTCTGCAGGCCAAGCAGAACTAGACACAAGCAGTTCACTTTCTACTAGGAAAAACAGGAGCAAGTACCATAAATTCCAGAGCACCATGTCTACTCTTCTCTAAATCCCATAGAAAAAACAAAACCAACCAACACACCCACCTGTTCCCTCCACCCCAAGCCCCCCAAACAAATAGAAAAGAGAAGAATCAACATCACCTAAGACAAATGATTTGAGCAGCTGGGGGAACAGAGGGAGCATATGGACCTGTACCTCAGGCACTCCTATTTGAAACATCATTCCACATTCCAAGTAATCTCTAGTCCTGCCTAGCAAACTGCATCCTGGGCAGGAGAGTGAGCATTTTACTGCATAAAAGATAAACTAAGTTTTACAGCTATTTTTCTGAACTCCTTACATTACTTTCATTAAAAATTTGTCTGTGTTGGGGAGCTGTTGCAGAATAAATGCAGGGGGTGAATTCAAAGTGCAAAAATCAGTCTCTACTCATTCCCAGTGTGGGTTAAGATAAACACACAAGGACAATTTCACTATGGATTAAGAATGTCCTCCTGAAGAGTTAGTATGCAATAACTATTACAGGCTATTTCCCCAGGTAGACAAGCCTAAACATCTGATAAATAGGCCTATTCCTTTTCCTCTTAATCAATTAAGTACTTATTTTAGAAGGATAAAATGAATTATCACATAACTATTTCAGTGCAATATGTCTTACTTAGTGCATTAATGTCAGAAAAAGTGAACTACTGTCCACAGATTGGAAAGAAAGGTATTATGTTTTGCATGTACAAGCAAAGAGACATCTCTTGACCTTATTTTATTTTGGGTAAAGATTATGATGTATTGTTGTTTTTGCAACACTTCACATTTATTTCACAAAATAAATCACATAATGGACTGTCATAATAGCCCCAGTACCGTGACAGGAAAAAAGAATTGGTAGAGCTACACTTCAGTGCACAGTGAAATAGCTAACAATTTGTTAAATATCCCATGAGTGGATTAAATAGGCATATGATCAGTTATGTGGCTGCCAAGCCACAGCAGGAGCCAATTAGAATTCACCAAAAATAATTTAGATGAAAACTGATGAATCTATCAAAACCTAATTAAATTTATGGAAAAAAGCAAACATCTTGTTGACAGATCATATAACTGACAAGTTTCTCTGTAAACAGTCTACTAAGGATGGCCACTGAAAGTAGAGCTGCATTGTTCAACCTTGTTTGAAGAGCGCTGAGTTTTTTAACATGTAATATTCTTCCCATTTAAGTTTCAGGTAAAGCAGTCACATAAAAGCGAGTCAGCTGACTTTACATAAGTAGCACAAAGTCATTCAGCAAATTGTAAATGTTGTTAATCATTTCATGGCTTATGTGAAACGTAAGAGTCTGTGCAGGGGAGGGATTTGAATGGGGAAGAAAGATGCTGTAAAGAGGGAGCTCCTTCAATGATCTGATTTTATATAATGAACTAGAAAATACACTGGTAAATACAACTGTTAGAACTTGAGCTCTTTAATATTGAGATATTTTCTGTGGTGTAATGTTGGGGTAGAGTATTGTTTTTATTGAAGTGTTGGGTATTAGGCTACCAAATGGTGAAGCAAGCCTGTGTGAGAATGAGCACTGAGATGCCAGCAACAAAACCCAGAAGGCAGAAAGGCAAGACACCCCTGAATCAGAGCTTTCAGCTGCAATAAATACATAAACTCTCTTTAGAACCAAAAAGACCGGGACTTGCATGGTTATTCTCATTGAAATCCTGCAAAGAAACAGCCAGAAACAGGGCCGCTGATCGTCTTACTCCAGCAATGTCAGGATAGATATTTCTAAAAAGTACCTTACACTTCAGCTCTTTCTCAGAAATCTGCACTATTCGTTCTCCCATGAAACTGTTGTATATTGTGAACTATAACCTGAGGTTTCTTTTCACAGAAATTCAGTTTTCCCAATGCACAAATGCTTTTGTGCTGTATGTGTTTTGTATGACTAATCAACACAACAAAGACAGAGCTGACTGTTGCCCAAGACAGATTTTTTCCCCCATGCTATTCAGAAATGAAGCTTTCAGCTGCCAACAAAAGAAAGGTGATATGTGTTTCTCCTCTGTGCCTGTGCTTTTTTGGTGGCCACGTGGGAAATGCTAGGACAGTGTCTGATTCATCTCTCTTGAAACTGGGAAGTTGGCAATGACTTTCCTTTTCCCTTTTCCCCAAACTGAAGACAAGTGAAAGATCCAATCCTTAAATACAGGTGGTAACATTCTTCCAAGTTGAAGAGTCTGAATATTTGCAGAGTAGGTATCTATGAAAATCAAAATGCAGAAAAGCATATGTTCTGTCATCGTTGCTTGAATGTTAACATTAGCCAGACTCTTGCATTACATAAAGATGTCCGAATTACCTTGTATAAAATATTCTTACAGTCTAAGGAGACATTTTAAAGTGAACGTGTCTTAATGCATAGATCCATAATAAGCAGAGGTGTTTGCTTTCTCTGGGAAAAAGAGCAGTTACACATGCCTCATTTTCTGATTTTTCTTGCTTCTAGAATTAAAGCTATCCTTTGAAATGAGGCAAAAATAAAATTGGACTGTAAAATATGAAGTAATTTAAATACTTGGATTAACTTTAATTAAACTAAAGATAACCTAAAATGGAGGAAAATGGGGAAACAAAGGGGAAAAAAGAGAAAATGGCAAATGAGGAGGAGGATGACTTATTCAATCAACTGTTCTACTCCCTCTAAGAGATGCTTTCCTGATAGTTTGGGACATTTTTAGGGGGGTGGAGTGGGGTGAGGTTTTTTGGGGGCTGGATGTTTTTGCTTTTGGAAGCTTTTGGGGGTGAAGTTGGGGTTTTTTTGGGAGATGGGAGATGTTGGCTCATTTTGACGGAGGAAGAGGGACAAAAGGCAGGAGAAGAATCTCATAGGACCCTGAAAAGGGACAAAAAGATGCTGTGTTGTACTTGTTCTTGGTGGTTTTTGGGATGCTTTGTGGGGAGGAGGAGACTTTTTGCATGTCTACGCCAGGCAGCACAACGTGTGTCAGCAGAGGGGCTGCAGAAATGATGTACAGAGTCCCACAAATAGATTGCACACCGTGCAATTTCACATCATGCCTAAATAGCCATGAGTGAGCTTCCTGTGGAAAACTCCCAGCAGACAAGTTGTGAACGTGTATCATTTTCTCAGCATTTAACAAGGCATCACCTTGGAGCTAAAGAGGATTGCTACCCTTTTCCTCCTTGTTCAGACCAGTCCCAAGCCATAAATAAGCCCCTTACTCTGCTGCAATGTGCTGCATTGAGCACTCAAGGACCAGGAAAAATAAGCTTTTGCTCAGGATGTGACAAAATGCAGGAGCAGAATCTTTCACTAGGAATTTCCCACTGTTATCTATTTGCACAAGTAAATAGAAACAGCTTGGTGTTTGCACTAGTCTTAATGTAGAAAATTTCGGAAAGTATCCTTGATAGAGGCACTACATGGTAAGGTATAGGAATGCATTACAGAGAATCTTGAAATGAGATGGAAAGTTAATTTTTTAAAATCACTGGATATACTCCTGATAGGGAGCTTGATTTATACCAAATAACATCAACAAAACTATAGTATTGACTTCTTTAGAAGGGTGCTCAAACTAATTATTTGCCACTGGTTTTAGATCTACAATTAATTTTGAACTTAATTTTCAGAGGTAGTAAGTGCATTCCCATAACCCATTGATTTCAAGTAATGTTTTGGGTCTGGGCACTTCGAAAAATGAGGCTGCCTTATCTACAAATTCAGTCAAATTGTTAATCCACATTGGAATTAGTGGACTAAGCTAACAGAATCTGCAAATAAATTGGAAGCACTGAATAAGTGTCTCCTGATGGTTCTGGAGAGCAGCCTTATCTAACCAGCCCAACCCCTTTTTTCACCTGCTCTGACAACAGGCTGCCAGGTGTGGGCTGCTCTGTGTGGCAGCCACCCTCTGCTAGGGCACTTTATGTCACACAAAAATATATTCAGTGCTTAAAATGAGCCTATTATTAATAAACACCAACACATCTCAGGGGTGCTATTCATCTTAGCACCATCCTCGTAAAATCCTTTTTATTGTTTGTGTGATATATTCTCAAGATATTAACATTTTTAGGTGGCTGGAAAGAGAAGAAAATCCCCGAATTTCACTCTGTGAACTCAAATCCAAAAGTGGCCAGTGCAGAAACTGTATAAAATTGGATAATCTGTTTACCAGAAAGAGCTGGATGGGTAACAGAGTTGGCAAAGACATTCAGCTTTTGTATAATTGGCTCAGATACTTTCCAAGTCAGAAGGGTCAGTGAGGCTTTACTGCCTGAGAGTTGCTCTGCAAAACCTGTGAAATAAACTGCACATTTATCATGAAAGGGACATCGCTCACCATAGGAAAAATACCAACACGCATAACATTGCCTGGAATCATGGAAAAATTGTCAGGATTTAAACCAGAGGCAGCCAAACAACAAATGGGGTTTCAGGTACTTACAAGATCCTGGAAGATCTGGAGTCAAATGATGACTGGCCTCCCTACCCTAACTGAACAACTAACATTCAGACACCTGGATAAACAGCAATAATTAGCTGTTTTGTAATTAACTCTGGGTTGGAATAAATAATCTATATTTTTAATGTGATAGTCACATTTCTTCCATTTCCAGCATCTCCAAATGTTGCTGACTATTCCCTTAAAATGAATAATTTCTTAAAAGCTCTAAATTCAATATTTTAAAATATGCATGAGCCTATTCTACAATAATTGGAGAAACTAGATGCAAGCTTAACAAAGAAAGCTTAAAAGACATGAACTTTATAGTAAGACCATATTTATTTTTCCTGGCTGTTTTGGTATATGAAGCCATAGAAGAGAAAAAACCTAAACCTATGCTATGTTAACAGAAGTTAAAAAAATAAATTGCCAAGTAAGGATAGAGAACAAGTGAATAAAAGGAACAAGAAATCCACAAAATATAGCGGCTTTTCTATTTGAGTTAAAATGAAAGCAAAGCATTCACATGTGTGTAACTTCCCAAAATATTTTGTGAAAGTAAAGAATTTGTTATTTTCTGTACTTTTCTGTTCTTGGTTTTCAGAGCTAAGTGCAGTAAAGGAGCACAGATTTTTGAGTTCTTATTGCTGTTTTGCTCCTATTGTAGAGAGAAAGGAAGTAAAACCCTTTGGATATTGAATATTTAGTTACAGGCCTTCCTGCAAGCCATTTGGAGTCCTTGCAGATGTGAGGGAATTGCATGCCAGACCCAGGTAAGCCTGGCTGAATTAGAATGTTCAGCAGGGAAGGCTCAGGTGTTGGGAACTCTCCCTGTTTGAGTGCTTGTAAGCTCCAGGATCATTTCCCTCTTGCTTGTGCTGTTTCTGTCCTATACGGGCTGGATTTCACTTAGCTGCCTGCCCCATAGAGTAAGGAATAACATTCCTGAACTGCTGCCCCCAGTGGCACAAGGATGGCCAGGGCTTTAGTTTCTACCAAAATAATGAAAAACTGCAGCTGTCCTGTTACCTGTAGCAATTGCAGCTTTGGTATCAAAGCTTTGACACCAGTGTTATCTGTTAGGCACCGATCATTTTGGTAGCAGTTATGACATTGATATAACCAGTGCTTCCCTCCTTCTCAGCTGCCTCATACCTTTAACAAAAGCTGTCAGTATGTATAAAAGATTGTGCTGAGAAAGTCCTGCTTAGTCTTGATGTGGGTAATGACTTCCAGACCTGAGTGTGGAGGGACTCTATGCTTGGAACTAGTGTTTGTTTTACTTGCATTTCTCCTCAGAATGTGTGGCAGATCTGATAGATCTGTGATAGAATGCAATTAAATTTATCAGGTTCCAAACTTCAGAAGAAATTTAATACTTCCACAATTTTTAGTTGTTCCACAAGAATGTTTGACAGAATTTGCAATGTGTGGTATAGCAATGAATATCAGCCTGTGTTTGGTGAGCATTTTGAAGAGCATAGTGCTACCACGGACAACAGCAACGTGAGTTTGCTATCAAAACAGTGGGGCAGTGCAGAGAATGTTTTACCCTTTGTAAAACGCTCCATAAGCCAACAGAACATAACCAAGTAGACAAATAGTTACGTCTCTCTCCTTTGTATTAAGCTGTGTAGTACCCCTCAGAAAGCCCTGCAGCAAAGAATGATTGATGCACGTAACAGTGAATTTCATCCTGCTCCTCCACGACAGGAGCAATTGCTGAGCTTTTCCTCTTCATTTTATGCAGTTCACCATGCTCTTTGCTTCATGCTTTTCAAGTCCTTGAGCATAATCAAAATAGTACAGGCTGTCTATAACCTCAAAGTAAGACAGATAATTTAGAAAATGTTTTCGCATATCCTTTCCTCCCTGATTTTTCATTTGACCTCAGATTATTTTGGTTTCTTTTTGGCATCTAATATCAAAGACTGTACCGCTAAAGTCAGCCCCTGCAAAAGATATAGGAAAAGCAACATCACTCATTCTCAGACTGAGAAGGGTGCTTGTGTGGATGGTATAATTTAAAAGAAGTCTCATTTGCCTGCAATAAAATATTAATTCAATACTTTCCATTTGCTGTTCTTATTTCCTTGTGTGCAGCATTCTTTCATACAATTCTGGTATGTTCTAAAAATGCTACCAGCCTAACAGGAAAATCATGCCTCTAAAAACTTCTTGCTAAAGGAATATTAAAATTACAAGTCAGTTGTACAGTCTTAAAACCACTGAGTAACAGCACTTTTCTGTTTATCAAAAAACCTACTCTTTTCAAATGGCTTTATCTTCCTCTTACATTTTCCATCTTAGCCTGCTGGCATGAAAAAAAAAATAGAATAAATAAATAAATAAATAAAATTATGTGGTGTGGCCAAAACCAGAATCTGCATTAGTTGCCTCTGGGAAGACTGAACAACATTTCGACAGTACTTGTGATTTTCAGCTGAGGCCACTGGTGCTTAAAGGATACCTATCTAGGTCACTATAGTATTTTTTTTATCCATATCAATTTTTGTATGCCCAAACAAATAAGGTGAGGCTTAAAAGGCAGAAAAAAAGGAGCAGCTTCTGTGTCATGAGTTTGCCTTGAGAAACTTTGTCACCTATATGGTTTCATAGGAGCATGTCATGTACACAGCATATCTACAAAACCATGTGTGTGAAGGTGGCCTATCCAGATGACAGAAGCTTTTCCAGTCCTGGAAAAATGATTTGGTTTGACAATTGATATGGGAGCCATTTCAAGGTAGCTGGGCACAGAAACTGCTGGAATTTCTGGCAGTGGGGAAAGGTTTCTTCCCACTCCCTTTGCCACACAGTGATGCTGCAGCTTTCAGCTGAAGAAAATGTTTCATCTGGGTCCTGACAAAATTATCATGTAGTGAGCTAGAATGATAGAAAATACAGTTTTTGTTGCAAGTTTACAGCTGGTTTGGTGGCTGCCTTCTGATTTCAAATGGTGAGTTGTTGAATAGGGATGGTAGCCAAACATGCCTGTGCAGTTCTTCAGGCATCACTGAATCTAGCATTTACTGATTTCTGTGCAGCAAAAAATCTAGGAACCAGTATAAACTGCAAACCAATATAACACAGTACAGATATTAAAGTGCAATGTTTTTTTTGTTTATGTTTATTATATTTATAATGTTTATTATGCAGTGTTTCTTCTTCAGCTCCAGGCACAAATGCAATTTGAGGGACATTTTTTGCTCAAGAACCTTCAACATCTTACTATTTGTTATGGATGTTGAATGTAGAATTTTTAGTTTTGAATCATGTCGTCACTGTCACCATTCAAAAGACAGCATGTCATCTTGGCTTTGTGTATGAATTATGTAGAAACAACAGTTTTAGTACTTTATTTTTTATAGTAATCACATATGCAGTCTTGACGTACTTTGTGTTCTCTTCAACCTAGAAAGACGGATCCCTATAAAGCAACCAGCTATTGTCAGTACTTATAAACTATTCTGAAATGTTGATCAGTAGTTCATCATTGAGTATATAAAACAAAGCTCATACCATTAGCCACTTTCACAAGAGCTTATTTTTTGGGAACTGGAGCTCCAAGTGTTGATATAGTGATTTCCTCTTTCCATAATGACGTTCCATCTTCAAATATTCTCTACTCAGAGCACTATCTCAGTTACTTGAAATATAAAGCAGAATACTCTATAAATCTAGAAATAAATGTATAAGCACATCATTTTATGCTTGATGTATTTGTCATAGGTTTCCATAAGTCAAAAAATACAACATTAATTTTAGCATTTTATTGCGAATGCTTCTCTTCAGATGGGAACTGCTTAATCATGAGGTAAGAGTAATTACACTGGACCGGAGCAAAGGCCCACCTCACTCAGTACATTTTCTCTAATGGTCACCAGTGTCAGATCACTATGGGAAAGGAAATACAAGCAAAAATAAGTACAAGCAACAAATTTATGTCAGCTTGGGGACTTCTATGCAAATATTGCATACACCTCTCTGTATTCAACAGCACTCCTTGGATGTTGGTTGTAAAAAAACCTAAAAGATTTTGAAAACATTCGTATTTCAGGCTGAGTCAGCCATTGTCTTACTGAGACCTATTTCTTTACTTTAAACTTGAAGCTGGATAATTTCTACTGGTGGATTATAGACCTTGAATTATGAGGGAGAGCAAATAATCATTTCTTATTTTTCATCTCTGTATCATCCATGATTTTAATATCTTGGTTGTATCTCTGAGGTATGTCTTTTCACAACTGGAGACTTCAGGTTGTCTTTGTTTCTCCTTGCAAGAAGACTGTTTAATCCCCAGAGGCATCATTCTCTGTGAGACTCTATTAGGCTCTGATAGGCTTCAAATTGTGCTGAGAGCTATCCACAGATGTGTTCAGCACCTCTTACAGCAAACCATTACAAACAAAATAATTAAAAGGGATTTTAGCTGCCTACCAAAAGCCACACATAGTTAAAAGCCCATGGTGTCTAAAAGATATAGTTTTCCAGGAAGAAGTCAGACAGTGTAAATATAGATTCACATTGGTGTTTCAGGAACTTTTCTTAGTCCTTATTGTACAAGTGAAGAGAGAGAGAGTTTCCTTTTTTTTTGTATTGCTTTTCATAATTTGGTTTTATACTGAGAGTTTAGCTGCCCACCCTTCCTCCGCAACAGGCATATAAATGACAAACATGTAAACCAAACATATAAACCAAAGATGTACACACAGACCATCCTTTCACTCTGGCATCTTTCTTACACTGCAGAGCAGTTCCTGGTCAATTCCTGCTGCAAAACCATGACTGGTAATGCTTCAGCAGCATCTAAACCTCTTTATGCCAGCAGTTGCTAGTGAAGGCAAGGATACAGCATTTTTCCCCATCCTCTGACTTTCCATAGGAAGACTGACAACTAGGAGACTTCAATATCCTACCAAAAAAAAAAAAGTTTATTGTCCATCATATTCCTTTTATTCCTCTTCTCTCATCTACAAATGAACTTCTACTGAAGCAAGGAGGGGAACACCTGACTTAGCTGGGAAGAGAAGTGAGAATATTTGGGTTGCCTTCCTAACGACTAATGTCATTATTCATTTCCATTTTATTGAAATGTTGTAACTTTCGGCATTTTAATATGTACAAATTTTTTGTGGCTATAGTCTAGCACAGAGTTCAGACCTGAAATTTCATTTATCTGTGGGCTTTTATTTTCTAATATTATCTTCAATATATTTTATTCAAACTAGATGATTCCAAGGTCATGTAGCATCAGAAACCCAGTGTTCTTTAGCAATGCATAGAAAACATGCAATTCAATCAACTGTGAAGTGAGAGAAACTGAATTGCTGGGAAGAGCAGAATATTTCCCATTTTTACTTCAGTGCTAAAATGAGGAGTCGCTCAGTCCTCTTTTGGCTAAAACAAGGGAATACCTGGGGTGAGGAAAGGCAAAAAGAAGTTTCAGTTCTTTGAGGGATCCAAGAAGGCCATTTGGCATTGAAATGAAATATTTAGTCAGGGGCTTCTCCAATAGAAGCACAGAAAAATGCAGATTTGGAATCAGGTCCAGAAGGGATAATGAGTGTGGCAAACACCCACATCAGAGATGCTGATGGTAATGATGGTAGAGCTGGAGATGGTCCTCAGACCCCCAGCCTGGACTCTCCCTGTATCCACTCAGCTTACATGGAGGACAAATCTGGCCATCTGCCATAGACTTGACCTTGTGTTTTCCAGTGGTTCCTGGAAAATGCCAGCATTCCAAATAATTTGTAACTCAGGGAAAAGCCACCATTGGAAAAGCTGCTGCACTGGACAGGACATAGCTGGATCCTGACTGTCTTGTCCTGGGTGTGGACACTGAAGCAATTGTTTTTCATAAGAATTTAATTATTTTTGGTACCTCTTTCTTTAGAACATTGTTGAAATTGGCTGAGTGCTCTGCCACATACTATTGCAAAACCCTGTCATGATCTTTGATAAACATAAATGTTTTTCTTGTATTTTCTTAATTTTTCTAAAAACCTCTTTCTCCCCTATTGGTTGAAGTTCAAAGGAGTATTGTGTGCTCCAGAACAGGGGAGAGTGTTGCCATGATGAGATTGCTCCTTGCTGTGTTCCTTTTTTTTTTTTTAATGCAGAAAGTTCTGAGGACATTTTTTTTTCTGCAGAGCTCCCTGCTTGGAGATCTGAATTAAATCTAGGAAAATATTAATAAAGTTTAGAGATTGCTCCATAAGAAAGCAATGAAAACAAGTGCATGCTCTAGCCACAGAAAATGTAAAAGGCTAAATGAATTCCCCATTGAGGTTGTGCTGCAAAGGGGATGAATTTGGCTTGGAAGCTGAACTGCAAGTTCACAGTCTCCCCAGAGGTTTGGTTCTGTTGCAGTGTCTCTGCTGCTGTGAACAGTGACTTCTGGGAACTGTGCCTTCCCTCAGTAATTCTGCAGCAGCGCAATCCTATATTTAATCAATTCAGGTTCTAGAAATACTTCATTGCCCAGTGTGAAAGACACTGCACAGACCCAGAGATCAAGAGAATGTACTTAGCCCCCATTCAGAAAAGTTAGACATTCCTTTGTAGAAAAACAGATGGTGAAATGCAAGAGAAAGAAAGAATGAAAATACTATGTCAGACTTTTCTTTCAAAAGGTGATAAAAGTTTTTTTTTTAGGGGGTGGTATTGGTGTTATTTGTTTCGTTTTGTTTTGTTTTAATACTCCTCATCCCTATGTGACTCTTGGGAAAAAAAGGGATTATTTAGGCATGCTGTACTTAGGTTAATAAGTTTTAGATGTAACGGTAACTTAAACTCATGATTGTCTCAGGAAAACAATACAGCAATAAAACCAGTGAATGCAGAAGTTTTATGGATATTACACCTACAGAAATTCTCTTCGTTTCTCATAGTACAATTAACAATTAGAACTTTCCTGTAAATGGGTTGGGGGATCACAACATACCTTCACAAGAACTCTATCACAAATACCAAAGTAAATCTTCATCCTAGAATAGCATGTTACCATCTGACTCAACATTTTGCTTACTGCTTTCCACTCATGAATGTTTGCATCTGGGTATCTTCCCGTTTGCAACCATTACAGGAGCTGTATAGAACAGCTAACAGATATCAAATAACTAACTTTACATGAGGACAATGTTGAAAATGGATTCCATTTGAAAATCCCACTGAATGGAGAAGATGGTACTTTTTAGCATCTCTAAGGCCCTTATTCTCCCTGCAGGAAAAACTTGTTTACTTCAACAGGAATACACAAAAAAATAAGTACTTGTCTGCTGATGAAAATGCAGTATTTTAATGTAAGATTTTAATTCACAAGAATTTAAAAAATATTAATTCACAAGAAAAGACCAGCATATGCTTTCCTAAGATTGTTTAAAGTTTATTAATAATGGGTTTGAATCAACCCCAGACAAGGGGATTTCTTCAGTGCAGTCTCCACTGGTATAAGTTATTTGCTGAAATTATATGTTTAAAATTTGGGGTCTAACTTGCTCATTAGGCCAGCAGACAGGATCTTAGTCCTGTACTAAATCTGGTGAACATCACTAGGATTTTCCTACATGAAGAAGTAATTTTCCATGTACAGGTCACTGTGGGACATTCAGTCATGCCATTTGGCAAGGCTCAAGGGGCATCCTGTGAGACTGCAGGAGTCCTTGACTGCTGGTGTTGGTGAGAGCAGGAATCTGCAGCAGGACCTCTTCGTGCAGCACATGACAGTGCTTAGATGGGTGCTTGAAAGGCAGCATTTTCCTTCCAGTCCCTCACAGCTTCCTTCATATGTTTCTGGAAAGAAATTATAGAGATTTGGTGTCAGCTGGACTGAATAGCTTCCTTTGAAAATGCTGAGGTAGATCATTTCAGACATTTTGGAATGAAATAATCTGAAGCATTGCTAAATGCAAAGGCTTTTTTTTTCTCTTTTGAGTTTATTATAATGATCCTGGTACTATTATGATTGTATCCATTTCAGAAGTTTCCTTTACAGTTACCCAGTTAGGATTAATCGCCATCTCTACTGTATGAATTTATGGACCAAGAGGAATTACAAGTAATGATAATAAACAAGTCCTTAGCATTACTTTAAGTGAAAAATTCAAAGCTGGAAAAATGTATTTAATATTATGATAAAGCACTAAGCCACCATTATTGTATTTTACTTAAGGGCATATAGAGCATAAAGGTACTTAGTTTTATTTCTGGTGTGTAAAGTCAAATGTCATTCAAAAATTATTGTGTTCCTAAGTACCTTCAGTGGAGGGGCAATAATTTGCACTAATGCTTGCAAAACCCAATATGAATTCATTAATTCTGCAATTCAGCAAGAAATGGGAATATTTAGCAAGAAAGAGGAGAACTCAATTGAAATAGCCTGGTTTCAGGACACCAGCATGAAATTGTATTGAATACCTTCTGCTGCTAGTGCTTAGAGATGTTGAGAAGAAGAAGAAAACCTCAATAAATTAATGCACCATAACACCAGTCTTACTAAAAACACAGTTTGTACATTTGATTTTCAGGACTGTGATCAGTCCATCACTGCATCATTTAAAGCAATGCTTGGCATCACTGGAACTGTTGTACAGACCAGAGACACCTCCTGCATGGTCTTGGGCAAGTTATTTCACCTTCCTATGCTTCTGTTTCCCCTGCCATCGCTTGCCTGTCTGATCTGCTTAGTCTGGACTGGAAGTCTCCAAGACAGGCATTCTCTCTCACTGTTTGGTCAGTGAAAACCCAACGGAGTCTCAGCTCAGCTGCAGCCTTTGTGCACTGCTGTGTTACAAATACTGCCTCTTACCACAAATATAAATGCAGCATATCATCCTTGGCAAAACCAAAGTCCTGGTAATAAGACCTCTCTCTAAAGCATCTGATACTCCAAAATCTCAGAGAAATGGAGAAGCCACCTTATTTATATGAGCAAGCATGAAGTTTGGAAGGATACACACTGTTGAAGTTTTGTTGCTGCTCTATTTCTTGTTTAGGTGGATTATTCAACTTCATAGCTGCTGGTTTTTGCCCAGCACACTATGCAGGCAAAGCTCCATGCCTTTTGATAGGAAGGTCAAGCTCAGGCTGTCTACCTTACAGACAGAAGTGTCAGCCAGTTGGGAACAGGAGGCGCAGAAAGGCAGAAATCAAAATTGCATTACTAGCTGATTCCATTTTAAAGATACCTGCAAAATAAAAGCATCATCTCCCATCAAAATAAACTAAAGCAAGCTTGTGACTTTATAATCAGAGTTTTTAAATGCTACCTGTCTTGATATTTCTTGCTCTTGCCACCTAGAATTCCCAGATAAACAAAATTTACAAGCATATGAGTTGTTGCAAGTGGTATTGCAAGATTGCAATACCAGTGTGGCTCCATGCAGCATCAAGAATCATTTTTATAGGGAGAGAAAAAACCACAACAAGGAAAAAGGGATTAATTTAGTATTATTCCTTCATAAAAATTTCTTTCTGTCTTGAGACCCTGTTTATTTTGTTTGATGTTTTTTTAAGCATGCATGAAATTGTAGCAAGTTTCTGTAATTTCTCGTTCTCATTTTCCATCAGATTTCATAGATAACTGCATCCAAGTTTAGATTCTTTTTTACTGGGCTCCTCGTGCACTAAGGTTCTTGCTTAAGATACTTTTCACAGCCTGATCAGAGTGTGAATGCCCAGTTTGTCCGAACAGAACTGCTAATACGATGTTCCCATTGAAGAAGACTGTCGCCTCCCTGTTCTGATGGAAAGCACTCAAGCCAGCACTCTCCACAAAACGGAGAGAGGAAGGTTTCAGGGGCTGGGGCACAGGCTGGTACCCTTCTGGCACATCTCTCCACCTGGCTGTGGCAGGAGAGCCCTTCCCCGGTGTGGAGCCAACCGGGCCAGTGCGTGAGCGAGCTCAAATTCTGCCCATGTAGGACTGGTTTGGGAGGTTCGAAGCACAGGAGCGACACGACTAAAACGCTCCGCTTAGCTACGTGCGGCTATCAGGATGCCAAATAAATATTTATAGCCCCTCACCGAGGAGGTGATTGACAGCACGGGGGCAATCCCTACCCTGCAGCTGCACGCAAGCAGCCGCCTCGGGGAAAGCATCCCGGGCCTGAGGTCCCCTATAGCAGGGTCGCGTTGCTTCCGCACTCGCGGAGGGGCTTAGGACGGCCCTCGGAGCTCCACAGCTCGTGCCTTCCCCTCAGGGGCTGCGGGCACCGCCAGGGCAGGACCCGCCCCGGCCCGCGGAGGGACGCGCGGCCGCTGCGCGGCGCGGCCCGGCCCGGCTCCCCCCGTGGTGCGGTAGGGCGCTG
>WEKY01000095.1:122439-172087 GCA_013390045.1 Picathartes gymnocephalus | reverse complement strand
TTTTTTTTTTTTTTTTTTTGCCTATGAAGGAAAAAATCCCCCTCGCGTTTGCGGGAGGACTGATAAGAGAAACGGGTCACTCTGAGGTTAAATGGAAGGAGATCTGTGGCACAGCGAGGAGGCGCTCGGCATCCTCTGTCCCTTAAGCTCGGGACTGGTGCGCTGAGGAGGGCTGGGAGCGGCGGGCGCTGGCGCAGCTCTCCGCGGCCGCAGGAGGGAGCGCGGTGGCTCCGCGTCCGGCGGGGCGNCTCGGCCCTTCCCTTCGCCAGGGCTGCGGCATCCATGCCAGTTCTTGTGTCCGGCGGAGTTTTAAAGGTTACGTGGGGCGTTGTGTGCAGGGCGAGAACAAGAGTCTCTTTCTTCTGCAGGCTGCCGGCTTCGAGAGCTGCTGGCAACTTTTAACGAGTGATAAAGTTGTACTTTTTCCTACTGATTTTGTTTTTATGGCTGACATTTTAAAAATTCTGAACAAATATATGCAAAGGGCACCAAATAAGCTGAAAATTATTAAGATTCAGAGATATGAAGCACAGTGATGTAAATATTTAAACCACAGTTTTGTTTATTCTTTGGTGGATTAAGCCAGTCAGTGAAAACCTCTCTCAAGTTCTGTTGCCCACCCCCTCAAAGAGAACCTCATTTTGCCATGCAGTACTGCTGGACGCAGTTGTTGTAACAATGGCATGTCTTTATTTGTGATTCTGTACTAAGCTGAATTTTAAGGATACTAGGTTTTCTCCCTATCTTCACATTCCGTCACTACATTTAATTTAATGGATTTCTCTAGTGCTCACAGAAACCCAAACAGAGTATGTCCAAAGAATATCAATAATAGCTATTTATCAACTCCTTTAAAACATAGCTATTGTTCTAAAATCAAAGTTCACCAGAAATACAGAGCAAATCAACCAGTCCAGCCAGTCATGCTAGTTCCCTAGATGCAATGCACCCTTTGAATTCAGGCACACAGAAGCCCTCCTGACCCTCACTTTACTGATGTTCATAACAATGTTTCTCAGCCTTTTAAGATTTGCACATTTTTTTCCTGATGGGGTTCTTTTTTTTTCCATGTCTTACATTTGCTCTAGAAGAAGAAATGCAATAGTAATGATGAAAAATATAGGCACTTTTTCCTTTTGAGGCTATATAATGGTATTTAACATACAGAATTAAAGCATAGAGGTATTCAGGCAGACTGTCACTACCTTGCAGCCACCTCACAGGTCCAGTATTTTATTATAGCCCTGTATGTATGGGATATGTTTATAATATTTGACGTATCCAATAACTTCTTGCATGATATGGAGCAACTTGAGCCCAAACCCCATCTTCACACCTTCATCCCCTTACTCACTTTAGAAAGATACAGACATTAACATACTGTCCTTTTTGAAATAAACCTGCCCAAATGTACAAACAAATTAGTAATGTAGGAGAAAAAAATCAGTGAGGCATAAAACCTAAAACCATGAAGCTAGTTATTCTGTGGTTGAATATCACATGAGACATTCAAATAAAGCAAAATTAGCTATTCATTGTAACCAGACAGAGCTGAATTACTGTGATTATAACAGTTCACCACATGTCAGGTACTAAATTTGAACTGAATAAATGTGTAATATGTTTTGTTGATGCATTGATTTTGAAGAATTTCAAACTAATAGTGTGTACTAATAAAGTTGCATTTTTGCATTGCAGCAAGTAAGGGCAGAACTTTTAATTTGCCATCCCAACCCCCTGATTCTGTTTCACACAGCTGAGTAACTCTAAAACCGAGGCTTTCTGTCATGTGGAAGCAACAAGAAAAATGTTTGTAGTCTCCTAAATTGCTTTTTTTTTTGTCCTAAAGATGTCATATAGTCAAACCACAATTTTCCTCCATAGTTAAATATTAAATGATGGCAATTTGCTTGTTGATTGTTGAGAATTGTTGACACAAGGTTTGGGATTTGGTGATTTACTTTTTCATTGATTTGTTCTCCAAAAGAACTTTTTATTTCCATGGTCCAAAGAATAACTCCAGCAAGACAGTGACTGATGGAACTGATGGTTTATATGTGCTTTTAGTTTTGAACTTTGGAACTAATGCTAGCAGTTCTCAGGAATAGAATTAACACAGCTTTTTCTGTAAAAATACTTGCCTGCTTTCTGTAGCTCATAGGAGGTGCCATGGTGGACAAGCAGTGCTGAGTGAGGGATGTACTGCACACATCTGCCTCTCGCAGCTCTTCCAGCAGAAAAATCAGGAAGTTTTGATACTAACACCACAGAATGATTGGAAAACAGGAGGCTGCAGAATTCAGTAGCTTCTGTTAATTGTGAGAGTTTTCTTTTCTTGTGCATAGGATAACATGACCTACTAATGTGACCATTAACTGAAAGGGCCCTGCAAGTTGCTTTGTGAAGTGGGGCAGGAAGGTGAAAGTGACAAGTCTGTAGATAATCGTCAGAAATTGGAGGGTGTCACAATAGGAGTACTCTTGTAAACTTCACTATTTCTTTTCCTACAGTTGGCTACTATCAGGGAAAGGAAGTGGGCTAAAAAACTTTGAAATGTTTCAGTCTGCCTTGAGTTTTACACAAAGTGGCAGGTCCAGGGCAGTTACATCCCTGGCTTTTATTGGTGTCTCTCTCCAATTCTGTTGGTGTTTTAGCTCTGTAGTACAGAAAAGAATCTTTCATTCCCATTTTGTCATCAGCTTAGGTTCCTCCTTGTCTTTGAGACTCATGTGCTAGCATATTTGCAGAACTTGCTTAATAGTTTCATAACCCATTTTTACAAACAACCTGCACCTTTATTTCCTTGAGGAATTCCTTTCAGGTGCAGTGTTTATCACACAGGTTTGCCTGTGGCTGAGCATGCCCATCCTTAGTTGCACCTGTCTTTATCTGCAATGTTAGGGAGGTTTGGTGTGCATTGGCGGTGCTGCTTTTAGAAAGAACAAAGGGCCTGTAGATGCAGAGCCTGAGATGGGATTTTATCACCTTGTGCTTGATGAACTTTACTTTGAACAAATGCTGTCCGTAAGATATGCTTCTGCTATATCATTCAGGCTTTTACTATAAAGGAGTGTTTTTTATAATCTTCTTTTTCACTTTCCTGTTTTTATTTTGTTTTCCCCCAGTTTCCATCATGAGTACGTTCAAAGTTGTTGTTGTTGGTGCTGAATGTGACAGAAAGCCAAGCAGGAAGTCTGGGACTTGTATGCTGTGCTTTGAGCTCCCTTCTGACTGTATGAAATGAGTGAAGCATCCAGGCTGTCTCATTGCTTTCTGTGTTTTTTTTTTTAAACATTGATACAATTTTATCTCCTAATCTGGGATCTTGTGATACCAGAGAGATAAGCTGGTTTGATACAAGAGTCTTGAGCTCCATTGCTTTCATACAACACATCTCTTTTATATACTTGATCACTCAGTTTATTAGCAGTGGTGCTACAGGTATCAGGCTTTCAGCATAGATTTCTTTTAACTGTGACAAGAAGTACTGTTTGTTAAACAGTACCTCATGTTTCTTTTCAAAAATTATGTTTATTATCAAACATAGTGGTTGAGTTATAAGTAGAAACCAAAATGGTGGCATGAAGCATAAATATGTCTCACCTTTGGGGATGATGAAAGAAAATACCCTTTAATAAGTGTGTTTTACTAAAATGAATAAAGGTGAAATGTGAAGATGGTTTGTAGGCTCAAGATGCTAAACATCATGCAAGGAACTACTGGGACACATCAAATCTCACAAACATAGCCTCTACATCCAGATTCATAATAAAATAGTGAACCTAAGAGATGACTGCAATGTAGGGGCAATCTGTCTGAATACCTCTATGCTTTTATCTTCATGTCAAATATTGTGGTGTAGCCTCAAAAAGGAAAAGTGACTATATTCTTACATTGCTGCTGTTGCTTTTCTTGTTCTACAGAAAGTGTAAGAGATGACAAAAATAAACTGAGGGTCAGGTGGACTTGTGTGCATCTCTGAATTTGAGTGGTGCATTGCACTTAAGGAACCACCATGACTGGCTGGAGCACCTCATCACCTCTCTGTTTCTGGTGAACTTTGATTTTGAAACAACCATAGCAATGTTTTAAAGCAGTTGATAAATAGCAGTTATTGATATATTTTGGTCATACTGTGTTTGGGTTTCTTTGAGCATTTGAGAAATAAAATCCTTTTAGTGACAATGTGAAGATGGGGAGAAAACGAAGAATCCTTAGAATTCAGTTTAGTATAGAATCATGAGTAAAGAAATGCCATTGTGATAACAACTGTATCCAACAGTGTTGTGTGGCAGAATGAAGCTGTTTGAACTTCTTAAATGAATTTTCATATGTAGTGTATTTGGATTCTTTCCACACATAAGCTTAGTTCATTTTCCTGCATGCTTTAAGGTTAAAACATGGCAACATTAGGGATTTTTTTAAACTTTTAACCCTTAAGATGTTGTGCACAGATTGATTTCCACAACCACTTTCTATTTTGTGTTGTTTATGAGAGATATATGCATCTTTAGATTCTATTCCTTATATGTGCTAAAGCCTTTCAAATACATTGCTGAAGTGTTTAACTCTTTAGCAGAGTGGTACCCTATTATATTCGCATATGTGCAGTTCCGTCTTTTCTTAGTTGCTCTGCCTTGTCCACTGTGGTATTTTAGTAGTCTTTCTTTTGAATTCTTGGGTTTTTGTCTGGAGTTTACAACTGTACAGGATGGACTTTTCAGTAAGTCATTCCTGGTGTGTTTCTTGAAGTGACAATTACTAAGTAATGTTTTTTCTTTCTGAGATGTGAAGATCTGGATGCAAGCAAGATACAGGTTTTATACTGTCCATCTACATTTATAAAAGTATTCTTTTGCTGTGAATGGGGAAGACTGAAGCGCAGTCAGGAAAACTGTATTTGATATTTGGATGATTGCCATAAATAGAATTCAGCTAACACATGCCTTTGTCTGTTGTTGAAATTCAACTTTAAAAGGATTAATTTTTCAGCCCTACTCTTCTGTGCAGGATCCTGAATATTAATAGCTTTTCTGAAGGTTAGTGGAACACTGTATTAACTGGTTTTTGTTCAGCTATGAATTGCTCTTTAATAGTAGCATTTTTGGTACTAAGAGTTGTGTTTTAAAAAATGCAAGAAACAACTTTGGGTTCTCATTTTTATTTTTAAGTACAAGAAATAGTGATATTACAGCTGTGATAAAATTTTAATTACTTCCGTGGTTAATGAGATATTACTGATCATCTTTCTTTAAAATAGAAGTGTCTGTCATTCAGCAAATTTCTATTTTCACTAACATACTACAGTGTGCATTTTAGTGTTGGAGTAGCTGCATTTTCAGGTAGGATTTGGATTCTACATTGTCCAGTGCTGCATCATCAGCAGAAGTGCTCAGATTCTCTGCTGCTTCTTCAGTGGGCCTGTGCCAGCATGAACTTTTAACCATGAAGTTTTCTAGTGCAGGTTTCTGTTTGGCTGTGTAAAGCATTCCTGTATACACTGCAGCTTCCTTTAAAACCTGCCACTGTTGCTGCAGCATCAATACAGCTCTGCTGCTGATGACAACAGGAGCACTGCTGGGAAGATTTGCTTCATGTCTTTTACTGCTTCACCATGTACTCTGAATTCAGCGTGGC
The DNA here is from genome assembly GCA_013390045.1 of Picathartes gymnocephalus. Lineage (NCBI taxonomy): Eukaryota > Metazoa > Chordata > Aves > Passeriformes > Picathartidae > Picathartes > Picathartes gymnocephalus. Next base: position 166,450 of record WEKY01000095.1, on the reverse strand, counting down.
ACATAGAGGGAGGGTATAGCACTCTATACTTTGTTTCCACTGTCCTGTCTTTAGTGGCGCTACTCAAATGAAAACACTTGATGAATATTAGGAAGGATACCAGCTGTCTTACTTTCATTTGAGAGCTGTGTGAAAATTATTGGTCCAGATAGTGCTGGGGAACTTATTCTGAATATGTTAATGCCAATAGGAACAGAGGAGAGCAGTCTGTGTATTTTTCAATTAATCACATTATTTTGAGAAGTATTTTGAGACATTAAATAAAAGCATTGTTTCAGTAAGTCTTTCTTAGCGTATTGAGCACAGGGTAAGACAAACTCAATTGTGCCCTGCTGACAGCTGGCTGAGGAGTTTAGGTATTCTTCCTATGACTCAGTTTCTGCATTTTCTAGGGGTAGTCAACATTCTACAAAGTTTTAAGTCCATCAGGACTCTTATGTAGTGTGTGGTGCCCTTTTGCTCACTACTACCAAAGGTAGGTTTTTCTTGCTCTTTGGTTTTTGCCATGCAGTTGTGATTAGACTTCTACGGTTGAGTGTGACTTGGCAGAGTTAGGTTTATGGTTGGACTCAATGATCACAAAGGCCTTTTCCAACCGAAATGATTCTGTCCTGAAGAATTTTAAGGAATAACAGAGACTGAAACCATATGAATTAATAATAGCTTTATGACTTATCTGATTGCTGAAAATAGTTCTTTTCTTGACTACATTACTGTTTTCCAGGTACCATAGCTGGATACAGATGTTCCTATTCACTGTAGCTAATGTACCACTTGTGTGTGTATGTGACTTGCTCATCTGTCTGGGGTGCATCTGAAATGATGTCAAAGGTGCAGAGGTGTATAAGAAACACCATTTGGATGCTTTTATATATCCAAAATAGAAGCTGTTCTGCTCTAAATTGAAATAAATTCCATTAGGAGGAATTCATTTCAAGCAGAAAGTATGTTAAGAGCTACTTCTGCTTACAAAAGCGCACATCATTGCTGAAGCGGCTTGGAAGGATTTCAGATCTGCTTGTGCTTTTGCATTAAATGGATGATTTCTGGTGTTGCCCTTGCTTCATTGCTAACATGTCTTTTTTTGCTTTTTCCCATCATTTTGCCTGTTTGTCCCAGGAAAAGTCCTTGAGCCCTTGCCTTCCTGCATGGGTGGCTTTAAGTGTGCTCTGTGTTCTGTTCTGTATCTGCAGGCACCATCTCTGCTTGGCACATGGTTAGGAAGTGGAGGTAGGCTCTTCCCACTTTACACTGAGCTATGCAGTTCAATAGCTACATTTTATATAGCTCACCGAGGCATAACTTTCCCCTCAACAGAGATCTCTTCTCACAAGGCAGCTCTCTGACCTGCCTCTTGTATGTGTGGTGGCAGATTTTTGTGTCATTTGTGCCTTGTGTAATTCTTGTGCTTCATGGAAGGGGAAGCAAAGATGACAAAACTTTTACAAATTTTGGGGGTTTTTTTACCCTGCTTAGTGTGGTGGTGGAGAGGAATCTTCTCCAGATCCCAAATATATGGGCAACAGGCCCAAATGAAAATCCTGTTTCAGTGCCAGGAAGAGCATGGCTGAGAGATGTAGAGGCTTAGGGAGCACCCTGGTCCCACACCTCTGGGGCAGGATCTGCCAGCCTCGCTGCCTGGCCACCGTGGTCAAACTCTTGTACCTTCCAGGGTTTTCTTTGAAGGATTGTGTGTTCCCTTCTTGGAGACTTAATCTGAGTCTTAAAGATGCATGTGAACTAGTGGGGCAAGACAGTGAAAAGCAAGATGTGAGTCTTGAAAGACTGGGGTGGCTCCGTTTTCTGAGATGTATAAAAAAGTTTTAACATTTCTAATTTAATTTTAATTGTTAATCTCTTTATTTCCATTAAACTGATCTTCAGCTATTCTATTTTATGTTGTTTATTTCCTTCCTTTTCTTTTTATATCTATTTCCTATGGATTAACAGTATTATTCATTCAAAGGGTATAGCTATCAAACATAATGAACAAATAATTTGACGGTCCAGAACCCTTTTTAAAAATTATTACTTTTAGGAAATAGGTTAAACAGTTAATAGGTTATAGTGAAACATTAAGAAAGAACTGAACAACCTATCTCTCCTTGGTTTGGTCTACATTAACTCCCTCATGTTGCTTGCTGTAGCTCTCTTCTGCTGCCTGCAACACCTTCCCATCCCACAGCTAACTTGTTGTGCGCAGGAGAGGTCTTGGTGAGGCCATTTGGGGAGCAAGTCAAGATCTCTGAAGTCAGTTTGTGGAAGGCTGCTTAAGCTGCTGCCACTGGAGATTGAAGGTTACTGTGTCAGTCCCATGCCTGGGAGTGAATAGGTGATGCAGTTCTTGTAATGCATAACTTCTCTGCTTGAAAGTTGAAATGGAGTCCGTGTTTATGCATTTGAATGTTTCACATTTAAAAATAAGAGTAATTATCTGTAGTGGCACACTAAATAAACTGCATTTTTCCCTCTTCAGAAACACTTTTCCTCTGGAGAATTCAGCAGCAGCAGTACAAGACAGTTGCTCTTTTCAGAATATGTGATTTCTTTCCTGGCCCTGAACTTTTATCTTGCTGAAACAAATATTTTACGATTAAGAACACTTGGTCACATCTGGTACATCTTAAAAAGGGTTACGTTTCCAAGAATAGCATGCAAACATGAAATCAGAATCACAAGCAGATGTTTGCTAATGTGGCCATAGATAACCTTTCAGTTTCATGTTCAACTTTTATAAATAACCATCTGTAAAGAATGCAGATTAATAGAGAACAGAAATAATTTCTGTCAGTGTTAATATGTTAACTTTACTGTGTTGCTGATGTTGTACTTATTACTATAAAATAGCGTTATTTATTGTATAAAATTGTCAGCTACTTGTTACACAAATAAAAATTTTTGTCATTGCTCCTTTACAACCTGGAAATGTTTGCTTTTCTTTAAAGAACACAGGATGATTACCTACATCAAAAAGATTGCTAATTTTGGCTTAATTCTTTTATTCATTGATAAATTACTTGTCAGAATGCTGTGGAATAGAGGGAATTTCCGGTTTTTTTGTTTGCCTTTGCATTTTTAGTGCATTTTAGCTTGGCATGGCTCTTGCAGTTGGGCTGGTAAAAGTGAGGTATTTGCTCCCGTGACTGCTGGCCTCAAAGAAGCATATTTTGAGTTATTTAAAAAAATCTATTTCATCAGGCAGACCAATAGCCTTTTGTTTTCCTCTTACAATATTCTCCTTTTAACTTACTTAAATTAGTTTTGGATAGTTGAGTGTACAGATGCAGCTGACAATACTTTTCCTTCACTGAAAAGCCTGCCTGTCACTACTGCAGCGGGAGACAAAGGCGTAAGCTATGCTACCACTGCCTCTGCTCTTCTAGAAGGGTCCTTGTCACAGTGGGACCTTAACTGGTGGCAAAATGTATTCAGATGCCATCATAGGGAAGGCATGGCATGGGACAATGTCAGAAGTGTCCCTTAGCAGTAAGAGCTGTGGTCTCTGGATGCTCCAAGCATGAGGCAACTGCCATCTGCTTTCTGCTGAGGTATCCAGTACATTGTCATGTCTTTAGGGCAGCTCTTGGTGTTTGGGGAGCTCAGGATGGTGGCAACCGTTTGTGAATCTGAAAAGTAATTGTTGGCAGAGGCAAGTTTGGGGAGGAATGCAGGTTACCAAATCTGCTTGCTCAAAGGATGAATCTTGTAAAGGAGAGGGGTGAAGTTCATTGGTGTGGTGCTGCCTGGGCTGTGCCACTCGCAGGACCCTGCAAACCCCTTCCCCCGGCTCCAGAGAGCTGTGCAAGACCAGTCAGCAACTGGGCAGGTGCAGAAGGGTGAGATGGGTTAAGTGCCAAAACAGGTTAATGTGAGTAAGCAATCAACCCGCACGAGGTGTATGTTTGTGGCTTTTTTTTGTGTGTGTATGTTTATTTTTTTTAAGTTTAGAAACTTTAAAACATCTCACTTGATGGTAATATTGCCATTCCTCAGAAACAGAGATACACATGAGTATAGCAAGTACATCTCAGCATCGAAATTTGTAGATGACGTAAAAGAACTGTTTGGGAAAGATAGCACAGCATTGAGAATTCATTAGAGCATTCCTTGCATTATAGTTGAAATACCTTCAAAGAAAAACTAACAATTGAAATAAGTTAAAAGCAGAAGAGCCTTGTAGGCATTAGGGAAGGGGTGGGTAGAAGCTTATGTGTTAGCAAAATATCTCCAGCTAGAATATTATTTTACACTCCTCTTCTGTAGTTTGCTCCCTTGGTAATTTACAAATGGAAAATAAAATTTAGAATTATAGCTGATTAGATATTGTGAGTTCTCAACAAAGCATGTTTGTGTTCTGTATGCAATTAGTACAGAGTTGCTGGGTACAACTTGGTAGATGAATTTGAGTTATCTTTTGTGTTCAAACAACTTAGTCTCTTCTGTTTTGTATGAAGAACAAACTGTGTTCTCCTCCAACTACAGCACTCTTTAGATAAAGGATATTTTATGTTATTTTTTTATCCAGTAATTATTTTTCAATTTTATAGTGAAAATTAACCTAATTTAATCAAGTATAGCCTGTACAAAAGATTTTTATTTTGCCAGTTGTGATTGTGTCGACTTCATTCTGGTTTAAATAATCAGTGTCACTATTCTCAATTCTGAAGACATAAACCCCGCTACTCTCTCTGGCTCCTTCTCCTTCTCCTGGCTCACTTATTTGTAAGTGTTCAAGTACTTTGGCCCTTTCAATCCGAGATGTGAATCTGTGGTTCTTTGGTAAGATTCTGTTAATCTGGTAACAGATTGGGCTTGTTCTGAAAAATGCCACATATGCATCTTGATGTGGAGGAAATACTGGAGCATTTTGCCAGTGCCATGCTCTTTTGATGGGAAACTTGGGCAAGCAGAGGCAGAGGCACTGGGATTCTGCCTTTTGCTTTCTCTTAGGATTTGAAGCTCACTAAAGGGGCCAATTTGTAGATGTGACCAATGATTCCCTACTGTTAAGCAGTGTTCTTAAAACTACTTTTGTTTTGAAATTTTGAGAGAGCATAGGCTGTGTTTATCAGCCTACAAGGCTTTGTGAATATGAAACATTGTCTCTAAGTTTGGGAAATATCCGTTAAACCACTTAGATGCAAGTTAAAGGGCAAATTGCATAATTACATCTCAGCCTTTTTGTAGATCCACATTAATTGTTTGGCATACTTTTGATAATGGTCATTATTTCAGGATATTGTCACCTTGAACCTAAACCACATTAGTGGCATTGATAATCTTTAAACTTGTACTGTTCTTGAGTGATGGAAACAATGTTGTTGTTCTTTTTTCTTTTCTTGCTTCTAGATATAATGTTTTATTTGGAATGACTAGAACTAACAAATGGATGAAGCTTGGAAGTGGATATTGGTGAAATAAAGCTGAAATAAAATTTTAAAAATGCAGAGAGCTCAGAATTTCTTTGAGTGTATGTCAGCTCTGCCTTGTGATGAAAGGGTAGCTGATGCTTTAAGAAGTTGGATTTTTGTTTTGCTAACTTGTGGCAGAGTAGTAGAGAGAAGACCAGGTCTATGGCACCAATTATGCAGATGGTTTTGGTTAGATCTATTTCTAATACAGTATCTAAATATTGCCAATGCAGCGTATAATATAATCAGGTCTAAATGGTTATGCCATAAGCAGGTTCAAGTAGAAATGTACAAGTTTGCAGTCTTTGGCTTGTAGAATGCACAATTACAAGGTTACAAAGCTCCTCTGTGGCTACTTTTGGATGTTATTTCTGCACATGAACGGATCTTAGTGCTGTTACTCAGCTCCCCAAAAGTGTGTGTTCCTGTCTTCTGATTGGATGTACCCTGCAGGCATCTCTGCCTGGGAAAGGGGTGAGGGTGTGATCCACCTGGAAGCTGCCTGCAACTTTAGGGGACCCCTTGGCCCTGACTCCAGCATTTTATACCCTTTTGCAGGCTGATCTGTACCAAAGTCAATCACAGTCATCACAGCTTCCCCATCTCTGGAATGCATTCATTATGTGGACATACCGAGAGTTCCTCCTGCAATTCCCACCTGGCATTCTAATTTTAGGAAAGATCACATTGCCAATCAGAGACAATTGCAAGGGAGTGGGTGCATGTGTGTGGGCAATAGGACTCAAAGATCTGACTGTCTTTCTTCCTTGCTGTCACCCAGATACTGCAGGGCATTTCTGCTGGGTTAAAAATATTTGGTTTTGAGATCGTTGCAATATTTTTCTGAAGTGAATAGCTGTTGAATTACTCATACTTCCAGCTTTAATTGCATTTTAACAAACAATGTTTTGGTTAACCAGCCTCGATGACGTGTTGTTTGCAGGATTTTCAACTGTGGCTGTCTGTGGGAGGCCACCAGTGCTGGTTTCCAAAGGGGCTTCAGCACATTCACTCTTGACTCACTTCTTTCCTGTTGTAGGTTTCCTGAAGTTCCTGTGCTGTGATGCCCCGGAATGCCTCATGGCAGAGCCACCCGGCCGCCCCGCTGGAGTGTGGCACTCCCCTGTAGAGAGCTGGGTAAGTGAAACCCCATCCTCGGTGTGGAAAATGCTGCCCGCCCTCATCTCCTGTCTTCACAAACCTGGTGACATGGACTGGTCTCATCAGCCCCTTCCTGTGTGTCTTACCATGCTCTCCTGGCTCCATGTACATTGCAGGACACTTTGCTGGGAAGTGGTGGATGCATGTGTGCCTTATTTCTGACATGCTCTGGGTCAGTTTCCTCTGGAGAGGTGATTATGTGTTAGATGGATAGGAGGATACGTAGGCAGAACTAATAGGAGTTGGAGATGCTCACTAAGTTGTGAATTATGTCTTCATTGTCTTTTTAATATATATATATATACAGAAGATAAGCATTGGGGTGAGGAAGGTGGGTTAGAGGAGGTGCATCTGAAATGCCCTCTTGCTCCCCTCTTCAAAAAAATTAATTTCTGGAAATCCTATTTTTTTTTTCTGCCATGAACACTGTTGATTTCCTTCATGTGCTATGAGCCCCATCACATCTTCCATCGAGAGTAGATGCAGCTACCCCTTATGGAGTAATTACTCTCTATGTGACACTCCAGTTGTATCATTTCCCTCTTGCAAAACTAAGGTGTGGTGGGTGGCTGGGACCTCCTGTTTGATCCTCTAAGGAAGGCATTTGGCTTTTTTCAGTGCCTTAATTGGACTTGGACCTTTCTTTATGATTTTATCAGTGTATAGATAACTATGTCTGCTAGGGAGTTTTGCTGAGACACAGAAAATCCTGCTCACGATTCTCATATTTGGGAATAAACCTACATGTCAGTGTTTGTGGTTTTATAGATGGTTAGACAGAACTGTGGACTTGTGGACCTAGACCCTTCTAATAGCCCTGGCAACAATTCCCAAGGGTCTAAGGGAAATCTCTAGGAATTAATCCAGCTGTCCAAGAGGAAGGACAATTAAAGTATTAATCGACACCTGATCATTTGCTTTAACTACATATATGGACAGGAAGGAGAGATGTACCTGAAATGAATAGTCTGTCTTGGTTTTTCTACAACAAAGAACTGTATTGGGCAGTCTGAAGCCTGAGTATGCCAAGCAGAGCTGAGAGAAAATTATCATGTTTTATGTAGATTATGCAGTCTGATGCTGGGACAGTTCCTCAGACCTTTGGTTTAAGAAACTTGTAGATTACTGATGGACTATTACCTTTTGGATTTCATTGAGGCTCTGACAAAAATGCATTTTTTCTCTGAATTCCCCAAGGCCGAATACTTACATTTTTGGTCTACTACTGAGTGCCAGCTCACTTATCCAGTGGTGGACACCCATTGTTAGTGTCTGAATTAATGGGTAGAGATGCTGCTGATTTTGAAAAATAGTCTGATTCCCAGGAAATGATCTTTCAAAGTTATGTTGTTAACTGAGTATTTCCTGTCTTGTCCCATTATCTTGCTTGGGAGAAGATGATGGTGAGGAAGAGGCTTTTCTGTCTAGAGGCCCACAAATTCAGAGGAAGTCTAAGCCTGCTGTCCTGCTTTCCCCTGGGGTGTAAACTACATGGGTGAGAGATCTTTCTGCATGGTCAGGGCTAAAAAGTTATTTTGTTCGACTGGACCACTTTGTGATCTTAAAAGCACTGTCTGTGGGCCGTTGTTCTGGTGGCTGAGGGCTGGTGCACCGGGATAATCTGGGAGGATTTGCAGCAGTGGTGGGTGATTGCTGTTGCTAAGAAGAAATGTGAATTATTATGTCATCCATGTTGATGTGAAGCTGCTTGTGAAATCAATGTCAGCAGAGCCCCATCAGTACACTGGTAACAGTAATTTGAACTGATGACCAGGTCCTGGTCCGTCAATAAACCTGTTGAGGTCTGAGGTTGCAATCTGTGCCCCTGGAGGGATTGTACTCGTTTTTGCCTCTTGGGTAGATGATGTCAGCAACCTGCTCCTCTCATCTTGAGATCTGACCAGTAGAGTTACCTTGTCATCAGGTTTTGTGATGCTATTAGCTCAAATGTTTGAAGCTGTTTCTGTTCATCATGCTTTGCATTCATTACTGGCTGTCTTGAGACAGGATGAGTTTAAATTCACCTTACTGCTGTGTTTGTAGTTCTGAGAGACAGACTTTGAGTCTCTGCAATCACCTTCATTGAATCTGAAGCACTTTTTTTAAGTAGGTTTAGTACTTGAAAATTATCTCCCCTTTGGGATTTTGCTCCCAGCCCAAGCTGAGAGATAGCAAAGCTTTGAAGTGGGGTCTGAGAAGGTGGTGTCTCAGTCTTTCCCTCTATGTCTGGTTAGAGACATAGACCTACAACCTTTTGTATCTGCTTTAAGGAAATTTTTTTTCAGGTTTTTTTGTTTCTTTTTTCTTTTTTTCAACTCTTTCCACAGTTGGCTATTCACTTCATTAATTTTATTTGGAATAGGGTGGATGTACTTCAGTACAAATTTGCCTTATGGTGGTTTTTAATGGTGTGAGCACTTTCCAGTAGTAGATTTTTTGAGGGTCAGTTGATTCACAACCAGCTATGACTGGCATTCACTGTGGGTTGATTCTTGTTTTTTCAAATAGCTGATTTTGACCAATTTGGTTATACCAGATGAAATAGGTTTGTTTCAAGCAACCTAATCTCAAAATGGGAATGGCTACGTGGTGGGCCAGAGCTGCAGCACACGGAGGTTTCCCAGTCTTGGCTGAACTGGTGTGGATTCTCAGCAGTGAGCTGGAGTTTTCCTCCAGCGCAATACAGTGATTTTAGGAGCTGAAAGGGAGCAGCTGCAGTAGCTGGGTTAGCTGGAGTTGAAGGCTGTTGAGTAGCTTGAGTCTCATCAACCTGGCACTGTTACACCTCTCCCTCCCTGGCACCACTCTTGGGCTTGTACTTGAACAACCCTATAAAAATGATGGGGTTGAACAGAATCTTGTGATTCTTTATGGCTATTTATTGTCATTTTCCTGATGCTATGGATATTCACTACACGTATTTGGCTAGTTGCGTTACATGCTCATCACTTACCAAACTTGCATGTTCAGAAGGTGTTTTTCTTTTCACTTCTGCTTTTCAAACTATTTTTTTTCTAAGTGTGGAGGGGAGTGTGCATGTGTATTCCTGGTATTTTTTGAGCCCTTATCTCTGCATATATATTTAAATTGGGTGTGTTTCAAGTGCACAAGCTGGAAATTGACTCTCCTTGATAGTGTGCATAAGGCATTTGCACCCTGTCTTTCCTGTGCTTGTGTGCGTAGGCAAAACAGATGTACCTGATAAACCATTTTGACTTTCTCTAAGTCGCTGAAATGAGTCAGAAGTCTTTTTCTTTACAGATTTTGTCTTTGCCAGTGTGTTGTTCTCAGGACTGTTTTCTCTCCTTGTTCTTTTGTTTGTCTCTGGGGTTGTGTGGTCTCTGCACTTCTCTTCTGCTTTCACCTTTCTTTGGAAATCAAAGAAAACATCCTAGTTTATGGCACTTCTTTATTGGCCTTTTCTTCCTTTTTATTAATTTCCTTCCATTCTTTCTGGGATAACTGTAACCTTTGCCCATCCTGTGATGAGATACTTGTGTCACAGATGTTCTTCTGAGGTGCTTGAATTGTGTGTGGGGAAACTGCATCCCGAAAAAAATGCTCAATTTGCTGATCTTTTAAGTTCTACCTTGTTTTCTTAAAATATAATTTGCAAAGTACATATATATGTGAACATCTTTACTTCATCAGTCTGGATTCCTTCTCACACCAGCAAGTCAAGAGACTTGGCACTGAGAGCATTTCCTTATCTCTGCAACCTTATATATATATATATATATAAAAAATTTTGCAAAATATTCTTCTGAAGAGTGCAGCGTCCTGAGAGAGGCAGATGGCCTGTAAAAACAAGTAGTGCAAGACTCCTTTTACCTTCTTCTGTGCTCTGAGATATTGTTCTTAGGAGCTCCTGGATCTTGACACACTGAAGAGAGCTGTGATGAAAAGGCCCTGTGTTCCTCCTTATTTTTTCATGCTGGAGCAGATTCATTTACCACTCACTGTAGCCTCAGTTCTGTAGCCCTCAGCACTGCCCTAGTACATTTTTTGTGTAATAATAAAGATGCCTATTTTAATTGGAGACTTAAATTTATCTGCTCTTTGAGATGATAGTTCCACCCTTTCCTCCCCAGGCTGTAGAAATGCTGTGTCTTCCACTGGAATGTCCATAAGGAGACTACCTACCATCACAGTGACCTGAGGGGCTGGGCAGAGCGTTTGCCATGGGCATGACTGGGGCAGTGTTGACATGGTAAATGTGTGATCCCTCATGGTGAGCCCCAGGACACCATGCTTCTCCTCAGGCAATGAGTCTTTTCCCATTTTCAAGGCAGGTGCATCTGCATATGAAGATGCAAACAGACCCCAGCTTGTAGCCTGAGAAGCAGAGTCCTCACCCAGCTGGGTGTTGATTCCCACCATCAAGAGCTGAGGAAGTGTTATTTTCTTTCTTTCCCTTGTTCTGTTCAAGAGGATTTGCAGGACTTTCTGAGGAGGAGAAAAATAATTGTCTTTTAGCATAGCCAGTCCTCCCCTGAGGTGGTATCTTGGGGAACTGCTTGATTTCTTCATTTTTGTTCCTCATGATCTGCAAAGGTGTCTTAGATTCTGAACATCTGATTACTCCTTCCAAGAAGGATGCTCACTTTCCTCTTGAATAGGAAAGGGTGGATTTTGGACCCTCATGAACTTGAAGAGGATAGGTAGTTTTGCAGTGAGAACTGTAGAAGAATGTGTATTTTTAGCAGTGTGGAGTTTGAAGCTGAAGTTCATTCCATTAGTGTAAGACATGAGGGCTGAACAGGGTGAGTATCAGGATAGAGAGGTTTCCCATTGCTTCTGTGAGGAAGTTTCATTTGCTCAATGTCCACCAGTTAATGATCAGCTGGTGTTTGTTATTCCTGCAGAGCTGACATCAGTGTGAGTCTGTGGTGATGCACAGGGCTTTCCACCCAGATCAGGATGAGGTCTGATATCTGGTAACATTTTGTGCCAGTTGCTTGAACCTGGGACCAACCCCTCACTTCTGCATTTTCTCCTGAGGTGTTTTGTCCCTCTATTATCTATCACCATTTTGGGAGTAGGAAACTGAGAGTATCACCACCTGGGAGTAGGAAACATCCCAACCTGCCCTGCCAGCACTCTTCTGCAGAGTGTTTATTGTTGGAAAGGCCTTATATTCTCTCTCAAATGCCCTCCCAGTTTTGTGTCAACAGACCACTTTCTCTCTGAATTGTCTGTTTTGTTGGTTTTCTACTGCTAACCTTCCACTTAAGTCTGGGGCTGAACTATTCCTACAGCTTTTAGTTTTCAGGAGGGTCTAGGGGTGTGCTTTGAAGCTCCTGATGTTTTTCTGATTGCTGGCCACAGGCTAGGAGAGGTCAGTAGCATCACTTATCCTCTGCTGAACACTGGGAGTGTGTCTCCCAACCGGTTTCTACCATGAACTGAGCTGTTGCTGAAGTATCAAGAGATTATTTGGCCTTTGGCTTTTTTCTTGAAAATGTCTGGTGAGGTGCAAGGAGCAGAATGCAGTGCTGTCACTGCCACCCAAGTTCAGGGGAACGTGTTGTGGAGCAGTGTGATGCACAAGCAAATGTTGTAAAATGCAGCAAGTACCAGCCAGTAACATCTTGTACTGTGTTGTTTTAAAAATTACCCTTTGGCACATCCCAGCATTTGGGAAAAAAAAAAATCACTTCTGGAATTTTGATGATGAGACATAATCATGGGGAATATGTTACAGTGGTCAGGTTTGTCGGTGATGTTCATATGTTTTTCCCTGTACCATTTTTACTGCTATCCTAATTTTAAATAAATTGCTCCTGTAATATATAGTCCTGACACCTTTGGATCCAGTAAGACTTCAGGACAGATGTCTTCAATACAGAGATTCCTTCAGACCTATTCTTTTTCTGTTAAAATAATCAAGATTTAAAAAGAATGCTTGGAGTATAGTCATGACTCCAGAATGGACGTGAATGTTAAGCAGTCATCATGGCAGTGCTGGAAGATACTTGTGTAAATAAACTGTACTTTCTTGGGTTTAGGGTGGGTTTTTTAAAAAGACTAAAAAACTCCCAAACCCACAAACCAGGTAGTCTAGAAGACTTGGAAACAGACTGTACTGATTTTGATGAGTAATGATGGTATTTACTCTCAGAGAAGAACATGGTTAGTAGGGACTTTGTCTTGAAAATTATTTATAACATGATTAAAAATGTCTCATCTGTCTGTTTCTTTTCCATGTCTCTACTATTTGTGTCTTTCATTTCTTTTATTAATAAATGAGAGGGGAAAAATGGGAATAACTTCAGGAAATAGATGAAGGCACAGTAAACAGTACTATGGGAACAGAAAATAAAGTATCTGCTTTTGATTTTTCTGTGAAATCAAGAAGTAACTGGAGCAAAACACTTGTTAGATATTTTTTCACTTCTATATCTGCGGTCACGCTTCCCCTGCTTCTTAGAGTTTCTCTTTTTCTCGAAACAGTTGCTTCATTGAAACCAAGACTGAAGCCTACAAAGGAGCCATAGTGAACGGATAACAAAGGACAGAGATTCCAAATGTTGTTGTTCTGGGCTGGATTTTCCTGTAGTGTTTGTGCCTGGTTTGGGATCTGGACATGCCCCTTCCCGGCAGCGTGTGTTTGCAAGGCTGGAGCGCGCCAAGGCCGGCGCCTGCAGCTCTGCGGGCACCACTCCTTTACTGTTGGGAAATTAATGTAAACATGGCATGTAGTTCACCGTTTTCACAGGTGGAATGGGGCTGTGGCATAACCTAGGGATGTAACCTAGAGGATTGTATAGCACTTTGCTCGATTATTCGTTCTTTGGCTCCCCTCCCCGCCATGCCCTGTTCTCACATGGATTAAGGCCCCTGTTACAGAGGAGTAGCCAACATGGGGCTCTGCCTGAAGCTCTCCCTAATCCAGGCATGCACCCCATTTGGGGCTGTGTGCATGTCTGGCTGGGGCTGCTGGTTAATCTCAGTCCCTGACCCTGGGGCAGTGAGTAGAGCAGTGCTGAGTCTGACAGCAACATCGTGATACTGGTTTGGAAGCAGGACATAAACCCAATACAGGTGCGGTCAGCAACGGGGCCCCCAAATCCTGCTACTTCCAGTGCCACACTTCCTGACACTTCCCTTCTCCTGAGGTATGTACCAGGAAGCTGGTGGCTAGTGGATTTATGGCTTGCCAGAGTTGCCAGCATGGTATTAGTGAGGATTCTTCTACTCTATTTTAGTAGTATCCTGGAGGTTTGTTTGCCATTCCAAGCTTGTCACTGCAAAATGATATTAAATGGGAAATAAAAATGGAGAGGTTTTTTTTCACATGAAAGCTTTTAAGCAAAACTCATATATCTGTCTACCAAATTTTAATGTTTTTATTCCTTCAATATTAAGGGCTAGAAGTCTATTGTTTTGGGATTGTTTTGGGATTGTTTTGGGAACTTCAAAAAGTAAGTGAGTCTCTTCTGCAAACACCAGACTTGAAGAACTAAGACTTTGAAAGAGCCAGATGATATTGTGAGACTCTGGAGGGAAAAATATGATGTACTGTAGATAGCTCCTTAAAGTACTCCCTCTGCTTCCACATCCCTTTATTCTGGGACATGAAAGAGAAACCTGAGCCAATACAGGATTACAGAACTAGGTTACAAACCTGACGGCAGGCTATTTGTAGTTAAAGCATCAGAAATTTAATTTATATGCTTATTTTGGTTTAAAAATTGTATGCATTTGGAAAACTGTCTTTCCCCATGAGAGTCCTTCTTTTCAAGTAATTAATGCAAGACAGTAAGCAGCAGAGACAATGAATTGTAAAATTTCGTTGTTGGTTTACAACAAGAATTTGAACCTCATCCATCTGTCATCAAAAAAAAAAGCCTTTCAAAAAGCAGATGGTCTTGTAACTAAAACAGATCTGAATTCTGGCAGACAGGGTGAGCAATGTGCATTGTGAGAACAGGGAAAACACTGCACTGGGAACTGTTCATCTTGGTGGAATGCTCCAGCCATGAAGACCTTTGCTAATTGTGCTTTGCACGGTAGTGATCTTCAGAGGGCAAAATCGGTAACTTTCCTTCCAGCACAGCTTGTATGCTCTTTTTCTGAAAGGTGCCATTTCCTAATGGGTATTTTATAAGCAACTTAGCATGCATTTTGTGCATGTTAATAACAAGGGCTTCTGCATAAAAAGGATTTAATTCTAAGTGGAAATCGTGGATTAGCATTGCAAGAACCTCCTACAAAATAAAACTCTCTACTTGCAGTGCTGTGTTTATGTACAAGCGTTTGGTTTTATGGGTACTCTTTAGCAAGATTCTTAAATTAACAACCCAATTAATAAATAATACCAGCTCTCCATCATTTAATGGTACTTTGAATGACAACAAAAAAATCCTCAAACTTGCTAGAGGCTTATTTCTGCCTATTACTCTGCTTTGTGTTTTACCTAGGTGAAGCTATAGCTGTATAACGTCATTCAGAATTCATTCTCTCTAGGAATACCTGAGTTATTTAATCAGCTTCATCAGATTCACTGGCTGAAATGGATAAGTAAACTCAGTGCTGTTTGCATGTGTGCCACAGATACCACTGATAACTGAAATTCATAGGGCCTGTCTGTGCCTCTTACATGAGATTTGGAGTTCAGTAGTCCAGCACACCATTAAAATCATTTTTGTAGTGACTGTCTGCTCAAAATCACATTGAGCCTTCTCTCAGGCATCACAAATCCTCTCTGGAGTTATTGTAGCCTTTTCATTGACAGCTAGCAGTTTTTTCAATAGTACGTAGTGGGAAATTCTCAGTTGAAAAATACAGTAGTAGTTCAACACATCCACATTTATCATGGGAAAATCTTTAATTATTTTAGGTCTAGTCTTTGGTCCATCCTATGTTTAAACACAGGTTATACATCTGAAGTCAAGATTTTGATAACAGCACCATTACTATCTCCTTATGTCCCAAAAAGCAGGACGATGATCATGAACAGCAAAGTCAGTAGCATCATGTGGAGTCTTTGGGTGAGAGTCTTCTTTATGTAGTGCGGTGCTTGTTTGTGCTGCTGACTGAAGCAGAAAGCTCGGGATGCTCTGTGTAGTCCCTTGGGATGAGTTTTATGCCAGAGAGGCAGCACTTGCCATGCAAATAGAAGAAAAGCCAAACAAAAATCTTTTGCATGATTGATGAATATGTTGTTTGGTTGAAGGGAGCCATCCTCCTTCTCCACATCTCTTCTGGTAGTACTTTTTAGTGCTGTTGTCTTTTGAATGCATGCAACATGAGCTAAAAAAAAAAAAAAATAGGCACAGCAGATAGATTTAAAACTATCCCAAGGAAAGGAATATGACTGCCCAACCTGATAACTCTCTTCTGGCTATTGAACCAAATGATCTACATCAGAAGATGTGAAAAACTTTGAAATAGTGCTGTGTACATAGGAAGGCTTCTTCCAGGGCCCATAAGTCTTTCTATTATACCCAGGCACCTAAGAACAGTCATAGCTCATGCAATCTTCATCCTCATATGTATCCAACATTATACTTATGGCAACCTGAAAGTATGTGAGCTTTTAGTCTCACTAAAATATATGAATAAAAGATGTGACTGTTGGTGTGTGGGCTTTTCCTGAACATGGCTATTATATCAATGTGCTTTAAAAATAATTCCTTATAATGCACGTCATTACATTTCAGTGACCCACAGACTGAAATATCCTTACCTTGTCAAGTAAAATATTAGAAGTAAGAGATCCAGTTTCAAATCTAATCTCTGCCTTATAGCACAATTTGAACTGTGACATCTCACCTTAGGAAAGTTTGTGAAGCTGTGGCTAGTGGGTCTCCCTCGATGCTGTGCTGAAGGTTACCTGTGGCATCAGTAACAGTTTTGTGGAACAGTGGTGCTGTTTGGTTTTGTTTGTTGTGACCACTGGGGCACTGCCTGGAACGAGAGACACGCCTGTCCCACCCCTTGTTTAGCAGGGTGTGTGTATTCTGATGCAGAGCCCCAAAGGTAAGGGGAAAGGGGAGTCCCTGTCCTGGAGCACTTGGTACTCCAGAGCATAATCCACAAGGATGGGGATATGTATGTAGGATCCCCTAATGATGGGAAGGAGTTGTATCCATGGACCAGCAGCCTGCTTTAGTGGAAGATGTCCCTGCGCATGGAAGGAGAGTTTGGAATGAAACGATCTTTAAGGTCCCTCCCAATCCAAGCCAGTCTGTGATGTTCTGCACAGCTCTTAAGTTTGATAGCTAAAAGAACAAGGCAATGCCCTGCTTTTCTCCAGCTCCTGTTAGCCACAGTCTTGTACAGGAGTGAAATGTCACAGGACATGCAGCCACCTGGAGCACAGTCACCTCCTCTGGCTGGAGTGGGGCCCAGCTGTCCACTCTCTTCTGTCTCTGTTGGCACTGGATACACAGACCTGAATTTCAGGGGCTTCATTTTCCAGCTGAAACACACACCAGTTCCTGCTGCAGCCTGTCCTACAGTGATATAGCTTGTTTTGTGTCAAAGGGAAAGTTTAAAATTAAGGTTTTCTTTTTAATTTTGGTGAAATGTCAACTTGAAGAGTTCCTGAGCTTGTGTGCACTGCTTTCTATGTGCACATAGACATATTGAAAAATCAATAAAAATTGAAGAGCTCTGGGTCTAGTGTTGAGGTACAGGGTGGCATGTGTATGTTGACATATACTCGGTTTTCCTTATTGTTTGTGTTATTGTTTCATATTTGCTTTTGTTTAAGTATTTAGCCCTATTTAAAATTAATCTTGCTTCTCTTTGGGATGCTTATATATGTTGATCTGCTGTGGTGTTTCTCACGGAAATTTCTTGGTTCTTTTTGAGTAAGCAGAAATGTTGCAGCTGTCCAGGTTAGTCATCACTGCTGCAGCACTAGCCTCAGATGTGTAACGCATGTTGGGTTTTTGAGGACAAGATAATCAGAAAAGCTTGATTTCTGCCAGAATAGAACAGCTTCCTCCCTCTCCTTTAACTATTCTGCTAACAAATCACAGCAAACTGTTGTGCAGGGTGTGAGGGCAGCCGAGCCCACAGTGCTGCTGCGGGATGCAGAGACAAGCCCCAGAGAGGACATGCAGAGCTGGCACAGCCCTGCTTTCCAGATGTGGGCCCTGATCCTTCAGTCACACCTCTGGTATGCTGGGTCCGTGCTTATGCTGAGCAGTGAAGCTACAGAATCCAGAGCATGTGGATGCTGTGATTTGAAAGTTTACCTCCAGTTTTCCGTCAATCCCGTGCAAACCTTGCTGTAGGAAGATGTTTATTTTCCATACAGCTCCGCGAGTGCCTTCAGATTGCATTTCAACATTGAAATTTTTTGTGGTCAGTCAGAACGTGCTGTGTTTGTCAGAACTATTTTATTCAGGTCTGCTAATGGATTCAAGAAGAAAATGGATTTTGCAATTCTGTGCATGTCTCAGAATCTTGTCAGACTGATTTATCAGAGTTTGAACCCAGCTCCCTGGCTGTTGTCATTCACACCTCTCAAGGCTGCATTTGTCAGGCTGTTGATGTGGTAATTTCTTAAAAATATTAGTGGAAAAATGAGGTTTTGAGGGAAGATCAGGTTAGTCTTGAGATAGGAGTAGTAAAGGAAGGAAGAAGTAGAAATTCATAGGCATTTTTGCTGTCATAAATTTCTATGAAATTTTTGAAGGAAAGTGAGTTCTAGGTCACATTTAGATGTATGTTTTTTTATTCTCTTCTTAAAATGAGAAAATTGAAACCTTTTGAAAATCTGTTAAGGCATCATGTCTGAAGACCATCAGCCTCTGAAGGACCTCATGTCTCATTTAATTTCTCCATAAGAGTTGTATTATGGGTCTTATATCTATATATTATACTTTCTTGAGATCTTATTATGCATTATTTATATATACATATTTATATTTAAGATATTTTTGTGTTAAGGGATGCATCCAAGAGCAATTTTTAGCTACTGAGTAAATCATATTGTGAATATTTTTCAGAATGTGGTGCTGCTCAGAAATTTTGTATCTTTAGTATGTTATGTAGGGATGCCTTTGTAGTAAGTATGCAGTGTGAGTTAAATTACGGATTGAGGAACAAGGTCCTGCATTAGCAAGCTAAAATTCTGCAGGCTCATTCCTTGCTAAGCCCCAGCCTTTCATGGAAAAAGCAACTGAAAAGAGAGAAAAAACCCCTGTGGTTGTCTTACAGCAAAGGATTAAAACTGTCCCACACTGGTCTGGGAAACAGTGTGGCCATGAGGGAAGGGGTGATAAATTCAGCTGACTTTAATTTGCCAGAAGTCATCCTGTCTTCTCCTTTAATATTAGCTGTTGGAGAGATGTGATTAAGTGTTCTTCCTCCTGATAAGGGCTCACTGAGAAGTGGCTGACAGGTAGAAACAGCAGCCAAAGTGCTGCATGTTTTAGAAGGTGTTTGCTGATGCCCGGCATCTCTTGTCAGCACTGTTGATAAGTGCTAATGCAAACAGCCACCCAGAATTTGTCTGGCAGTCCTGTGAAGGGCCAGATGAATTGTGCTATGCACAATGTGCTAATTGTCACAAATTGGCTACTCTTCGTTGGGAATGACAGGGTGAGAGTGTGTGGTGGGTTTTTTTATAGTCTAGTTGTTGCATATTCAACTTGTACTATGCTTGTACTAGTTTTATTCTGAGAACAAGTATTTAGAATTTTTTTTGTACATTGGCAGCAAAGGGTATTTTTGTTAACCTCAGAAATACTGTTGATTAACTACAGGATAAAATTCAAAGCAGTTTTATTTAAAACTAATTTAAAAGTGCAAGAAAAGTTCTGGAATACAATATGAAGAACTTTTCTATTGTTGAAGAGTTTTAAAAATATTTTAGGAAATATTTATTTTTACTTTCCAAGACCTCGTCAAGTCAGAAATTCATTCTATCTAAAAAGGACCTGGCCTCCAGAAGCTGACAATAGAGTGTCCCTTTACATCCCCTCAGAGATGGGTGGGATATCTTCTGTTTTCTCAAAAGGCAGAGCCTGTTGCTTTTTCATTTTCTACCCTCCCCCACTGACACTAAAATACTGTTAGAACAGTTCAAGCCCACAAGATGGGGGTATAAGGAATCACACATAGAAATGGGCAGGAGAGGGAATGTGTGGGCTCTGTGTGAAAGCACTTGGGAGAAGGAAGCCCTTCTGTTTAAGGGGGGAGCTGGGTCACAGTTTGGAGTGGAGGGAGGTGCTGGGGCTTTCCTGGTGTGGAGGTTACCCTGTGGCTCCTGCTGCTGGGCACCAGCCCTGCTGCATGGTGGGGCCACTGGTGTGGCACCACCCACAGCTGCCACCAGGAGTGATCGTAGGGACCCATCAGACTGCGACAGAATTCAGCTTTAGGCTGCAGGGCAGACATACCAGGTGTTTCTGAATAATCCTTTTTTTTTTCATGTTAGGAACCACAAGGCACTTCTAACATTGTCCAGAGACATAGGCATGGAGAAAGGAGGTTTGCTTACTGCTCCTGTTACAGAAAATAAGCATCCTGGCACAATAAGGATTGCCTCTGCTTGTTCCAAGCTAAAGACAGATAAGAAATGCAGGTTCATGCTACTATCTGCTTGTCCTTTCCCAGCCAATTTACGATTCAGATCCTAGCAGCCTGCTGGGTATTCTCATTTCTCTTTGAAATACAAAGCTGTTACCTTTCTTCCTTTGTCCAGCTGCAATTCAGAGAGAATGAGGGAGGGACACAGGCACAGGAGCTGTGAATACAAACATGAGGGCAAGAATGATTCACGGTATTATTCTTTGCTATAATATAGCAAATAATAAAGTGCTCTGTAGTCATAACACTACATGTTTGCTATGCTGGGGAAATTGGCAAACACTGAGAGAAGGAACAGT
Organism: Picathartes gymnocephalus; assembly: GCA_013390045.1. NCBI lineage: Eukaryota > Metazoa > Chordata > Aves > Passeriformes > Picathartidae > Picathartes > Picathartes gymnocephalus. The sequence goes on along the minus strand of WEKY01000095.1, from coordinate 146,028 downwards.
ATTAAGACAAAACAGTATGTTGGCATGTTTGGTTTCTGTCCAGGAGCCCCAGAAAATGAGGAGAGTGAATAAACAGAAGCAAGAAGATCCTGTGTAGTCAAATTGTGCTAAATTGCCTTGTCAATTGAAAGAAGGTGAATGGAGAGGGCAGGATTCAGAAGAATTTGAACAACACCTAAGGCAGGAAACAAAGAAAGATGCCTAGCAATTGAAAAGGTATTGGGGTCTTTTTGTTTCATTTTGTTGCAGTTTTTTTTTNNNCCTTTTTTTTCTCCCCCCCCCCCCCCAGTTTTTTTAGTCTATTATATTCCCAATGGTAGAATCCTGTATTGCTCTTTCATCTAGCAAAAGTGATGGTTACAGCAATGGTCACTGTAATACTGTGTGAAGCATGAGAGAAATGCTAGAACAATCTGAAGGAAAAAACTATTCTGTTTAAGTCAGTGGATGGATTGCCATTCAACTTCATGGAGCAGAGCTGCATGTACTGCTTATTTACTTAGTCTTTTTTTTTTCTTTCTCTTTTTCCTCCCTTTTATAAAGGGGAGAATTAAATGTCAGGAAATATTTTTATATAATCCTTGAAGAATCATACTTTTTAGAGTTGTTGAACTTTATAGATTTTATCTTGTTTAAATCCCAATGAATTCTTAGGTGAGTCCATAATAGTACTTTTATATATATCCCTGATTTTACTATTTATTTAGTTAAGTTTTTCCTAATACAGACTTACTTTTGCAGTTTTACACTGGGTTTCAGCATCGATAGCACACAAATATTAGAGATGCACTTTCTTAGAATAAACCTCTTTATCAGTATTCTTGGCTGCTTAGTTCTGAATTCACCATTTGTGGCCTTTTCTTGCAAGCAGTGCTAGGCTTGCTAAGGCTCTGTGGTCTTGGTAGTCGTGGCACTCCTTTCAGGAGCAGTGAGTTGCCCTGTGGGCTGTGATCTGAGCCTCTGCCCATCTTCCTGTTCTCTGGTGGGCCACAGAGAAAACAGAACTGCTGGTGTTGCCACAAATGTGCTTACACCCTCTTTGCTCCGCACTTGGTGTCTGTGAGTGCCACGTGCATGTGGATTCAGGTGCCTAAGCCAGGATTTAGCGCAACTGACGTGTTGATGGCCAAATATATTTGGCCTGGGTTTCTATCTGAGTTTTCTTGTCCTTCTCAGAAGCTACAGATGTTCTCAGCAGCAGAGATGCACTGTGGGACAGTCAAAGCTTGGAGGTTGTAGAGAGCACTCTGCTTTTTTGTGAAGACGTGACATTTCTAACCCGTGTGGTCGTAGGCTTTGGACCTTAGAAGGAATGTTCTTCTCTTCTCCAGATCCGGTATGCGGGTACTCATCCACGTTCTGGGGCTCTGGTTGTCAGTTCTCCATCATGTCACAGCACCAGCGCTCTTTGTAATACAGGCGTTCCACCTCTGGGACAAACACTTTCTGAGATGACTTAAAGAGCCATTGGCCTTGAACTGGGATTGAGGGAGAAATGTAATGTTTTATGCAATGCGTGGGTTGGGACTAGGTGGTTGGATAGACCTTCCTGGCCTTAACCTCCACGAAATAGTGGATCTGTTTTGCTGAGGGCTTGACTTTGAGGACTGATTTAGTGCTGTGCCCTGCAGAAGGATATGGCACACTTTGAAGACATTTTCCAGGCTAACCAGCAGGATGGAATAATTTCCAGTTTCACAAATCATTAGAGGCCTTCAGTGGTATTCAGAGATTGCTAAAGCAGATGGAATAAAATGGGCCTTGTCCTTTTGTTGTAGCTGCTGAAAGATTGCTGGGGGATTCCTGAAATAAAAGGTGTTCCCCCCATCTTTCTCTTATGCAGTTTTAACTTGAAGATTTATGCTGTCAGAGCTGTACATCAGTTTTCATTTTTGATGAGATTATTTGCTGCTTTTACTATATACTTACATATTTTAAAAGATTTTGAAGCGTTCCAAGTTTTACTTTGATCAAATACCAGAAGTTATTAGTGGCTTCTTGCTGCTATTGTACTATAAAACTAACACATACAGGAATTAATAACTTTTATGTTTGGAATTTCACAGTAGTTTGCTAAATTTTACATTAGTAATGAAGTGCAGGTTCATTGCAATGTCCTTCAAAGTACAGTACAGAATAACTTGCTTCAAAACAAAACCTGTATGAAGTGAGGCCATGTGTAAGGAGGATCCTTCTCTACTCCTAATGTACTAGGTCATGATGTGTTCTGTGTTCTAAATGTGTGGTAGGAGCTCCACACTCTTGCTCTAATAATTTCCATGTGAAAACCACCACTCTTTCCTCAGTTGGTAGAAAAATTCAGGTTTAGGTTCTGTTGCCTACTGTCAAACGAACTTAAGAAGTTTGGTAGTTAACAGAGGTTTAAAACGCTTTTTCTCCCAATGCTGTTTCAAAAAGACACAATTTTCCAATGCCATTTGCATATTTTACTGGTTTTCTTTAAAAAGGTTATATTCATGTCTTATTATATATTGAAAAATATTCTGAATGGTGCCCTCTGTGCAACAAAAGTTACCTCAAGCTATACAAAAATTTCTATTTCCACATTAAAGTAAAAAACCCAAAGAAGGGCAGGTCACCAGAAAGAAGGACTGAATTTTCTAGGCTCACTTTATTTTGTCTGTTGAAGTTGAATAACTGCTTCAGGTAAATCCAGATTTTAGTGGAATTGAAGATTCAGTCTCAGTCTGGAGGAGTTTTGGAGTTTTTTGACCTTCAAGTGTTCTGCATGTTGCAGTGTTTGAATGGAGACAACAACAAACTTTGCAGGCCTTCAATTTTCCTTGCTTTTTTCTTTCGTTTCTTCCCCTTCTTGACCGTCTCTGCTGTTCCCAGATGCATTAGAAAGAACGTGGGTCTTCCTGCTCTTCTGCTGGTAAACTGGAGCCATGAACCCTCCCATGGGACCCGTGGAGGGAGAGGGGGCGGTGGAACCCTCTTAAAGCTGTGTGAAGGGGTCACAAAGTCACAAAGGAGTGTGGTGTCACCTGCAGGTGGCTATTGGCTGCTGGCTGTGAGGGGGATTTTGAAATGCTTTGATTGAGTTCTGGTAGCTATTGAGATTTTATCCAGGTGCTTGTGTTGCTATCTGCAGTTTCATCTCCAAGTCTTGTGACTGCGGGAGATGCAGCATTAGTTCCGCAAGTGCCAATAATTCCTTGCCTTTGTCATTACTGAAAAATGTGAAGATGTGAAGATCAAATAAAAACCCCTCTGAACTTCCTTTGCTAAACACCACCTTTTTCTTGTGTCATGATATTTCTTCCAGTGCTTAGGCTTGGGAGCACTGTTTAAAATCAGTGAATAGCATAAACCTGCTGGTTTTATGTGATTTTGTAAGCTGGGGACCAAATTTCCCTTAATTTTCAATGAATAAACAGCTTTATATGATGAAATTGGTTAATGGTGAATTGATTTTTCTCATTGGCTGGAAACCATTTCTGTTCATTCTCATTGTGGTTGTGACTCTATCAGAACTGTCAGCAGTTGAGGTGTGCAGGAAAATGTCCATTTTGTGTTAGATTCAATACTCTGCTTTAAAATGGTCTAGTCCAGATGCTATACAATAATGTAGATAGGAAATAGAATATGTATCAAGTGTATTATTATGCAAAGGATAGACAGATCTACCGTGCCATACATCAGTTTTGTAGTCTTGCACCCTGCATATGCCAAATCTGAAAGTAAATATTTTGAGGTATGGTCATAATTTTGTTCACATTCTCAAACCTATCTGCAGTTTTAACTTGAGTTGAGATGATTTTTCCTCCAAAGACAGCTTCATTTACAAGCTTTCTAATGTGACAAAGAAATTAGCAATCACCTAGTAAGTCTGGAGAGAAACTAGATGGACCAATTTGCTGAAAATTGCTTTGGAGATTACTGTAAATACAATGTGAATGTTGTGCAGTTCTTGGAACTTTCAGTGATCCTGATCATTGATTATATTTTGATAAATAGAATCTACTACACTAAAATGGTCTACATTTTTTTTAAAAAATCTGTACTTTATGTGAAACTGTATTAGTCTTATCATTACTCCTTGTTGACTTATCTCTTCTTAACTGAGGCACTATGAAGCCCAAGTACCAAGGAACACAGCTGTATGACACAGTGAAAAGGACTCTGCTGCTGATGTGTCTATCCAAGTGAAATGGCAAAGCATTTACCAGTCTTCTCCTTTTTCTACCTGGTTTTTTAAAGGCATTGGTGGGGGCAAATATAACAAATTCTCTGTCTTTGCTGGGGCATGGTCATACTCGGGTTAGGTGAATTTCATGCTGATGTGCAGTGACAGGAGTTCACCATTAGATCTGTCAGTCTCCTTACCCTGAGCTGATCTTGACCTGATTTCTCTGGGCAATCAATTCATATAAAACCAGATGCCAACAGTCTGTATTAACTGTGAATTAAATTCTTATCGAAATGAATTGCCCCAATTTGGGGTGAAACAAACAGCCCATGTCACTTGTTTCAAAAAGTATACCATCTGTCTGATAGAGCTGATTATCCAGAAGTGTCACTAAAAATGTCTGGATGTCCACAGAGGAGCAAATAATTTACCTTAGGAAGAAAAAAAGGCCCTCTTGCTGTTACTTCTGGGAGTTACGCTGATTCATAAGGAGATTTATTGTCCAGAATGTCTGAAGATGAGTTGTGTATGTGGAATTGTTTGTGGGGTGGGACTCCTTCTCCTGAGGGTATGAGAAGGGCTGCATTATGAACCTTGTGTGTGCACTGTACTCTTACTCCTCTTGCATTCCAGCAACACTAACTTTTATAACCATAAAACACAATTATCCCTAAGACATGCCTGGTACTGTTGTGGGAATAATTCTGAAGCAAAATGACTATAATATAGCTGAATGAAGAGCTCAGGTGGTTTCTCCTAAAATTGCAGGGCAGATCATGTTCAAAAAAGAATTAAATATTAAATGAGGGGTGAAAATACATTGGAGTAGAGCCTGGATTCTGTAAGTTGTTGAGGACTATAACCTGGTTTCCTCAATGAGTATTAGTCCAAATTGTGTATGATATGGTGGTGAGTAATAGTAGTTAAGCTAAGGATCAGGAGTCCAATTTTCATCATGTTTCTAGGAAATATAAGACCTAGTGTTGCATAGCAACAGTTGAAGGTATAGTAATATTTGCACTTGAAAATGTATAGTGCTTTGGGAAGCATTAGGTGGCTGATGAGGTAGGAAGTGAGGAAATGGTGTTATTCTCTCTTAGGGTACTGGCTTAAATGCAGTCTTGGTTTTACTGGCTGAAGAACATTAACATCCAAATAACTAGCTAGATATCTGCAAAATGAATTATTGGTCTCAGTCCAGTTTTCAGAGCACCCATATTCACATTTCAAAAACTGTTTCTGAAATTGGCAGTGTCGTTGGTATGCTCTGAAGGCAAATCAGATACAAACAGCCATGGAGGCAGCCACAGATCTCCCTGCTACAGAGCACTCCTGCCTGGTTGCAGAGGGCTTCCTGCTCTGGTCCTACTGCCAAATTGAGCGGTTTCTACTCTTTCTATTTTTGTTGTATTTTGTGTATTTATCTGTAACTGTTTTGAATAAAAGATGCTGCCTAGGATATTTTCCATCTCTCGAGATCCTTCTACAATATTTTACGCTTAAGTGTTTCAGAATGAAATATGACTTCCCATTGAAGATAAGAGTTTTCCAGAAATGTGCAATCTCTATCAAACCATCTGTTTTCAGAAATCTGTGTTCTTCTCACCTGGCACACTGGGAACTCACAGGTCTAAAAAAAACCCAACAGGAAACCATCAGAAGATACAGAGGAGTAAAGCTGCTGGAATGACATGACAAAAATTTGGAGTGCCCTAAATGCAGTTTGATACATTAGCTGTTTATTGCTCAAAATTTAGCAGCTTTTTGTCAGAAGGGCTTGTCAGATGTTCAGTAGGACCTGAGCATGTTGTAGCCAGGCTAAGGGGTGTCATAGAGTAACAATGACCAAAAGGCATAAAAACTGGCAGCTAACAGCATATGACAGTCACAGAAATGCTTGCTACGTTTTTTGTAAATATCTAGTTTTACCTTTTTTACTAGTATTTAGTATGCTTTAAAGGAAGTATGTGTGGTAGATTATCTCCAGGGCAAATCCAATACAACTGAGAGATCTGGAAAGGCTCAAAGATGTCCTTTACCACATGAAGATTTCACTCAATGGCAGTGATGACTTCATTTTCTTAACTGCCTAAATGAAGCTCGGTAATGAGCTTCACAAGAACATTTCTAACAAGAGAGAGGTCCAGATTTAAGATCTACTAATCTTTAAATAATCATCTCAAAAAGTAGTCTGTCATTGCTTTAATTGAGGAGACCTCAAGACATATGTAAATTAAATGAAGGACAGATTTACAGGACATCTTAAACTACTTTGTTCCATAAAAATACATCTTTGAGTCTTAAAGTAATTTTAAAATGTTGTAGCCATTTCTGGTTAAAAAGATTTATGACTATTCTGTTTATGTTGCTTTTCCTAAAGGTAAGAAACTATGCCTATGTCATTCTACTGTTATGGTAGTAGCAGGGACGAGGAAAGGTGTTTATTAGTGAGTTCACTCATATTAGCAAAGTAAATAAAGGACAAAAATCCCCACTGGACTCCTGTCATGAGGCTAATTCTTGTGTAATTTGGAGTTTTGAAGGTCTTTGGTAGAAAACTATTCACCCTTCTTGAGATTACCTTTATTATCTGAACACAATGTCAGCATTTCTAGAAGTCTGGAGGTTTTTGCCTGCTCATATGAGAAGGTGAAGAGTAACATTCCATACTCAAATCCAGGAACTTCACGGCAAATTTTAAAATATATTACTGATTGTGAAGTTCATAATATTCTATGGTACATGGAACATAACCTGCTTACCATGTATTCATAACAAAACCCTTTTTCCCCCCCAGACCTTATATCTTCTTTTACCTTTTGACAGCAAAACTTCTTATGATAACTTCTTATGGTTTTAAATATGTCTTTGTCTGTCTATTCACTGTGAGTCAAGACAGTCTTCAGTTGTGATTTTTGAATAAAAGGAAGTCATGCCTAAAAAGGAATTTTATAAAATGTTGGAAATTATTTCCTATCCAAAGCACGTGTGCTTTTTCCCGTGGGTGAATTTTATGTTTAATCTAAAGGGTTATGGAATTTCTATTACCTTAGTGACACTTGTATCCACAATAAAATGGTTAATTTAGATCAGCATCTAAATCTCAGGATCTTGTTCAGTTTACCTTTTTGTATCAGAACCAGTCGCATGAATACAGGAAATGGGAGGAAATATACCTTATATGGAGTTAGGGCCAGAATCAGCATGTGAATGCTGAAAGGAGTACATCTTATTTATATGTCCCTGTTTTTGTTTAAATATATTAAGCTCTTTGGCTTTAGTGGGAATTCTGCATGCCCCATATATTCAGAAAACTAGTCATGTTCTCATAGATCCCTAAATACAGTTTTGACTTAAGTGCTTCTTTTAGGCACCCTTGGGCCTGACTTCTAAGTAAACTAGATCCAAAAAGAAACTGAATAATCTGTATTCAAATATCATGTATATAAGCAGGTAAGTTAGTGCACCATTTTTTTTGTTTTGTTTTTACCTTGGCTGAAGAAATCTGCTAGTGCTTCTTGATGTTTGCAATACAAATTTGTAGAAACATTCAGAAACTTGAAGAGATTCATAAAATACTTTGTTTCTTGGTTGCTGTTGTACTTCAGTTGTGTTTTTATGAAGTGCCCTAACTTTGAATTCATTTCTGTATGAAGCTATTCTAAGGTAACATTTTTAGGTTTAATGTGCTTTCACCTTTTCCAATCAATTTTGTAGCAGTACTTTTGTTTGCTTGGTGTCTAATATGTTTGCTCTCATGACTTTATGTGCATAAAGTTAACTTGCCTTTTCTATAAAAATCAAATTTTTATATATATAAACTTAATGGAAGTTCTGTAATTTGTGAGGAGAATTTGGTTGTGCATCAATGTATCTGTAGGTGTCCTTCCTAAAGGGGACTAGTACTTAAATATATAACCGTAGGACTTGTTTTAGTTTACAGAGTGAAAGGAAGATGGTATTTTCAATGGAATAAGCTATTTCTAAAAAAGAAACAAGAAATACATCCCCCCCCCCAACACACTCCTGTTAGAGCACTAAGTCTCTTTGTGACATTTAGCATAGATTTAATGTTTCTCCTCTTTTTAGTGGTTTGATACATCCTAAAAAAACCCAGATAAAAAGTGATGATAGCTAAAAAGTGATGATAGCTATGCTATACCTTTTTCATTTTGCTTGAATTTTCATAATATTCTATCACAGAAAAGGAAGGGAAAAGTTTTGGGGTTTTTTTGTTTTTTTTTTTTGCTTTGAAGTATGTGCTCATATTGTTTTTGAAAGATTCTACATTAAATGTACATATTTTAGATGAAAGAGCCACTTAACTTCTTTGGTTATGTAGACTGCACATATAATTGAAATACTGTTCTCAGGACGTTCATAAGATAGAATATGATGGCTTTGATGTAAAGCCAAATAACAAAACCCAATAGGAATCTGTATGTAATTTTGTTGATCTTTAGCTCATTGTACAGATTATATTTCATTAAGGTCTTGTTAATGAAAGGTATAAAGACCTTGCTAACCTACGTCCAATATTTTAGGGCCTAGCACTGCAAAAGCAGAAGGGAGCTTTGGTATTCTGTATTTCCGTTGTGAACTAAGGAGTGTGTGGAACAGAGAGAAGCATTTTTAATTTTATGCATGTGAAGGTTTCTGTAACATATACACTGATGAAGGCATTTTGACATATTCTGAAATATTCCTGACTTGATACATCTCTTGATGCTTCTTATTAGATATTTTCTTGAACTATTGAAATCACTGAAGTACAGAGTAGACAAAGGCTTTGAATGAGGGAGATTTAGGACCCAAAATACATGCTAAGGAGCATTTGGTTTTGTTTCTCAGCATGGGTGTACCTGTTTTCTTGAGGAATTATCTGCCACCAATTCAATGGCTGCAGCTGTGGTGTTTGTGTGTCTGTACATATGTAGAAGTGAGGCTGTTACTGTGAAGATTTAGCTGGGATTGTGATTCTAAGAACATCTTCCTCAAAAGGAGCTGGACTTTTTCAGCACTATAGACTGTGTGTGGTTTTTGGTCTTGTCCTTCTCCAAGGGACCACAGAGAGAGAGAAGATAAGGAAAGAAACCTCACTTCGCACTCTGCAGGATACTACAGTTTGTTCTGCCAGTTCCCTGTGTGTGGTTTTTGGTCTTGTCCTTCTCCAAGGGACCACAGAGAGCGAGAAGATAAAGAAAGAAACCTCACTTTGCACTCTGCAGGATCCTACAGTTTGTTCTACCAGTTTCCTGAAGGTGCAAAAGCACATCAAGCACTGCGTGATGCTACTGCATGGTGGTGAGGGTATTCATCGCTCTCTGACAGCTGGGCTGTGCTCTTTCTCCAATCCTGGGAGATCAGAGATTGCATTTTGAATCTGCATGACAGCAGAACTTTCCTGTGAACCAAATCTGTTCCCAAAGCCTTGCTCGGATCTGTTCTCATCAAAGGCTGGTCCTGCCATCTGGGCCCTTATGTCCGGCTCTGCTTTCAGGACAGGTTTTCATGAATGTAAATGGGTTCTTGTTTTTGATATTTTGGAGTCCTTGAGCAGTATAAGGAGCTTACAGAAACATACAAGGTCTTTGAGGGCCTTTCAAGGTCCTGTCCTGTTGTGAAACCTAAAGGAAAGTCTTTCTCATGTCAATAGATGGGCATCACACCAACAGTGTCATTATTACTAGGCCTTGGCATTCTGTGGGACATGGCAGGCAATTTATAACACACACTAAAAGCTGAATAATCCTCAGCATAAAATCCTGAGGCAAGTGGTAGGCAGGGTGTCAGACTGCCTGCCTGAATAACGACATGAAGCGAGTAGGTGCCTGTTTCCAAACACCAGTGCTGTACAGACAGCAACATGTGGGGGTGTGTGTCAGTCAGTGAGAGGATGGAGGGCTGCAAGTGGAAAAATTAGCAGACACAGAGAAATAGACATATATTAAAAATATGTAGAGGAAGAGGTTCCTGCTGCCCGGGAGTTGCTGGGAATGGTTGGGACCAGCAGGAGGAGATGGTGGCAAGGACGTGGATGGGCCATCGCTAACCCAGGTATGCAGTAGTGCTTTGGTCTGAAAATATTGGCATTTACAGGCTGCACACCTGATCTCGTGGTGTTTGTATTTCTTCTAACCCTGTCCTTCAGCTTGATGCTCTTCATCCATTGACTCTGGGTTGTGCTGCTATGGCTCCTTGCTATAACTGTCCTTCTGGTTGTGGCTGGTTGCAAAGCAGTGGTTCGGTGGGATCACCTGGCTGGCAAGCCCTGCTAAACTTGCTCTGACTTTCTCTCCTTTGCTGTTCCTTGCTTGGCACAGTCCTTGCTCTCTCCCCAGCTGTGACTACACAGATGCTGCTTTTGGGCAGATTTTTTGCCTAACCCTCCTGGTTTTATAACCAGAAAAGAAAATCAAGAGAAAAAAATGGGAAAAAAATATTGTTGGTAAAATAGTATCAGAGTTTTGAAGTGAGTTGCTATTTCTGTAGACCCCATTAGAGCAAGGCTGTTGCTTGATCGTAGGCAGGCCTCACCCCACCCACTGAAGAAGCAGGGCAGAAGCAGCTGATATCATGCAGAGGCCAATGGCTTTGTCATCTGACCTCTGCCAGCAGCTGCTGACTTCAAATGAGTCTTGCTATTACCAGATGTTGCAAATAATTAACTGCATATTAACAACATCTTGTGGGATTCATAGAAGCATCTGTTCTATTTAACAGCACTGCAAGTGTAGCAGGAAGTCCAGGAATGGGATAGTGAAAAGCGTGATCCAGGAAACTGCTCATTGGCTCCTTACATTGACCAAAACCTTCTATCATTCTGTACCTCTGGAGCACACGGTGACACTTCCCTCTTTTGTACTTCAATTTTTATTTTGGTGGCTAATCATATCATACAACCTGAGAAAATGAGAACATTTTAGTGCCCTCATCAGATACTTTAAAAAAGTCGATAAAAGCTCATGAAAATGCATTTTGTGGAAGCATAGGTAGGCCAAGCATGAGCTGCTATAGGGTGGAGAAACCTTTCCATCCCAAAAGACTGAATTTTCCAGGTGTGAAAAGAACAAGCTTGAATTTGGAAAGACACTGATCAGTTGTCATGTTTATGCCTAGTTTTCTACTTTGATATGTCTGCAGTGTTTGGTTCTGTTCATAGGTGAACTGAAAAGACTTTCTGGAGAAAAAAGAACTTGTATTCTCTAAAGTAGAGATGCTAGAATGGTTGGTTGTGGGGAAGGGTGGTCCTGTGGGTGGCTTTTTCATTTCTGTTTTGCTTTTACGATGGGAGATCCATGGTGTAGGTGGAGCTCAGGGCTGTGTTTGGAGGAGCTGCTCACTGTTACGGACAGAGGATGAAGAGCACCAGGGCAGTCTCTGCTGGTGGCTCTGGAGCAGCTGCTCCTGTTGGCTCTGCTGGGTGAATAGAGCTGGTTATGTGCACACACAGCAGTGTCCTAGAAGCACAGGACTGTGACTTAAATTGGATAGCATTTCCATGGAGAAAGACAAAGGATGAGCCATCTCAAATGAGATTTGGCACTATTTAATGTCTTTTAGATGTGGCAGCACAATGCTGCTTAATTTGCAGATGAAAGGCCAGCTACTCTCTTCAGTCTAAAACTGAGTTTCTGCAGACGCTGGCTGTCCTTGTGATCACAGAACAAATTGCTTAATTTACTAACTCAGAGATGTCTGCCTGGTGCTGGAGTTTTGTCTTTTCCTGTCTCTTTAATCCTTTGTGTTTAAGGCTGTGAATAAGAGCGTAGCACATCCTACAGCTGCAGGGCCAAGGCACCACTGATAATTGTTTCCACCACTTCGCACATAAAACAATTGCTTTCCTTCAGGATGTTGTTTGCCTGTGACTTGAACATCAACAGAACTCTCATTTAGAAACTGATGGTCTTTCAGTTCATCCTAATATACATGCTATCTTTTTTAATGGCTTGTATAACATCCCCTGAGCACTTTTTGATTTTTTCCAGATTTTTGGAGTATTATTTCCTGTTCCTTTTAGAACTGTGTGTATGCTTTTGGCTTTAGCACTTGATCATTTTCTGACATTCAGTATTTTTACTGTGAAAGTAATTTTACTGAGTGAGTCCTAAGTACTGCCATTGTGTTTCCTTATTTCAGACAGATTAGATCACTTCTGTCACTGTTGCAAATATGTGTGTGCTTCCTTTTTTTGAGGTGAATTCATTATGTTAATGAATTTGCTTTCCTCAGTAGCTCATCAAGCAGTAACTCATCAAGGTCATTTTCTCTTACTTGAAACTGCTTTTCTAATAACTGTAGATATGAAGAGTATCTTGTATGAAGAGTAATTGAAAACTTTACTAAATATTTGTATTTGCACTACTGGAAAGACTTTTAACCTAATGTTCAACTTCAGTTTCTTACAGGGAATGGGGAAACATACTAGTAACACTGATTTTCCGTGTTGTTGTGAAAATAAATCATTACCCATTTGTCTTTCCATAGGCCCTAACCATGATTTAGTTTTGTTATTCTAGGAGTAATGTAATAAATTTAAAATTACTCAAAATATTTTTGTGAGGTTTTTTTTTTTGTTCCCTTTATCTTTGTAAGATTTCTGGGGAACTTTAAAATGTTGGCACAAACCACTGTTACAGTGGTTTTTTCCAGTAAAAAGACTGGATTTTATGTGGTGGGTTGACCCTGGCTGGACACCAGGTACCCACCAAAGCTGCACTATCACTCCCCTCCTCAGCTAGGAAGGGGAGAGAAAATATAATGAAAGATCATGAGTTGAGATAATGACAGGGAGAGGGCCATGGGTAAAACAGACCTGACTTGGGAAAATTAGTTTGATTTGATAGGGAGTAAATTAGAGCAGGGTAATGTGAAATAAAAACTAAATCTTAAAATACCTTCCCCCATCCCTCCCTTCTTCCTGGACTCAACTTCACTCTGCATTTTCTCTATCTCCTCCCCCAGCAGCACAGGCAGATAGGGAATGGGGGCTGTGGTCAGCTCATCACACATTGTCTCTACCCTTCCCTCCTCCTCAGGGAGAGGACTCCTCCCACTCTTCCCCTGCTCCAGTGTGGTGTCCCTTGCACAGGAGACAGTGTTCCAGAGACTTCTCCAGTGTGAGTCTTTCCCAGGGACACAGCTCTTCACAAACTGCACCAGCACGGGCCCCTTCCATGGGGTGCAGTCCTTCAGGAACAGGCTGCTCCAGCGTGGGTCCCTCACAGGACAACAAGTCCTATCAGAAAACCTGCTCTGGCATGAACTCCTCTTTCTACAGATCCTGCCAGGACCCTGCTCTAGTGCAGTCTTCCCATGGAGTTACAGCCTCCTTTTGGAATCCACCTGCTCCAGGGTGGGGTCCTCCACAGGCTGCAGGGGGATTTCTGCTCCCCGTGACCCTCCACGGGCTGCAGGGGAATCTCAGCTCTGGCACCTGCAGCACCTCCTCCCTCTCCTTCTTCACTGACCTTGGTGTCTGCAGAGTTGTTTCTCTTACATATTCTCACTCCTCTTGGGGCTACTGTTATTCCAAGCAGTTTCTTTAAATGAGTTTCTCCAGGGATGCCACCACCATCACCGATGGGCTCAGCTTGGCCAGTGTCAGGTCCATGCTGCAGCCAGATGGAATTGGCTCTGTCAGACATGGGGGAAGCTTCTGGTAGTTTCTCACAGAAGCCACTCCTGTAGCCCCTCTGCTGCCAAAACCTGGTCATGCAATCTCAATCCATTTTTTTAAAAAAAGGCAACAAACAAACACAATCTGTCACAGATTAATTAATAAGAGAGAACTGATTTTTTGTCCTAGGAGAACTGGAGAACTGGTTGGTTTGTTCTTTTTTTGTTTTAACTGACACGTGTCATTATCTGGCCTGTACTGTAGGTTCCTATTTAAGCAGTTTCATCACCAGGAAACAGTAGGACATTTGTACATGCTGATGGTAATTTTTGAAGGAGTGTAAGTTGGAAACCACTCAACTGTTACCAACCCAAGTCTGATGCTCATAGACTTTTGGAGATACAGGTGCTAGGAGGGCACACTTGAGTTTGGAATTTAAAAATAAATATTTTCTGTGAACAGAAGTGATTTTCTTTCAGCCCAGTGTAAAAGGGAGAATTTGATTACAGGGAATTATTGATAGCGGTGCTTGAATATGTTTACTAATTAAATTAAGATTTTTTTTTTTTTTTGGTGATACTCTTTGGTCAATCTCCTTGCACAGATCCCTTGCAAGAAGTAGGAGGGAAAAGGAATATTGACTAGGATTCATTTCTGCATATAATATCCTGCATTTACTGAGGAAAATCCAGTAGAGACAGCCACTCTATTTTTATGAGTATATCTATATCTATATATTTTTTTTTGTAAATTTATTCACATACTCATTTTTATAAATCAAGAACACTTTAAAATATCTGTGAAGGTAAGTTGTTGTCTATTAAATGATAATTGCTTTTTTCTATTCCATTTTCCCATGCAGTGTATGCTTTTCTATGTACGCTGAAAGTACCTTTGTTCCAGGTGGCATATTCCATCCCACTTGACAGAAAAATATCTTCTTCCAAGCACAGATTGTAACCTTGTGCTTGCTTCTCTCAACACTTGGATCTTTTCCAAGGAAAGGTATTTTAGAATTGTCAGTCTGTGACTTTATTGGTGGATGTCGATGGGGCAGAGGGAGAAACAGGCTTCTTGTACTATGGAAAAATCTTTTACAAAGTCCTCCAGGATGCATAGATAGTAAAGAATCAGCTGTTGATACTCCTTTATCAATTAGTAAAGCAGGAAGCAAACTAAGTGACATCCTGCCATGGTGTAATTCAGTCTGACTCCTTACAAAATTTACTGATGCACTTATTAGCAGTTCAGATTTAGGTCTCAGTATGTGTTGGTGAGGCAGTGTAAACCTCTAAACAACAGTTAATTACTTACAATGTTTTCTGGAACCTTACAAGATCTATGTAGTGCTGTGTAATGTAGCTGTCATAATTGTGTTAAATTTCTTGACATTATCTGTCATAAGACTTTTCAGCAAGCAGAGAGATAAGTACTATTTTTCTACTGAACTTTTGAACCTTTGCTAAAACAAGATGTGCGAAAAATACTAAAAAAGTAGAGACAAATTTATGAGTTGGTAGGCGCCAGCAGTCTAATACAGGAGCCCGATAGGCAAGTACCCCACAATTAAGAGCACTAAATTAAAATTTTGAATTCTAGCCAAGTGTCTGGAGGCAGTCTGGGAAGGAAAAGTGTAAATGTTGCTACTTTTTTTTTTTTTTTAATATAAAAAAGGTTAACATTGCTTGGAACATGAATAGTTAATAAATATGCAAGACACAACATGGCACAGTTAGTGAGATACCTGGATAATGGGTCATAAAAACTGAGTTGGATAGTGCTGGGAACTTAAGAATATTGTTGAGGTAATTTCTTTAACTGTTGACCTCTGCTAGGAAGGATGCATTTGATTTCATCTTTAATAAAGGCTGGAGTAGTGTATCCTGGGCAGCCTTAGTCTGGTGAGGAGGGAGAGGGGTGGGAAGAGCCACTCACAACATGGTCAGGTGAGAAAGAGGAGACCTCTCATAGGATCACAGCTCGTTAGTCATTTCTGTACAGAGAATTAATTTCTCCTCTCCTTCTTCAATGCTTTAAACTCCATTTGTATTTGCTTCTGTATCATGTCCCAGTGCATGAATGTGAGTGCCTGAACTCCAGAGGTGCCGCTTCTCTCGCTTGGCTCCGTGTGGTCTGGATGCATCCTGGGGATTGAATGAGTTCCACATTGCTGAAGAGTAAGTGTGAGGAGGGCTCCTTCACTTGTAGTCCAGTAGCAAAACTTCCAGGATGACTTGCTGATGTTACAGGAAATCTTGAAATAGTGGACTTTTCATTTCTCTTCGTTCAGGCGTGTCCCTGCTGGGAGCCCATTCCTGGCTCCTGGGCTGGTGGAGTGGAGAGCTGGGGCTCCTCTTAGTGTACAGCTGCTGTTGAACAGATTTGTTTTTCAGTGTTATGGTGAGTAAAACCCAGGATCAGGAAACCCTAACTATCATATATGAGAGATTTTTTAGACTATTTAAATGTTTTAATGTTTAACAGAATCTCTGTCTTGGTGCTGTGGAAGATCACATATAGGAGCTTGGAGATGTCGTTTTTTCGAGGTAACAGGAATAGCTTGAACTGGCAGGCAGTTGAAAAACTGTCAGCTGAAATACTTTTTGGAGGTAAATGAGAAATTCAGTTGCAGAAACCATCTCAGGGGAGTGTATGTGTCTTGGATGTATTTTGTGAGAGTTATATGCAGTCCTGTAGTAGCAGCAGTTCTGCACAGAAGCAGTTTCTTATTTTCCTGCTCTTTCAGATATCTCTTGCCTCATGCATGGCTTTTTTAATGTCTCTGTTGTTGTTCTCTCCCATCCCATATTGTCTTGCTTATTATTATTATTGCAGCACTTTAAGTAACACATCAGAAGTGATGGAAATACAATGAGAGGGCCAGCAAACAGAAGGCTGCAGGCAGGCAGGCAGTGCACATCAAGTTTCATTTTAGACAAGACTCAGAATAAAGTTTTAGGCCAAAGCTCTCATAATTAGGGCTCCTTCTAGTGCAATTAAGTGGAGATTACTATTTTCTGAAAGCAGAACTGGAGAAAATTGATCCTATCAAGCAACTCGAACTTCTTTATTCTCATATGTAATTTTCCTTCTGTCTCATAAAATATCAATAAAGAATTAAAACAAAGAACAGTGTTTCCCTTTCAGTTGAATGTCAGGGTAGGGTTAATTCTCCACTGAAGTACAGTAATGGTCACTGCAAAACAACTGGCTGCATGAAAGCAGGCACTAAAGGAGATTTATTCTCTCAGAAGCTCTTCATCCTGGGGTTTCCTGGAGAACTTCAACCATTCCCATTTGTCTGCTCAGAAACCTGATTTTCTGCAGTCTGAAAGTGAATCAGTCAGCTTCAGGTGTCAGGGAAGTGAGCTTGAACTCTGAGGGAGCACCTTTGGGGCTCTCTGTGGCCTCTACTGCCACACTTCTGTGCTGCAGTGATTTGGGTGAGTGTCTTCACTTAACTGCTGTGGTGGAAAACCAGCAGTGTCCTGGCTGACTGCAAAGTTCAGAGGTTGAAGCTCTTGTTTCGGGAAGGTAACAGGCAGCAGGTGCTCTGCTGTTTGAACATACCCCAGGGGTTTTGCTTGATTTACCAGGAATTCCAGGGTTTGAGCCTAGAGGTGACAGAGTACGTATTGCACATTCAGGAAATGCCCGAGTGCCCAGTCAAAAATCTTCTTGTTAATGGTGGGTGGAAAGCAGAAACTCGCCACTCTTCTGTAATCATCCAGAACTGGAGAATTCAACCAGACCTTCCTATCACTGAGATAATAAAATGATAGTTGCCATTTGTCATGGGGCCTTGTAAGACACTCAGCCAAATCCTTTGGCAGCTTCCCCAACCTTATTGAGATGTGGGTTTGGGTAAGTAATGAGGCCATTAAAACAGCTGGCTCCAGTAAATAGGCTTGGATTGAGTTCTCGCAAGTTAAAATACATGGAAAGATATGTACAAACATGCATGTAGAGTTTTGGGTTTGGAAAGGACAGACTGCATTAATCCAATTCCTTAGTTTATCTAAGTCTGCTGAGCTGTGCTGCTCAAATAAAAAAGTGGCTTGAATATAGAAGTCTATTTTCACCCCCCACCCCCCCTTAGGAATAGTATATATCTGGAATGCATATCTGAAGCCAAGGGAGACATTTTGGAGAACAGGACATTGCATTTGAATGACATTATTAAATATAAATGGAAAAGAACATATCTAAAAAAAAATTCTGGGGAATAGCTTCGAATGAGGGTGTCAAGGGCAAAAAATATAAGTGCTTGTAATACAGAACTCAGCAAATAAATTAAAAGGAGCTAAATATGGTTCTGAGGGGAAACAGGGTACTGGGCTTGGTTGGTAAGTTCCTCTTTCTCCAGCTGCTATAATTGTCTTGGTGCTGTGGCACTCCGAAGGCTTGCCCAGACCTCAGCAAAGTAAATCACGGCATGAGATGCAGCTTTGTGTTAGCTCAGACTTGAAACTGGTCCTCCTGTAGGCTCCACCCGGGCTAGCAAGCAGGATCAGGGCATTGGTGTGAACTCCAGCAGCTGGTTAGAGCTCAGTATGGCCTGGAACAACCAGCCCTCACTCCCGCAGCTGACCAGTGCTTGCCAGTCAGCAAGAGGTCAGGCTCTCTAGGGTATAAATGGCCCAGACCTGTGGGTGCAAGGCTTCACCGGCTTCAGAGACAGCAGATGGGCACTTCTCCCAGAGTGGAGCATTGGGAAGGGACTGTGTTTGAAGCTGATGCCTTGGCCCTCAGGCTGGGTCAAGTCTGCTGATGTGATGCTCCAGACTGACGCTGAACAAGTCTGCTGCCGTCTCCTTTCTGTGTCAGCTGTATTCCTGTGGATATGGTTTTCTCTTGATTTATGCAAGAATTAATTAAGTCAATGATGTTATGCATCCGTATCTCCTCATAACATATTGTGACTGGTCTGCTGGTGTGGGAAGAAGGAAATGTAGCATAATATTTTGCAGTAATTAAGTCCTTTATAGAGTAACATGTATAGAAGTCTAAAACCCTCTTATTTTAATACTTCTGTCTGAAGCTCTGTTGTCCGCTCCCTGCATACTAGTCTCTTATGCTTCGCATCTCCATGTTGCACAAGGCTGTATTACATCTCTTTTGGCTGTCCTGTGTATCAAGTAATCACTGTAATAATCTCTTTTCTTGTTCTCCTTTAACTGTTATCTGAAAATCTATTCTCCCATGCTCTCTAATGGTGCTCATGTGGCAGGTCAGTGTTCTGGATTGGAGGTTGTCCTCTGCTTTCAGTCCAGCTATGGTGTCAGGGAATGACCCTTGAAAATGCAATTTCCACTACATGGGAAGTTTAAAAGCTAGAAGGTCGTAGGCTACCCTGCGAAGTCATGTTACCTCTCATTTTTTTTTAACGTGATTTTCCTGAAGATAGAAATGCATCTACTGTTTTTCACAGACAAACCACTGTGCAGTTTTAGGGATAATTGTGATTAGCTGAAGCTAGAGGATGGATGGAGTTGATCCTGGAAACTTTTTGTAGATAGAGTAGTAGGAAGTTGGCTGTAATTGATGTTCCTGTAAAGGACAGCAAGAGTCAGGGACATAGGAGAAGCCCTTGAGAAGGTTCTATATTGGCTTTGATAGAAGCAAAGACAGGCTAAACTTGATATATGCTATAGAACATCACACAAGAGGGTAAAAATAGTGATTGCTGTTCCTGAATTTCCCTGTTAGCACACTTTAATACAGGAGTGGCAGCTGTAACTCACTTGTTGATGGCTTTTTAGGATGCCTTTCTCATAGCCAGAGCCTGACAGTTGTATGCCACAACCTAGCAGTAGGAAAGAGGTGGTTTTGGGGTGACTGCATTACATCAGCCCCTTCTGAGGCAGGTATGGATTATGTCTGCAGTTCAGATGCAAATCCAGTTTATTATGAAATGGCTTTTTTGGCCCTCCCTCCCCCTTTTTTCCCCCTTGGAAAATTCCTTGTAATAATTTATGAGAATACTGAACAAACTTTTCCCACAGGGTTTTTGTTGAAGTGGGATAAGCAAGTTATACTTATTTTTTTTTCAGCTACCTGTTTTATGATAGTTAATTCTAAAAGTATATAAAATCACAAACTCCAGACAGTTTTTGACAAGAGCTCCTGATAAAGTAATTCTGTGTATCTGCTGCCAGATAGTCTGACTCTGTAAGTATCACTGGCTCGTCATGGTCTGTTAAAAATAAAGCTGAATGACCCCTTAATTTGAGTCTGTAACTGGCCTGCTTGGCGACGAGTTATAAAGTAATAATGAAAGACCCTCAAATGTAGCTCCCAAGTAATTCTATAATATAAAGTTATGCCGTTCCCAAGGAACTGTTTGCTCCTCTTTGGGGAAGCTGCAAGGGAAGAAGTGACTGAGGAAGGAAAAAAACAGAGCTCAGAAGACACTCAAGAGTAAGAGAGGTGGGAAGCTAAGGGAAGCAAGAAAGGGAAAACAAAGAGTTTGACCCAGAAAGAAAAAAGTGGTGGCTTTCCATGTTACTTCTTTTCCTTGTGGCACTTTGACTTTATTCTGTTATTTCTGATTATTAGTCAGAGAGGAATGAATCAATTTCTGCTTTAGATCATGTATGCTTGCTACAATTTTTTCAACAGTGTATAGACTTAACTGTTCAGCACTGAAAATTGCTTAAAAATATCAGTAGGATTTAATGGGGTTTTTTGTCTTTACAGTTTCTATTTTAATATGTGCCAAGGTTAAAGATATGTGAAGATTATGATTTTTCTCTTTTAAAATTCTTATTATTTATTCTGAAGTCTGCAAATTCATTCAGTGATCCAAGAATCAAGCTGGGTTCATTCCTTCTCACTCAATAATGCTAGTTTTCTGAAGAAATTATGTCTTAATTAACAGTTGTACCCGAGCCTTATCGAGTCCTTGGTGATAACTGTGTAGATCATCTGAGACTTATTCTTACAAAAGAATAAATGTTGAAATGTGCGTAGCAGTTCTGATAATTAATTTCCTCCCCCCTTCTCCAGATCCCACACCTATGGGGAGAGGGATGGAGCTCTGTGTGTGCCGTGATGACACAGCCAAGGGCCAGAGAACTTGTTGCATCAGGTCCCTGGTAGAAGATTCCTAAGTAAGAAAGTCACATCTTCAAAGCAGAATAGCCCTTCAGATATGGGCTGAAATGGGACTGGCCGAACTTCAGGGTTTTCTGCATTCTCTTGGACTTCTCAGTGTTTTCTCTTCCTAAGGGGGAAGGAAAAAAAGAAAAAAAAAAAAAAAGAGAGAGATTTCTCCTCTCCACAGGGATGACTTTGTTGCTTTTTTTCTTTTTCCTACTTGAAGTAATAAAACGGCATGCTTAATTTTTAAGGCAATTCACTGGATAATAGGATTTCAGGGTTACTGCTTTTATCCTCCTGGAAAACAAGTGTGCACACATCCTGGGTAGAATTGATGCTTTTTAAGGTATGTGTTTTACTTTTCCTATAAACTAATTCTCTCTGTTGAAAGGCAAGGGAATTGCAATTGAAACTCGGGGAAATACTGTTTACTGAATGTGTATTTACTAATAATATAGAGTTACATGTCCTACATATCCCACACCATCTAGTGGAAACTTTTTGCATCAGCAGTGTGAGGTCGAGGACCTGAAGGGATTGAGAGTTTTCAGAGTGAGAGAGACTTGGAACATTTTCCCTCAGCCACCACAGAAAAAGTGCCACATAGATTAATGATGAATTTTTACTCCATCTCCTTGAAAACCACATATTATGGTTTGTTATTCCAGAAGAGGGAACATACTCAAGACTATTTCCCCTTATCATTAAACAGGTCCTTGTTGAAGCCCTTGTGGACAGATGTAAACTGGAAAAATAGGGGTTGGGAGAGGAGCCAGGCAAAAGGTCTTCAGAAGCCTGTGAGTTTTGGGTGGGGACTGGCCATGCTGTATCTTCTGATACCATATAGTAATTCTTACAAAATACTCAACCAGTTTTTACAGAAATACTTTGGCTTTGCCAGATACACCCAACTGGTGTGGCAGCCTTGGTTAGGGAGGGACAGCTCGTGAGAAAGCTTTTTGGATGGTCTCTCATTCAAGCATAGAGCCTTTGGCCAGCAGCCATGGTGACCCTGCACATCTGACTTCAGGTCATTCTCAAATGACCACTTTGTCATCTCGGATGCAATGGTCGCAAAGCTGTACAGACAGTGGGACTTAGCTGCAATTGCAAAGGTAGTAATGCTAGCTGACAGCTGGGTTTGTGTGGCAAAAAAGGGGAAACAGGGAAACCTGGACTGAGTTTAAGACTGGATCTTGTAGTCTAGGAATTACTTTCTGATTTTTTAAACTTTGTTGCGCATTGAAATGTGCATTATAGTTTATCATTTAACATCACCTGAGCTTTTTAACCAAATAAATTCCCATTACTGGCATTGTTCTTAATTAGTAATGCCTTTGGTTCTTCCTGACTTGTATCTTAGATGGGTAGCATTTCATGTCATGGGTCATGGCTCTGGCATAGAGTGGAGCTCATGCTGTGCATTAAGTGTGTGTGTAGATGGCATTTGACATCCCCTTGTCTGGGCACATGTGCTGCTGGGGATGGAGTCAGTAGCTCAGGTAATCTCTTCTGATGTTAAGGGATGGTCATATTGGTCTCTGTGCTGCACAGCAGCTTTGTTGTTGGGTCTAAACTTGCCTCCTTGCCTTGTGTGTGAAGTTCAGAGAAAGATGAACCTCCCTTTATGTGGCTCCGTATTAGAAGGCCTGTTTTCTTCTATGGCTGTCATGAAGGTGAGCCATCCAGAGAAAACCAAGAAAAGAAAAACATTAATTCAACAGTAAGGCAGTTAACTATTTCAAAACTGTGATCTAATTTATTGAGCAGGGATTTTATACCAGCTTTGTGTTTAACAGGCTTGGTTTCAATAAATCGTGAGCCGAGAATGTGTCTGATGGCAAGGGATGCTGATTTTGGGATCTGCAGGCTAGAGCCTGCCAGCACTTATTTGAAGGTGCAGCTTTCTTATATTGAAGAAGACACTGGCTTGCAGAAAGGGCAGTCACTGGAAAGTAATGGATAAAATGGAGATCTGTCTGAAATGGAGGTGGCTGCAATATGTATACTTTACTGGACATACCTAGATGCTTTCTGGTCTTTCCAAGTGCTGTGCACTTCTGGTTAAGAAATAATAGTCTCCTAGACTCAAAGAATGGTTTGGATTAGAAGAGACCTTAAGGATTACCCAGTTCCAACTCCCCTGGCATGGGCTAGGACACTTTCCAGTAGGCCAGGTTTCTCAAAGCTCCACCCAATCTGGCCGTGAACACTTCCAGGGACGGATTGACAAGTTCTCTGGGCAACTTGTTCAGTGCCTCACCACCCCCACACTTCCTAACATCTAATCTAATCCTACCCACTTTCAGTTTAAAGCCATTTCCCCTTTTCTTATCACTACATGTCCCATTTAGAAGTCCTTGTCCAGCTGTTTTGTAGACCTCCTTTTGGTACTGGCAGGCTGCTGCAAGGTCTCCCTAAGCCTTCTCCAGGCTGAACAACCCCAGCTCTCACAGCCTATCTTCACTGGAGATGGGCTTCAGCCCTCTGATAATTTTTGTGTCCCTCCTCTGAACTCACTGCAGCACCTCAAAAGCCTTTTTATTCTGGGGTTCCTGTTAGTCTCACAACAGCAGAGAAGGAGTGGTAAGGATGCTCACACAAACATTACAGCAATTTGTACCTAGCCTCAAATCTGGATTTTATTTTGAAGAAGTGTCCTTTCTGCTCTAAACAGCTTGAGCTGAGAATGGAAGGAGAAGTACAAAAAAAA
>WEKY01000095.1:216-122408 GCA_013390045.1 Picathartes gymnocephalus | reverse complement strand
AAAAAGGCAATAGTTGCAACTTGGTCATTCTCCAAATAACAATTGTTGTCTCTTCCTGTAGCAATAGCAGAATTCATTTGTAGAAAACAATCCCAGCTGTAACACAGTCTGTGTTTAGACAATAGCCTGAGGAAAAAAAAGTCTTACTTTAGAAAGAAATATCATGCAGACTGGCTGCAGCAGAAAAATCTACATGACACTACAGTGAAAACATATTTTTCTTTTTTCTCCTAACAAAGGGTTTTGAGTTCAGGAGAAAGTAATCCCCGAAGTGTAGGTTTCAAATACGTTGGCATATATATATATGTATACACACAATTAAAAGATATATATGTGTGTATATATATATATACACACACATATAAAATTTACATGGCAGCATGTCTGTGGACTACTTTTTCTTTCTTCAAGTACAAATTGTATTTCCAAGAGAATTTTCTGTTTTGCCATGTATTTTCTGCACAGAAGTTTCTGAAGAAAAATTAGTGTTGGGAAAAATGAGCTAACCACAGGTTTCAAATGCAGCAGCTTGGTGGAATTGCAACTGCCTGTACTTTGATTTCTGTACCTGAACATGTACTCTGATATGGAATTGTCACTTTGGAGAGGGAGGAATTTAGTGGGTGAGAACATGGGGAATAGGGGCTCTTTTTCATGTCCTTCCTTTTAGAAACATAGCTTACTTCCTGAGGGTTATTAGTTTCATACCTTACAAAAGAAGAATTGTTTTCATCCCATGTTCTAAGTGTGGCTTGTTTTTCCCTCTGACAGTGTTGACCAGAGACCTGCAATTTAATATTTGTAGTGGTGAACTAGGCTGTGTTCTGCTGTGTGCTACCTATTTCTTCTATCACAAAATAGAGATGAAGGTCTGTTTCATTTTTGAAGAAGTTTATAGTGTCACTATTTGGAACTTTTTTCCTGACTTGCCTCAAAATCTCAGCACCCTTTTCTTCAGGAGATTTTACTTTGCTTGTGCCTGTCTCTCTCAAATCACCATCACATGAACCCAAATATAAACATTTTTACATTTACAACCATTTTGTGGAATTAATGAAAAATTTTCCACCTCACATAGCTACCTGCTGTTCCCCACTGAGGGTTAAATTCATCTCTGCTTTGTATGCTGAACTGTCTCAGGGTCTGTCATGAGCATCTGCAGGATGGAAGAAGTCTGTCAAAACACAGAGCAGTTTGGTCTCAGAATGCTCAGAGCTTTCGCCCTCCAGTGTGTTCTGGGAATGGGTTTGCCAAGGCAGGCCATTGCTGTGTCCCCCAGACCACAGGCAGCCAGGTGGGCTTTTAATCAGGTGTTAGAAGGTTCTTGTTTAAAAGTCACTTCCTTCAGCATTTATTAGTCCTTTCTGAATACACATAATTAACTCCTGCTTAGTTTTTATTGGGCATCTCTTGCTATAGATTTAAAATTACTCATTTTCTAAAATTGCCCCTGAATTGGAAACTGAGTGGGTGCTTTGGTGTGGTGATGCTAATTCCTAGCAGAGGTCTGGCCTGTGATTCTGCTGGCTGCAGTTGAATCTGAAACATCCCCATGGGGGTTTCCCAGCACCTTGGGGGCTGCTACTGAGATAGGGAACTTTGAAAAGTTCAGTTTGGCTGTCTCCAAACTGGCAAAGCCTTGTGAGACCTGGATGTGTTAAAAGCCCTGTGTAGTGAGTTTTGTTGTTAATGCAGACATTCACAAAAGAGTTGTTTTCCTCAATGTCTGCTTTTTTCTTTTCATAATAAATTGCATTTTAAAAGTCAGTGATTAATGATGAAAGTGGGAGGAGTTTGAAGAAGAAATCAGAAGCATGAAGCCCTTCTGAAGGTGAGTATCTGGATGTCCCTGTTAATAGCTGCATTTTAGACTGATTTCCAAATTCAGTGTATGTTACCTCGAAATGTATGATGCCTTTCTGCCACATCAGGGAATGCACAAATACTGAATCTGTATATTCTGATTTATAGGAAATTAGTGCCTTGCATTTGTTACACAATCTTGATGTCTCACTCATTCATCTACAGACAGAAAAGCAATTGACTTCTCATTTCCTGTGTTTCACATTCTTTTATGGAGCAGAAAGAACTTGTGATGAACTGCTACAACGTCTTTTTTAATGCATGTATAACATCATTATGCTGAAAGTTTAGCCCAGTAAATGTTTCAAGGATGGTTAGGTACAAGTTGTGTCAGCATCAGTCAGTAGTTCTGTGACACACAGATGTATTTTTGACCTCAGCAGTTGGCATAGGAAACTTTTGCATTATTTTAACCTCTTGGGTATAACTTCTTACCAGATTCTGGAGGAGTTTGGGAGATCATGAGTCTGTGCAGGACCACTAACAAGCAAAAAGTAACAGACGACTTTGCTGGAGAGAGGTATATATAGGTGCAGGCATGGCTGTTCTTCAGCTTGCTCAGAATAGATAGCGTGATGGATAACTCTGGCTTTGCAAAACAAATTTGTGGGAGGTCAAGATGGGTGAGAGTGATTTACTGGAAGTAGAAATTGAAGGTGATTTATGCTATTTGTTCTTTCCACGTGGCAGCTTGGGTCGTGCCTGGTGACTCCACTTTCTGTAATAAATGTGAGCTGTACTTGTATTCTTTTTTAGGATACTTCCTCCTAGTTTTGTCTTCACTTGCTTTCTCTGCAGGAAAAACACAGAAGAAAAGATTTCTAAGTGAGTTAACATGTTTCATGGATGGCTGAAATTAAATCCTTTGCTGTGGAATCTGTTCTGTTGTGCCTTCCTCTCACCCTCCCTTTCATACATCTAACACATCTGCCTTGTTTATTTCTGAGAAAATAAAGATTTAATTTGCATTGTTGGCTCTAGTTATGTTCATTCATCTCTTTCTGGTGCCCATAGGCACCAGAAGCAGTGTCACTTCCTTGTCATGAATGGATCCTCTCAGCTGCAGGACATCCTGTATTGAACTCAGTGAGGAAAATACGTTTTATATGAGCCGTCTGTTGAATATTTTAAATAATTCATGCACAGGAAGCGTACTGAGAAGGGCTGTGTATAGTCATGATTAGGGCAGGGATTAGAAATAGGGATCCTCTCTCCCTAGGTTTGGGAAGAAAAATGAGCTTGAGTTCCCTGCAGAGCTCCAGAGTGCTGAAGCCACTGAGCAGCCGTGGACAAGGATGGAGACAGGGCAGGTGTCACAGTGCTGCTGTGGCCTGCTGCTGCTTTGGCATCAGTGGTCCAGTGGGTGAGCCTGACAATGTCTCCTGTACTGGACTCTGCAGGGAGGGTTGTGGAGCAAGTCCCCTTCTGGGGATTTCTGCAGTGCTCAGGGAGAGCTCTGAGCAGCTGCACAGCTGGGAGGCTGACCTGGTGTTTCAGCTGAATGGCAAAGGGGCTTCACTTTTTTCTCTGCTTGTCAGTAATTATCTACCTATGGCTTTCACTGCTGCCTCATGTTAGTTAATTATTTTTTTGCTTGAAGTCCGTGTCAGTGGCTGTCCTTTCCTCATTGGGTACTTTCCAGAAATCACTTTATCAGTTACAGTTTGTGTTCTTTTTCTTCTTTCCATTAATTTAGTAGTTCAAGATAAAATAGAAATAAATTAATACAGTTCATTGTGTTCTAGGTCTTTGTTAGCATTTAAGAATATCTACATGGAAGATAGACATTTATATCCCTCTATCAGCAGGAAAGAAATTGATTGAGCTTCTGCTGTGAAACCAATAAATAACTGGGGACAAAAATATTACAGTTCACTAAACATAGTAAATAGGTCAAAGAATCCTGTTGCAATGCATTAAATTATCTGTTACCTTATAAATCGAATTTAATGTTAAAAGGCTTAAGAATAGGAAATGTTTGAATCCCCTGCCAAAATTGCATTCAAATGGTTAAGACAATCTATTGTAGGTAAAAAAATAGTTTGGACAAATTTAATTTAATCTGTAATCTTATGAGAAGAAGTAATACTATTCTGGTAGTTAAAAGGCAAATAATTGTGGATTTCTGTCTCAAGGTAATATTCTGCTCTCCTTAAAATATATTGGGAGCATTAATGTTTTGTTTCTAGGCTTGTGATCTCTTAATTGTAGTATAGAACTACATATTTAATCAATTTTCCTCTTAAATCAACTATGTGTTTTAATGAAGAGATTATTCTACTACAAAAAGAAAAATAAAACTAAGTTTCATAATTTAATTTTCAGAGTCAGAGTATTAACTCTTAAATGATATTAGCTGTGGCTGGTTTTGTCATGTAGTCAAGAAAAATTTCCTGACTTAAGAAAACTATCTAAATATGAAATGTAGAAATATCTAATTTGTCTTACCAGCTTATTAAATATTTAATTATTAATCTGGCTATTAATTAATTGAGTATTAATCAACTCATCTTCTTTCAATTTGTCACTAAATTTATAGGAATAGTCGTTTTTTTCCCTATATTTTATCTCTGTTTTATTAACTGAGGTATGCTAGAAGTAGTCTTACGTGGGGGAAAAAATGTAGCTGTCAAAGGCTAGAATCCATATTCAATTTTCCGTTTTTATTTCTCATGTTTTTATTATTTATGTTTCTTAAAACCAGAAGAGAGAATTTAAAAAGTGATTCTGTATTATACCTGGAGAACTAATTGTTAATTCTCAGTGCTATTACTGGTCTCAGTAGGTATGAAAATGTGGCAAAGAATGTGTTTTACCTTTGAAAATTAAACGTGGCCAAGGAATTTTATTCATTCATTCCTGTTGTATAAATCTGGAATTCATAGATTGAAATTACACTGATGTTCTTTCTGGCTAGATGGTATGTGGGATATTAATTTGGTTTGTGGCTGATTGGAATCTTGGTTGTTCTTCTGGTTTGACATGTTTCAAAGTTATAGAAGCATCTTTTTCATCATAATTAGCAGATGAACACAGGAAACAGATTGCTCGAATGGGAGGTGGTCGGGTGCTTGTTGCAGGGTTTGGGAAAGATAGATATTATGAGTCCTGCAGGATTTCTGTGTTTGTGAACTTCACAGCAGCTCAACAGTGACACCCCATAGCGTGAGTCTGCTGCTCAGCTCCACCTCGGAGCAGTTTTTCCAGGACATCTCCAACCCGTGCTTGCTGAGAAGGGGACCTCGGGGCCAGCCACCCAGAGGTGTGCCAGGACCTGCTCAGAAAAACCAGTGCTAACCCTTGTCTGAAGAGGCAGTTCCTGTGTGGGCCAGAGCAAGTGCCTCACATCAGGCTCCACATGATGCAGAATGCCTTTGAGACTATTTCTGCTGTTACCTTGATTGATCTCTGTTGGGATGGTCATCCAGTGATACATTCGGGCTTCACATCAATAGAGAAAGTTGAAGCATTTGATGGTTATGTCTTAAAAGCTTAAGGGCCTGCACGTATGATCCCAGATGGGCGTGGTTGCTGCCCAATCCCATTGATGTAACCAAAAACCAGACAGGAACACCTGTAACTGCAGATGTCTTTCAAAGCAGCATTTCTATTTCTGCCAGAATTCTAAATTATCTCTTGACTGTAATTTTCAATAATTTGACAGATTTTAATGTTGACTGGCCAGGCTCTCTCCCAGGTACCAGAAGTCTGGCCAAAAGTTGTGGCTCACCCTATTATTTTGAAATAAATACTCAAATTCAATCAAAAGCAGAAGCAGGAAATGCTTTTTTTTAGTGTTCATTTACTATGTGTCAAAGATGCAATCCCCATTTTTATCAGTTTGTAAAGAAGACAAAAATTAAGACAAAATAACTCTGCTGAGCTGTTTGTACTACAAAAACTGTTCCAGTTGCCTTTCATGCCCAGATGTTCAGAGTAGTTCATTTTCAAGGAGAGGAGGAAAAAAAAGTGTACAGCTTTTTTGTGGTTATAGATTTCTTCCCCTTACTGAAACAGTGAGACATGTAACGGCTGTCATTTTGAATACGATGATGGTGAATAAGAGTAAAATAAATTGAAAAAATTGACTCCTGGAAACTTGAAGTATTTGTATAATTAATGTGACAAAAATGACTCTTTTTTTTTTTCCATTTCTGAAATGTTTTACAATACTCTTGTAAAATTTAGTGGAGGTAATGTTTTAGAAAGATTAAACATATAATAGGGGAGAAGAGCCTTCCTAATAGCAATTTTGGAAGTGCTCAGGGAAAAAAATGTTCAGTGAAAGGTGATGTTATGAAATTAATTATAGAAATTTTTAGAAGATACAAGAGGCAATAAAAAAAATGCTGGTTTTCTACAATTGAAAATGGGCGGTAACTTTGTTAGTTGTGGAAAATACGTGGTGGTGGAAAGATAATGCCAAATGAAAAAGTATAAAAGCACTTTCCCCCATTGATGTTAAGCACCCAAATAACTAGAAAAACTCTTTAAGAACCCCGAAGGAGCCCTGTAGATAACATTTTAAACCTTGTTTAGCCCTATCCCTGAAGACTTGTCGAGATAATGACACCGTTTAGGAGACTGCCTCAGGACATGCTAGGAAATTACAGGCACTCAGTTGTAAACTAAGCTGTTAAAAACGATTCGAACATGTCAAGTGGGAGAACATTTGGGCACCCACAGCTTTGTTAAGTGTGTGTAGTGTAGGTTAGGGAAAAGAAGTGATGCTTTTTCAGGGGCAGAGAGGTGGCAGAGGAGATGCTAATTGGTTAGGGCTTGAATTAAATAAATATGTGTATATACACACTTTCTGTTTTCTGTAGGAAATATGTACGTCAGCATCAGAATTATCGTGAAGTTTTCAACATAGCAGAACAGCCTTGTGATTCGTTGATTTCTTTTAAGACGTTCCAATTGGCTTTTGCTTTTCTTACAAAATTATACCTGCCAAAATTGTCAGACAACGACACCGTTTACAGTATATTCTTGTGCAGAAGAAAACACTTCACTTTGCTTTCTTTGAAGGAGGAACCTGGAGCAGGTGTACACAAACGGTCCATTTTCATGTGCTTGTCAATCATTACAGCTTTTACTGCTCTGACAAAACAGAGTTGTTGTGTTTATGATTGACAGAAATCACATACAAATGGATGAATGAAAGTTAATACATTTTAAATGTAGGAATATTTTCTAACAGGGATATAATTATTAATTAAAATCCAGTTCAAAAGAAGCTGTGTGCATTTTTTTCTCTTATATTTTCATCACCAAGTGCTAAATAAAGTGGTGGGAAGCACCAGTCATACCTGTTTGGGAAGGTAGAGAAATTATATTTAAAGGATTGAAGTGAACTTGACAGGTAATTGGTTTTAGAAAAGCACCTAAAAGTAAATATTAACCTGCTTCCTGCATTTGAGTCTTGCTGCCTGTTTTGAGTTTCTAATAACTTTTGTTGATGAGATAGACTTATCTATGTTTCTGTATGTAATTTTTCTGTGTACCTATTAGTAGAGCAAAGTTTGCATAAAGTCCAGTTTAGTGCATAAAAGGAACAAACACACACAAAAAACCAAAAAACAACAACAAAAAAAGCCCTCAAAAAGGAAAACTGTATCAATTCCAGTGATTCCTGAAGTCTAACTTTTGAATATTCAAGTAAATTTTATGTTTTGAAGAGCTGTCACTACTTCACAGCTATGGATGCCAAAGCAATTATGTTTGCAAACCTTGAGATGAGTCTGTTTTTTTACCCTCTCACTCGGGAGCAGGGCTGAATATTTAGGCAATTAATGTTGAAATTAGCTCCAACTTCTGAATTTTAAGGAGTTTAGAAAACTATAATCACATATAAATGAACCTTCTGGCAATTCTTAATGAATACAATTTTCTGAATCAGTCATGAGCTTTAAAATGTGGGTGGAGGTAGGAGCAGGGCTCTGGCAATCCTGTCCCTGCCGAGCTGGGTGCTGTTGTGAGGCAGGAAGTGATGGAAGTCCAGCCCAAAATGTCTTGCTGACAGCACCCAGGACCTTGCAGCTTAGGGACCAAGTGAACAGTGGGGTCTGGGGAAGATGTTTTGGGAAATGAAATTTTTCTGACCTATATTTACAGTGCTCCTTACTCCACCCTCCCTTTGGAAAGAAGCTGCTCTCTCCCAGGCGGCTTCTCCAATGCTGTCATGAGCTGTTTGAGTTAAAGTTTTGTAAGAGCATCCCATCTGTTGGTCTCTCTCCAGAAAGTGGCACCAGCTGCCAGGGTGAACTCTATCTCACTGCAACAGAGGGGTGGCAAGACATGACTGTGGGAAGGGATTTGTGTTCAGTTGTGCCAAATTGCTTCTAATGCTTTTGAGAAGGCATGTGAAGGTTTGTAAAGGTTTATGTCTTCCAAAATCTAGAAGGAAATGTCACAACATGATGGAAGGCGTACACCTAAGGTCAGGGCTTTTTTATTGTTGCATTTCAAAGCCCAGCAGAGAGGCAGAATGTCTAAGGAAAAGTTAAGTTACCTGTGTAAGAAGAATTTAGGAAAATAAAAAAATACATGAATTGCTGCTCATTCTAACTGTACTGATTGTGATGTGGACGGTGACGTTGTGTGAGGCTGTCTTGGCCAATTCTCTGGTTATAAATTGCATTCTCAGTTTTTTCAATACGATGGTTAATTGATGTCCAGGAACAATCAAAGAATAAGTCCTATGACGTTAAAAATGTAATTTATTGGCTAGTGAGCTTCCAGTTAGTGGCAGCAAGGAGCTATTGCATCACTACAGGAGATAAATATCTCACCTGAGTTACAGAATATTCTGCATTGGAAGAAACCCACAACAATCATCAAGACCAACTCTTAAGTGAATGAATGGCCCATCCAGGGATTGAACACGTAACCTTGGTGTTATAAGCACCCTGTTCTAACCAGCTGGGCTAATCTCAGGGAGAGTTACTCTAAATTTTAGATTCTATGTTGTTCAAAAGGTGCTCCCTTCCCATGAAGGCTTTTAAGTTGGAAACTCTTGAAGGCTCTATTCCACACCTGCTCACCTAACATTGGTCTTATGAATGATTGTACAGCAAGAGAAACCTTTGCTGAGCCCACTGAGGAGCTTGCTGTCAGCACAGGCTGCCTTAGGTGCTGTGTAGCAGACTGGCTGTGAGCAGGTTAGGTAGGGATTGGTGGAAAACAGGTTAATTCAAGTATCATCTCTGATTTCCACTGAAACAGGAAGGCTGTAAGTGAGAGTAATTTGCACATGTAGAAGTTGGGAGAGTAGAACAAAGGACATTGACTGAGCTTGGGTGAATCCTCACACTCATTTTCTTCCTCGTTGAATATCCCATGACATAATTACCATTAGCTGAGGTGAAGAGTTAAACACAGAAATTTATGTCTGCCTTGAGGTATACAGCCAACACGGAGTGTCCCAGAACAACTGTGGGGCAGGTCAGACTCCTACAGCAACACCTGTGCTGCTGGCAGGCAAAGCCTTGATCTGTCTTAGGAAATCCTCTGGCATGCCCTAAAGGTACCACCAGAGGTCTGGGAATGTGTTTGCTCCAAAAGAGAAAGGGAGATTAGTCTTGAGTAAGCATAATCTTGGTGCCCAGGTTTAAGTTGCCTTATAACATGCTGTAAACAAGGATTCACATTTCCTTTTGTTGATTTTTGAAACTGTAAGTTATATTTTAATGTAGTACTCCTAAAGGCTTGGTAGGCTGGTAAGTAGTTCTGTGTTGAAGGAGTTAAGTGTTGTTTGGTTGCAGAGCTTGGTATTAAATACGTGCTTTATGGTGTAACTATTTTGGAGTTTAAATATAGATGTTATTAAAAATCATTTTAAGTTTCTATTTCTAGTAGTAATTTCTCTTTTTATTATTTAGACAGATCTGAATGACTGTAATATTTTAATAGTGAAGACTAATCATAAGGCTTTTAGGTGTAGGTAGTCCCTGAGACAAGTGTGAGGGTTTTGTATTGTTTTGATATTTAGTTCTTTTAATAGAAATAAACCAGTGCAGTATCAGTCTTATTTGCTGCTGACTCTTTCAGTTCCAAGGCTCATAAAATATGGCTATGAATTGTTTGCAGATATATGAAGCTCGTTTCACACTGATGAGCAAGGAAGGAACTAATACTGTCACATTTATTATCATCAAAGACACGAAGAAAGATCACAATCTGATTGTTTGGACTCAAATCTCAGAGCAACCACTGCCCATTCTGATTCTTTCTCATTGCTGGTTCCTATGGTACCTCAAAAAGGTGATGATCGTCATATGAGAAACAGAGAAGATATTTCTGTTTTTCTACTCAACCTTGCAAATCACTTAGCAGGAATCAGTAAAACATTCCAGCATGAAGAAACTATTTGCAGTTTTTGAGGGATGGAGGTTTACAGACTTCAGGCTTACATTGTTTTAACATACCATGCAGCACTGGTGAAAGTGGACACAAATGACCATTTATTTATTGTTCTGCTTTTTTCATTATCCCAGGGCTAAAGTAAACCACAGGCTCTTGTGGCCAATATGTTATTCCTCAATGTTAGAACTGTCCTAGGCAAGCTTATTATATGGATTTGAAATGATCTTCTAAGATACCCAGGTGAGTTGTTCTATTTAGTTGGGGTTTTTTTCCCTTTTAATCTCATTAGAAGCATTTGTTTTGAAAGTGGGACACACAAAACTAAAATAAACCAGGCATTGATACTAGACTTGGACTTTATAGCATTAGAGGCTGGTATTTTTGAGTTTAGAAAAGATGGAGTAAATTTCAGACAAATTTTTATTACAGGCTTTGAAAGAAGCACTTAAAAATACATTTAAAAATTGGTCCAGTTTCAGAGAAAGGTGTTACAATACAGGAAATCTGAACAAAATTTTTATATATTAATATTAAAATACAGAAAAAGCTGTCAGTATTGTCAGAATAGAGAAGCAGACATATATCAATATTAACAAAATAGACATGACACTACATGTAAACTGGGATTTATTTATTCCGTATCCAATTATATTATACCTTTCTAGTGGATTATGAAAGCACTTTGACTTAGATTTTTTTTTTCCCAAATTCAAGAGAGTTAAAAGTTTGACTTTTGTGGTTAAGTAAGCTCTGGTGATTAAAAGTTTGATTCCCATGTCTGGCAGGCACTTTTTGCATAACCTTGGCAAAGTCATTTCATCATTATGTGATTTTTTTGTTCCTCACTGAATTCTTAAGGATAGCAATGTAAAACCTGTAGCTGATATACTATTTGTTCTGGTGTAGGCTGATATACTATTCTGTTCTGGTGTAGGTTTTTCTTGTAGACACCTATATCTAAACATGAATTAATTCTGAAACAGAAAATGAAAGTCCATTTCGGCAAACAGTACCTGCTGAAGAACAACTGTATGTGTCTCATAGCTTTATAAGGTGATATATAACGTTAACAATAACCTGACTGCATTTATGAGAAATACTGTGGAAGGCTTTTGACTTCCTTTGTTTGATTAGAAGAATTTTTATAATCCTTATAACTGATGATAGAAATTGTAGAATTTGCCAGTTTTGCATGTAAAATGTAGTCTATAATGATTTTTTATATTATAGTTTATTCCAAAGTACCTGTGATGCACCAGACTATGAGCTTATAAATACATAATTAATTTCAGTCAAGGAATGAGCAGAATTTTTTTTTTTAAATATATTTGGCTTTATACAGTGACTGTGCAAACATTCCTCTGAAATCTAGGAGACTGATTGATGTGAAGCAACAAAGAGTAAAATGCTGAATACTGTTGCATCAGGAGGCATTAATACTTTATGTAAATCGCTTCCTGTTTTCCAAAGGCTTAATTTGCTTCCCATCTAGAAGGAAGGAGGGCACAGAGATGTACAGTGTTGGCAGGAATAAACAGTGGATAATGCTTGCAGGACCTTGCTCTGCGTGGAACTGTACAGATAATGGAATTTGCCAGTTCTGGATTTGGGACTGATTCTGTTGCATACTACATGGTTTAGTAGTGAACACAGCGGCCCTGGGTTAACAACTGGACTCTGTGATCTTAGAGATCTTTTCCAACCATAATTATTCTATGAATCTATGATTTTACGGCAAAGGAACACAGTAAGAAGTCACACAATAGGGGAGAGAGGGCTGTTAGGCCTGTCTGGTGGTGCCAATATGGTCTGCATAGGTTTTTGGTATTATTTGAATATTGTTAGTCTCCCTTCACAGCAGCACACTTGGAAATTGCTGATTTGCAGTGGATCTGTGACTTGTCTTGACCACGGCCAACACCGGTCATCTCCATCACCCACCACAGCCCCACTCTGCAAAGTGCAGTACAGAGGTCCCAGCAGCTGTCCTTCCTCGGGGCTGGTGGTTTCTACTTCTCTGTATTTTCAGTTCATTTTATGTGGAAAAAAAGAGCAAGGATGAGCATTTCTGTCAGTGCAGCTGTGGCACAAGAGGTCATGGTGACATCCTGGCCTGGTAGACGAAGAGTTCTTAGGAGAAGGGTTTCCACATCTTCTAAGCAGTAAGGTAGGAATCCAGTTTACCTCCTTAGTTTCTGGAGCTGGGTTAGTGCTCCAAGAGAGAATATTATTGAGCTAAGAAGTTGTCTTCACACTTGTCTCATAGTAATTTAAATCCATAAATTAACTGAATATGCTTATAAACAACTCATAAAGATCAAGAGATAGGAATTTTTTTTTTAAGGGTTGCATGTGTGTATTCCATGTAAAGAATTTTTCATCTCTCCATCCAAATTGCCTTTTTATTTTTCTGCTCTTAATTTGAGGTTAAATTTTCTTTTTGTGAGTGGTTTGAATATGTATAATTCTAATGATTTTTTCCAGGAAAATTATTGTAGAACAGCCATGCATTAACAGTGCATATTTACAGCCTACAGGAGGCTGAGTGCCTGGAGAGGAAGGTTTCTTAGTTTTATATTCATGATGTTTTATTTACATCTGTGTAACAAAGACTCATGCAGTGTATATCTTCTGAACATACGTATTGCTGAAAATTATATGGAAGCATGTTGCCGCAACAGAAGTGCATGACAAGCCTTTAATTTCCTGGCATACCCTTCAAGGCACAAACCAGTTTGGAGGAGGGCTGGCCTACAGTCACTGGAAGTTGCTACATCCCAGTGAGGCAAGAAGGAGCATCTGCTTCCTCCCCTGATGTGCCTGTGCATGCTTCCTCCCGTTGCTGTTCTCTCCCTCCTTTGAATTTGAGCTGGTAAGAGCTGTGGAGTTCTGCTTGGGGTTCCCCTGGGCAATCTGCGAGGGCAACATTTCAAAAGCTACGGTAAGGCTGTGGCATGTTTGAGCATATTTATGGTTAAGGTTAGTTTTATTTTCTGAAATGCTGGTGGTGGTCAGTGGCAATCTGGGACAATTGGGTACTCTTCTTGATACACATAGGCAGAGGTGGTGGACTGGATATGTTTATGCTTTAAATTGTTGATAGGCAGCAAAACTACCCTGAACTCTTCTTATTTCCTCTAAGGCTCTCGGTAAGAGCAATGTGCAGGGTGGGAAGTTCATATAGCCAGGGTAAGGTGCAGGTTTGTACGAGCCCCCATCAGTCTGAGAACAGAAGATTTCTACCAGCTTACTTAAAATACAGGAGGACCTGTGTGGAGAAATCCATTTGGCTGTCATTTTAAAATCAGAAGAGATGGAAAGATTTATCTGCAGCAGATAAGCTGTTGCTGTATAGTACAAGCACCTGAATAATAATGTCGTTGTAGTGAGAAGGAACTGCAGTGTTTCATCATAGGTTTGCCCAGCTGGTGAAGAGGGCTTCAAACTAAGGTTGCCAAGGGAGGGGAATGACAATCTATCCCACTCCTACCAGTTTGATGCCAGTGCCAGCAGGAGATGCCCAGAGCCTGGAGAGGGATCACAGATCATCAGGACAGCACATGAAGAACAGGACAAAGGAATTGCTGCCACTAGAGTCAGCAAGTTGGCTTCATCAGGGGCCCGTGTTAAATATCCCTGTGCAAACACACATAGCACTGGGAATAAACAGGAGGAGCTAGAGAGGTGTGAAGGCTGCAGGGCTGTGATCTGGTTGTCATCAGTGGTCAGATGGTTCCTATGACTGGAGTGTTGGAATGGAAGGACTTGGGCTCTTTAGGAAGGTCAGGCAGAGGACACGAGGAATGAGGGTTCCCTGTGGTAATGACCAGCTGGAATGCATGGAGCTCCACCTGGGGATGGATGAGGAGCTGACCGAGAGCTTATGGGTCATGATTAAAGGGAGGGAAGGGACAGGTGACATTTCAGTGGGGAACTGCTACAGGCCACCAGACCAGGACAACTGAGTGGATGAGGGTCTCTACAGACAGACAGGAGCATCCTCACATTCACAAGCCCTAGTCGTTATGGGAGACTTCAACCACCTCAGCAGCTGTTGGAGGGACAACATAGCAGGACATAAGCAATCCAGGAGGTTCCTGGAGTCTGTTGTTTATAACTTCTCCAAGTGATAGAGGAGCCAGCAAGGAAAGCTGCTATGTCTAACCTTTATCTCACGAACAAGGAGGGGCCGATGCAGAAGGTGAAGCTCAAGGGCAGACTGGGCTGCAGTGGCCATGAAATAATGGAATTCAAGATCCTTGGGGCAGCAGGGAGGAGGCACAGCAAGCTCGCTAATCTGGACTTCAGGAAAGCAGGCTTTGGCCTCCTCAGGGATCTGCTTGGTAAAATACTATGGGATAAAGCCTTGATGGGAAAAGGGATCTGTGAAAGCTGATTAATATTCCAGGATCACCTCCTCCAACACATCCCAATAAAAAGAAAGTTATGCAATGATGCCTGGAGGCCTGCATGGATGAACAAGACTCTCCTGGACAAACTCAAACACAAAAAAGAAGCCTACTTCTGGAGGGTGGAAGCAAGGATAGGTAGCCTGGGAAGAATACAGAGAGATTGTCTGAGCAGCCAGTCATTGGGTTAGGAAAGCTAAAGCTTGGATAAAATTAAAGCTGATCAGGAATATCAGGGGACATCAAGGGCAACAAGCAAAGCTTCTGTATATATGGTAGTGAAAAAAGATAAGGGGAAGAGTGGGCTCTCTCTGGAAAGAAGTAGGAGACCTTGTTACCTGGGATTTGGAGAAGGCTGAGGTACTCAATGACATTTCAGCCTCAGTCTTCACTGACAAGTGCTCCAGCCACGCTGCCTAAATTGCAGAAGGGAAGAAAGTGTGTACTGGGAGAATGAGGAACCACCTGCTCTAGAAGCAGATCAGGCTTGAGACCATCTAAGCAACTTGAAGGTGCACAAGTCCATGAGATCCGATGAAATGTATCTGAGAGAAATGTTCTGACAGAACTGGCAGATGAAATGCCTAAGCCATTATCCAGTGTATTTGAGAAGTCCAGTTAAGTTCCCACTGACTGGAAGCGGGAGAACATAATGCCTGTTTTAAAAAGGGATATAAGGAAGACCCAGGGAACTACAGTCCTGTCAGTTTTGCTTCAGTGTCTGGCAAGATAATGGAGCAGATCTTCCTGGAAACTATGCTTAGACACATGGAAAATTAGAAGGTGATTTGTGACAGCCAACATGGCTCCACTAAGGGCAAATAATTCCTGACTAATTTGGTGGCCTTATATGATGAGGTAAAGGTGTTGGTGGATAAGGAAAGAGTGACTGCCACCACCTACCTGGGATTGTGCAAAGCATTTGACACTGTCCCATAGGTTTCAACCTAGCTCAGTTTTGAGTGACAGAAGTTGGGTTACTGTTCAGCCTGTCACACTGGTTTGGGATGGACTGCAATGTTCCTGGTGCGTGGTGAACATTTTTCAGTCTGTGGATGTTACTTTTGGCAGGAATTCTGTCTGCAGTGGTTCCAAATTTGGCTTACTGTATTCTGAGAAAAGCCCCACATTTGAAATCCTTGAACAGAGAAACAATAAACTCTTCTGAAGGAATTAGATGGAAAGAACCACCAGACTCCCCTCTGCAATAATATTCCCAGATGGCTTCAGTAATTTTGCCCCATCTGGAAGCAGCAAGTTGGGAATGAACTAAGCAAAAGGTAGGCAGCACAGTCTCTGTTTGTTCTGACCATGATGGTTCAGGTGATGTGTTGGTAGAAGACAGAGAGTCGAAGGTTCTAATAGAGCAGTCCAGCAAACAGCCTGGCTCACTTCTTGGCATTGCTTTGGAGAAAGTGAAGGTTAAGGGGTTTTTTCATGCTGTTCTTTTTCTCCTGGAAAATGCCATTCGGTAAAAATCATTTTTCTATGGTGGACAAATAATATTTTAGTGATGCTTTGGGTTTTGTTGTTGTTGTTGGTGGGGAGCAGTGAGGAGGGAAAGAGAAGCAGTGTTCTGTTACACTAAGAACAGCAGTTGCAAGGTGATACGAGGTGGCATGAGGTTTCTAGATTTGTGCTACCATTTTCATTTTGTGTGTATGCTCCTTGAAGCTAAAATCACCTGAAATAAAAACTTTAGTTTTATCATACACAATACTTTAGTTTACCTGAAATCCTATTTAATTGTTTTATCTTTTGCCTCAAAAATCCCCACTTCTATTAATCCTGATTTGGAATGTTGGTGATATAAAATATAAACAAATGGAAAAAAAAGATTTAAAAAAGTGGAATTTTCCACTGAGACTGATCTCAGTTGTAGGAAATGTTTCTTCATCTCTGTGTTGTTCTGGTTTTGAAAGAATTAAGCGGGAGCTTGCTTAGTATCTCTAGTATTATCAGGTCAAGTGCAGACTACAATGTCATAACTTTGTAATCTAATTAGGTAGTAATTAGTCTGGTGTTTTGTTCTAATCCCCAGCTGGGATGGGCATTGCAAAATGTGGTATCTAAGCCACACCCTTCTTGAACATGTGGCAATTGATTAAACTCATTGATTTAATTGTTCTTGATCCCTGCTGAACACCTTAGAATTGTGCATTGCCCCGGTATGAACTGCACATCATCAGCTACCGAAAGGATTTGTACTCAGAAGGCCTACTTTGTAGGTACTGCCCCTGCCACAATGCAGTATTATTGGGTGACCTTTAATGAGTCCAGATTAGTAATGCCAAGAAAGGTGCACTCTATTCGTGACAGCAGCCTGTGGTGGGTTGACCCTGGCTAGAGAAGGTGCCACCAGATCTGCTCTGTCATTCTCCCTCTCAGCTGGACAGAGGAGAGAAAATGTAATGAAACATCATGAGCTGAGGTAAGGACAGGGAGAGATCACTCATTGATTACCATCAAGGGCAAAACAGACCCGACCTGCAGAAATTAATTGAAGTTATTATCAATCAAAAGATCAGAGTAGGACAATAAGTAAGTAAAAATAAGTAAATTAAATCTTTAAAAAACCCTTCCCCCACCCCTCCCTCCTTCCCAGGCCTAACTTTATTCCCAACTCTCTACCTCCCATCTCCTAGCAGTGCAGAGAGATAGGAGATGGGGGTTACAGTCAGTTCACCACACGTTGATTCTGCTGCTGCTTCCTCCTTAGGAAGAGGAGTGCTTTGCCTGCTCCAGCATGTAGTCCCTCCCCCAGGAGCCAGTCCTCCCCGAACTTTTCCAATGTGAGTCCTTCCCACGGGCTACAGTTCTTTATGAACTGCTCCAGTGTGGGTCTCCCATGGGCTCTTTTCCATGGAATGCAACAGCCTGCTCCAGTGTGGGTCTCCCACCGGTCCTACCAGGAACCTGCTCCAGCTTGGGCTTCCTACATGGACACAGCCTCCTTTGGGCACTCACTTGCTCCAGTGTGGGGTCCTCCAGGGGCTGCAGTGGCACAGCTGCCTCACCATGGTTCTCACCATGGGCTGCAGGGGAATCTCAGCTAGTACCTGGAGCATCTCCTGCCCCTCCTTTTCACTGACCTTGGTTGCAGTTGTTGCTGCAGAGTTGCTGCTCTCATATATTCTCACTCCTTCTCTGGCTGCAAATTACTTCTACCCAATAACTTTTTCTTTTCCTTCTTAAATACCTTACCCCAGAGGCTCTACCACCATTACTGATGGGCTCAGCCTTGGCCAGTGGTGGGTCCATCCTGGCATTGGCTATGTCAAGATATAGCAGAATCTTCTGGCAGTTTCTCACAGAAGCCACCCCTGTAGCCCCCCCACTACCCAAACCTTGCCTGGAAAACTAAAAACACAGGCCCAGACAGCACTTACTTTAGATAAGTCTTTGGGAATGAATTCCTTGTATGCAGAATTTAGGGGGTTGGGGTTTTTTTGTCTTTGGGAGGTTTCTTTGTACTGCTTTAGACCCTGGTGCAAGAGTGAGCCTTATGTCCAAATACTGCCATGTCAGGTGAGGGGTAATGATTATGGATGGGAGCTTGCTGAAACAGGGTTGCTGTCTGGAGTGAAGAAAAATTGGTGCTTGCACCCTTAGCCGTCCCTTTCATCCTTCTGTCTGTCATTTTCTTCTGAAGAACACTGTGAAGCCCAAAGCTGAGAAGCTCAGATGTAGAAGCACAAAGGACTGGAAAAGAACTGTGGAAACATAAATAGTTGGTATTACAAAAGAGGCCAGACATACCTTCTTCTTTTTTTTTTTCCTTTTCTTTTTTTACTGGATCTGATAATTGCAAATTCTGCTTGGAACAGAGCTTCCTGCTGAAGTGTGGAATTTGTCTGGTGTGGAATTAAGCAATGCATTGTTGCCTTGAGAACAGCACTCTAAAAAATGAAGCACTATGCCAGTGGACCATATGGGAATTCTGAAACTTAGATGACTAAGGTCAAAACCTGTGTATGCTAAGAACTTGACAATATTATAGCTTGAAACTGAGGTCTTCAACATCTTGTGGAAAGAGATCTGAAATTAGCCACCTCTCTTCAGAGTCAATGTAACTCTTTCTAGAGTTTGCTTTTTTAAAACCAGAGTTCTTAGAGTCATGCTGGTAATTCAGTAGTCTGAGTCAATGTGCAAGTATAAATGAGTAGTGATAGTCTTGCCGAATAAAATTGGGACAAAACCTATCAGACCTCTACTGAATTGTAGTCTCACTGATGGGTGGGCTGGAGTTACAGTCAGAAATTGCATTGCTGTCCTTATCAGAATTTTTGTTAAAGAAGATTTCCTAAGTTTGGCTCTCTAAAAACTGGTCATAAATGTATTTGCACATGGATAAATCTGGATAAACAAGTTATTTGCAGCATATCCTTGGTGCATTTGAAATGCTCCCTCTTGAAAATTACTGGGCATATCTAGACTTCCAGCTTTGCTGTTGTTGGCTTATGCAACCAACATTATTTTGTGCATTTTTAGATTCTCCCTCTTCTCAACCAGTTTCCATTCTCTGTTGATATTCTCCTCTTTCGTGCCTACCTTTCTTCTCCATCATTGCTTCTTCTACTCTTATTTCCTCTCTATTCTTCCCTTTCCATTAGCTCCCCAGGACTACCAACAAAAATGTGATGTTGGTGTTGGGTTTATTTCAGTTCAGTGACAAAGTTGTCTCCTTGTGGTTGTGTCTCTTTGTTGAAACCTTAGCAGCAATGTAAAGCCAACCCTGAGTCTGGGCTGGCTGAAATGCTGTGCCTCTGAGCCACATCTGCACTGTGGTGCAATGATGTGCTGTAGAGCAGGTGCTGCCTCTGCTGATGAAACATCCTAAAGCTGTGTGGGCTCCAGTCCACTGGCTTTGCTGTCATTCCCCTAGTATTTGGCATAAGATTTTCATGCTCTTACTATTTTATCTAACTATGTTAAAACACTAAAAGATAACATATTAGTGAATGTTAGTAGATTTTTTTTCTCCTCGGAATAGTTCCCATTTTCATTTAAAGTTGATGATTCACAAGTAACTGAGGAGAGACCTTAGCACATCCTTAGTTAATACAATGCACAGTGCTGGTGTTCTTGACTTCCACTTGACTGCTGCTGAATCCCACTTTCAGTCCAGCCCATGTGTACTTTTGACTTTGTGTTTATCTGTCTGTTAGTCTGTCATGACACTGCCACTTCTAAGCAGTAATTCGCTGAGCTTGAATAACCCAAGTTTTGAACTTTCTGACCAGTATTATTAAAGGGGGGCAGAATTGGTCAAGGAGAAAAAAAATCCCTGTTCTTGACAAACTGCGTGATGCTATTGAATAGGCTAAAATTAACCCTGTCATTCTTCTTCTTGCTTTTAGGCATCTAAGGGTAATTATAATGGGAAAAACCAGCCAAGCTACAACTCCAATAAGCTTAGGTTTTAATGATTTGCCTTTTCCTCTAAGTAAAACAAAGATTATAAAGATTAAGTTAGTGGCTGCTTTTTCTTGCAGAGAGCATCTCAGGTAAAAAATGAACCAGTGGTAAATTAAAAGCAGATATTCAAGCAGAATAAAATAACAATCAAAAAGTGGACCAGACAGCAAATGCAGCTGATGCTCAGGAGGGTTGGGTCGAGTCCCATTTCTGATGTTTTGGTTAGTTAAAAGCTGTGATTATGTTCCACATGAACTGCAACTTTGTATATGCATTTTGCATTTACTAACTGTGTTACGAATATGGTACAGACAGAGACGAAACTGTTATGGAGGATTTGGAATGGAACAAGCATGCTAATGAGCCTATGCAAAAATGCATCTATTAGCCAGATGGTGAGTTACACAGACATTAGTTTGTGTTTAC
Source organism: Picathartes gymnocephalus (assembly GCA_013390045.1). Classification (NCBI taxonomy): domain Eukaryota; kingdom Metazoa; phylum Chordata; class Aves; order Passeriformes; family Picathartidae; genus Picathartes; species Picathartes gymnocephalus. The sequence continues at coordinate 101,928 of WEKY01000095.1, read as the reverse complement.
CATCTGTTAAATCCTCAGAAAGAGGCAGGAAAGGAGCTAGAAATGGTGTAGAGGAACAGCAAACAGTAACAGTGTAGTAACCTTCACAATATGTCCTGAATATCACTTTTCTTGAATAGTTCAGTGAAATACCCCTTTCTTGTGTCTGGAGGTAGATACCAAATTACTGCCAATTCTCTAAGTTTCTCCAATGCTTCATTCTCCATTGCATCCCCTTTCCCAATATTCCTTCTAAAAAGAAAGCAAAACACTTATCATGGTTCAAAGCGAGTTACAATTAAAAAAAAAAAAAGCTTTAAACTGTTATCAACATGTATCACTGGGAGGAAAAAAAAAAAGGTTCAGAATGTAGAGAGAAAAAGACCTAAAGATAAACTAGTTCAGTGACATCCTCAACAAAAAAGTGTTTTTAAAGGCAGTTTGCAGTCTTAAGCTTCTCAATTTATGGAGTGACAAAGTCAGGAAAAATAATTGTCAGAAGTGCTGTTGAGAGAGGTCTCTATTTCAGTGTGAAACTGGAAAACTGAATTGATTAATAACTCAGTTAAGATTCAGTTCAGTGTAAGATTCAAGGCACTTGGAACTTATTTTTCCTTGTTCACTAGAGGGTAGCAGAGAGAACAGTGAGAGTGTTTCAGCACAGCCAGTGCTCAGTAGCAATGAGTTCACTTGCAGGCTTCTGTATTAGACTAATCTGGTGCCCTTCAGGCTTCTTGGTAGTGCAGAAAGGGTACATTTCATGCTATAAATGTAAACCAAATAAAACTTAAGAGCATTCTTAATGTGATTGGATAAAATTAAAAATCATTCTTGGTTTTAGCAGTGTTAACAACTGTTTGGGTTTTTTTTCAGACAGTAAACATAAGCGTTTTCAAGATGCACATTTTTAAGGAAGCATGTTTTTAGGAGCACTATATTGTGCGTAGGGGACACTCATATTTCTCTAGACAGATAATTTTAAAATAATACCATGACCATAGAAGGTTACTTCTCTTCTAGGCTGTATTTGTGGACATTCCACTAATGTAAATGCCTGTGGTCCAAAACTTCATTCTGCCACCACATTAAATACCTGACAAAATAAGTCATTATACTGGATAGCAGTAATGGAGACCTTGTGACATGTCAGCTGCATTAAAATTCAACAGATTTCAGTATGAGTTACCTCTACCTTTCTGGGCTGCAGATGTCCAAAGGAATATCAAGAGAAGAGTTTCAAAAGCTGTGTTGAAGAGCAGCCTTCTACTTTTATGGGTATTAATAGACAAGACAAAAATGTTGCCCTGAAGCAACATCCCCCACCATCAATATTTATTGCTGTGTCTGGTCTCTGGCATTTAAGATTTTAAAGTTATGCAGTTTTATGAAGTGTTGTTAAAGGTAATATTACCTAACTGAGGCTGATGTTGTTACTATGTTAAAAATCATCCTTTCCCCCCCAAAATAATTCACATTGTAGGTTGCCTTTCTTTGCCTATGATGTAGAAAATTGAATCAAAAAAAATATGCTTGAAAATGTTTGCCTGTCTCTGTTTTATATAGTCACTTGGGAAGAAGTAATAAAAAGGGACCTTTCATTAAATAGTGGGACTATTTGCAGCAACAGGAACCATTTGAAATAGTTCTCATTTCCCAAATAGCACTTCAGGTCCAAAGAAAACACCCTTTTGTAATCTCTCTGCATTGTGCTTGTAAAAGAAAAGTATGGACTGAAAAACCTGTGTTGCCACCCTCTCCTCCCCCTTCGTGTCCCCATACACATGCAAAGATGTGCTCACAGCCCATCACAACCTTTGAAGCTTTTGTGTGTGCCTGTGTGCCACCCCTGCATTGCAAATAGAGAAGTGGGGGGACTTCTCTGGTGTTACCCAGCTTCATGTTCCACCCATCAATTGATTCCTGTAGGGCAAATAAATAATTGGGTGTTCTCAAACCATGGCACTGGGATATCTTTGAATGACTAATCCCTTTGCATTAAAACCTTTCCCAGTTCCTACCTTGCTTCTGGTCTGAATTCCACAAAGAGACTGAAATCCACAGAGGGGATTCATAAATGTGCTCCTTATTAAATATGGCAAACAAAAAGAAAACATGTTGATGTAGAGAACCATCCTCCCGTTTTGCTGATTCAGATGTTTCATGATTAAACATTTATAAACCAAAACTGAAATATAAACTGACTTTGTATGCTATATAAGAAATTTAATATGGTCCTTTTCATCAAACTGAATTGCCACATCAGTCTTCAAAGACTTTGGGGGCTTTGGAAGCTTCGTGTTGCAGCATAGCATACAGATGTCCTGCCTAGGGTTGAAGGTTTATTGTGTTTCACTTGTGTGATGGATCATGTCTGTGCTCTGTTCTTTTATCTCTGTTATAGAAAACCTTCTGGACTTTGATTCGTACTTGGGAGTGTAAATAATGCAACTGGTTTTGATGTGCTCCAGTAAGAGGGAGCCATAAGACAAGAAAAAACCAGATAATAGCTCATCTTCCCAAAATCTAGATTGGAGTTAGCTGCAAAACAAATTATATTGCCCATTTTCAATTTGTTTCTTATGTCTTTTTAATGAATTCTTTTAAGACATGTTTAAAGAACAAATTTCTACAAAATTATGACATTCATTTTTAAAGATGTAATACCAGATATTTATCTTTACTGTAAAGCTGGTCAGGAAACTGAGATTTGCATAGCAGTTCTGTGACTGCCACTTCACTACAGCAGTAATTAGTGCAGTCTTAAGCAACTTCTTAATACAAGGATCCTGTTAGTGGCTATGTAATGTGTATTTGTAAAAATGCCCTCTACACCATGCCCCAAAACAACATGAACACCAGTCTCTCCCAGTCCAGGACTTCGATATCTCAACCTCTTTGGTGTTTGGGGCTGGGGGCTTTGGGTTATCTGTGTGAAGTACTGCCTCATGCCTCTGTTTTCATGTTCTTTTTCTTCTGTCCCATCAACCTTTTTTTTTGCACAGAATTTGCTAAAATATAAGCAACAAGTTTCTGTGTTTTGAGTCCTGTCATCTGAGTTCCTAAACACTTCAGTTAGGCTGAAGCATTCTCCATTTCTTTGCCTTCTCAATAAGTTTTTCCTCACAGAAATATGTTTTTATCATTTAGTGACAACTCTTCACCAGAAACGAGTGAAGAATACTTTGCCAGTGTCGTCCATGGCAGGACAATATCATTCACCTAGATGGGGTTGGTAGCCCTGGACACTGACACTTTAAACTGCATTTCCCCAGTGCTTAGGGGTCTTGCTTTCCCTAGTGTTACCTGTCTGGTGAGTCTGACAGGTTGTATCCAGATGTTTCCAATAGATGTTGTCCCAGTATGGGGGACAAAAGGGTCTCACCTTCATAGCTCATGGAGATACATGGACCAGCCTGCTGCATAGATATCTTAAATAGAATTTATGCAACATCAAAGTGCTTAGAAGTGTTGAATGTAATGATTTCTCATTATCCTTGTTTATTTATCTCATCTGGTTTTTTCATTCTGTTATCTTCTTTTTATTGACCAATGTGCAAATGCTTTTTTGAAGGTAAGTTTGTCTGTTTATGTTTATAAAATGCCAATCATTTTGCTGATACTATCAAATCATAACTAAGAGTAGTGTGAGTCAATGTACATTGAATACACAAACCAATACTTAAGAATTTTATGAATTTTCTTACACTGTGTTTATGAGCTCCCAGTGTATTTCATGTGCATTCAGGCCACTTCAGTTCCCATGCTTGATGTAATTAAACCAGACTGTTGAATTTTTTGTAACTAACCAACCTTGATGGCCTCTCATTAATAAACAACTTTTTAAATTGACAAATTTCTGTACGCATGGAATTATTATTCAAGAAGCTAGTGAAAATAATAGTTTGGAAGGCACAAAACCATCTACAGATTTATGGTTTATGTAAAGATAGCCTAGACCATGGAAAAGTTTCAGTAAAGACAGAAATGTTTTGAAAGTAGGACAATCATGCAAAATCATGCAGGGATATAAATGGCAAGTGTGCACATATGCACAGTATTCTCATGAGCCATTCAACTAATTTTTGTTCAGTGTCAAACCTGTCATCACTGTTGCTTCCACCTTCCAGTTCTTGATGCTGCAAATGTGTGTTAACCAGTTAGAGTTTGCTTGGTCTTTAGAAATATCTTTCCCTTCCCCTCTCCCCACGGTGTTGGTGATGTAAACACGACACCCCTCCCAATACTGATGAGATTTGCTAAATATTTTGGTGCCTGCTCCTGTGATTATCCTCTGTACACAGCCATGCACTTCAGAGGGGGAGGATGGTGGGGGGTGCAGATGGAATTAATCCTGTCATAAGGATGTCTGTCCTCTGCTGCTGACTGTGCCAGTGTGAGGCATTAGCTGCTTAATGGTGTCCTTCTCTCCCTCAGTCTTTTTGTTCCCCTTTGAAATTGCTGTCTGGAAGCTTCCTCCATGGCAAGGCACAATTGGTTACATTGGTTAGTAAGGAACAGGAAAAGAGAATCGTAGTTGAACAAACCTCTTTGCCTTTCTCAGCCTTATCATCTGAAAACTAAAGCAAGTTTTTTTAGATGATTTTTGCATGGGTAGTATCTTGTGTAAGTTAGGTTTAACACTCGGATGTGTGTATGTGGCCATGTGCGTATGGCCTCATGCCTCAAGTGTGTGTCCCTGTTTGAGCTTGCTGCAAGTCCCCTTTATTTCCATAACTTGTTACAGTGCAGCTGAGTAATAGCATTAAAAATTGTTCAAAGCCCTGCGCTTTAACATAGTCCTTTGCATTGCTTTAGGTGGATATAGATATCCCCTGAACACAGGCATGCTGGGGAAACCAGGACAGTGTGCTCCGTGAGTGTGTGTTTCCATGTAGCATCTAGAAACTGAGTTTGCATACTTAATTTGTATCAATAGTGTAACTAGTTATTTTGATTCTTGATCTTTGAACATTTTAATAATAAAAACTGCATATATTGTGATCTATGAGTACCTTTATCATTTGCTAGTAAGAACTCTTTGTGTCTCTACTCCACTTATGTTTTTGGTTAAGAGGAAATGTGGGTTTTAAATCTCATAAGCGGGTGATTTCATATAGTCTGTATAAATGAGAGTTATGAAAGCACAGTGTGTTTAGTGAGGGAAGGCCCATGCTGACCTTGCCTCCCTGAGGACAAGGAGCATTCTGGATGCCATTCCATAATCTTTCATTTTTATTGGATATTTGGAATATCTTCATTGAGAAGTTACTGGCTTTTGTTAGAGATTTTAAGTGTATGACCTATGAGGTATGGAGGCAGCATGGATTGTCCACAGGGTGCCTGGAGGTTTTAGTAATTTAAAGTGTTTAATATACCCTAGCTGTCAGGAATGTCCAGGGAAGGGAGTGCAGGGGAAGTCACTCTTACGAGCAGTGCTTTCTATACAGCACTGGAAGACCTTATTCAATGGGGGTGAGACAGTATTTTGACCGTTTCAGTTTTTTTCATCTCCCTTGTACTTATGCATGGGGGAAGTTTATTTGGCACATTGTAAGCACTGATTTTCTCAGAAAGAAAAGCAAGACAGTGTCAAATGAAGCTACACAGCAGACTCCAATCCCTGGGGTTAGAAAGGAAAGTCCTCTTTATATCTATAGGGAAGGGGGGTATTTAGGTGCAGCCTCGCCTGCTTTGTCTGGGTCGGGCATGCAAAACTGTGGGATTAGCAGATGCAGTTTAAGTGGCCTCATGCTGGAAGTGGCACAATAGTTGGCTGGTGCATAACTTGTGTCTGTTGACCTGGTCGCTGCTGCCTCTGAGTTAATGCCCAGACAGAGGAGTCAGCAGTCACTTTCACTGCGTCAGGGGAATAAAGCAAATGCCCAGTGGAGATTAAATCTATACACGCGTAGTCTTCATTCGCGAAGTGCTCGTGGTGGTGGTAGAAACAGGAGGGGCAACAACAAAGTTTTACAGTTACTCATCCTCTTTTGCTGAGGAAAAAGACAAAATGCAGTGTCAGGAACTTTGTATCTCACTGGATGGTCTCTCATTCTCATACGAATCTGGTTGATTAATAGGTGATGTGGGCAGGGACAACTTTCTGGTGCACCCTCTGCCTGCCAAAGCCCCGATATGTGAGTACACAATATGCAGATCTTCCACATCAGCTCTGAATTTCAGCAGTGATTTGTTTTCAGTTTCTCAAGGTAGAATTTGGTATCTTAATGATTTTATTTTCTCCTGAATGTTTCTGAATTGGTCCTCATTTATCATAATGAATTGTCTATTCTCCAGTAAGTTTTTGAGTAACTGGGTATGCTACAGAAGGCTCAAGAGAAGTAAGGCAGCTAATTTCATTGAAACTTTGTGGAGTTTGAACACATGAGTTATTTATGCTCTTTTGAAAGTCTAATTGGTAGAACTACTTGTTATTTTTTCTGCTTCCAAAAGCGCAAAGTAGCACTGGTAAGTTTTATGTATTTTTGCGTGTGTGTGTGTGTACAAGATATGTATTGCCTGCATCTCTTGGGGCCTGTTTGTGTTGCTGCTCTGACTGCTGTGCTGCAACAAAGAAATTGCTTAATAATGTTAATTCAGTGTTTGGATCAAATTTTTTTTTGTTTTGTTTTGGTTTTGGGGTTTTTTTTGTTTGTTTGTTTGTTTGTTTGTTTTTTTTGGTTTTTTTTGTTTTCAAACAAGAATGAACTCCTTCCTGTGTCTCCTTGTAGTCTTCTTACATTAAGAGCAAAAGTGCATTACAGGCTCCTTTGCTCTCTTCTGCTGTCGCTGGGGAGCTACCCCAGTTTCAGCAGCAAGGCAGATGCTTGCCAAGCCACCTCCTCTTGAGCTGAGCTCCAGAGCTACAGACCAACTTTGAGTGGGAGATTAGGGAGCTGCTGTATGACAGCAGGCAAAGGCAGAGCAAGCAGCAGGGGCAGAAATGAACTTTTTAAGGCTGTGTTTAAAAAACTGCTATTTGAATATCACAACAGATAGGATGCATCCAGAGAAAAAACAATTTTTTTTTTTCATAAGTATTTACACTGATTCTGGCTTTAGCAGCAGATCTTCCTCAGCTTTCACAGGTTATCTGGTGACAATATTGTTGACTTTTATGAATAAGTATAATGAGGCTAGGGAAAAAGCAGTAGTGATATCTTAAACACACATTATTTTTCAGCTTTTTTTAACAGTGGATCCTCTCCTCTCCTCTCACATCAACTTTCCTGCTGCCTTCTCAGTGCTTCAGAGGCACCTGTAGTCATTGCTGTCAGCAGCAGCAGCAGCCAAGAGAGCAATGACTCCTGCCTGCTAAGGGATGCAGCAGGGCCTTTGATCACAGTCTGGAGGGCTTAAGGAAAACATTGAGGAAAATTGTCTAAACAACCACTTAAAAGAGGATGCTGGTAATAAAAGGAAAATGGGTAGAGGAACTGGAAGGGTATCTCTGCAGAAAAAGAATGAAGCTCAGCCAGCTCTGAGTCCTTATGCTTAAACTGGCTGCAATGAACTTCTCATCTGCAGGTTTTCCTACTGGTTACAAGGAGGAGATTAGAAAGCAATCACGGGGTGAATCATAGGGGTTATTTTTTGAGGGAGAAACAGGAAGGGATCCAACCTATGCTGTTTTTCCATGGGTTTTTTTTTTGTTCGGACATTTAGGGGAACAATAAAATACTGTAGATGTTCAGTGTCATTGTGCTCTGTGCCTTCCGTAAACCCTCAGGTAATTCAGCTAGGCTAATCTACTCTTTTTAGGCTTTATAAATTCTTATATTTTTGTTCTTAGGAGCTGGCCTTTCCTATTGAAAAAATATTGTTCATAATTATTTACATGCACTTTTGTATCTAATTGAAAAGGTTAAAACTTGCATGTAAATAAAGTGACACTGTTTCCCTTTTTTTTCCTATAATTAGTGCTAGGTTTATGGGAGGCAAATATTTGTCTCTGACAAATATGCAAGTACAAGAAACAGGTCAAAAAAGTCATGTGATGATGGACAGCAATTATTCCACCTCTTGAAGAGAAAAGCCTCTGATTAGTTGATATCTCAGAATAAGACTTTGAAGAACACAGAAGATTTAAAGTTAAAGCAAAGTTCTTTGTACTTCTCTGGAAGTGTTTGACCAGATTTAGTAACCTTGTGTGATGACTTCTTGGATGGCTGGGGCTATCTCTGTCTATGTCTATAACCATATCTGGGGTTATGTTATTTATATATTTTTTAAAATATGATTAGTATTACTACATCAGAATTCAGTAAAAATTGCTGATGCAATTAAAGATATGTTTACATAGTATATAAAGAGACAGTCTAAAAAGATTCATGGTCTTTCTCTAGCTACTCTTGAAGTACTTCCAAATTTCAGGAAGTGCTTCATGACTGGATTGGTATCTAGTTCATGTTATTAATGACTTAATTAGAATATAGGTATCAGCTATTCATGTTTACATGTTTCTGATCTGATGTGAAAAATGTCCCTTAAAAAAAGGCAGAGGGAGAATAGCAGTATCAGTTCTATTGTGTGCATCAGTTGTTGCAGCTTTTCCTGGTCTATGCCAACAGCCCCCCTCCACATGTGCTGTTGCTTATCTCATCGCCAGGAAGAGGAAAAATGGATGAAAAAGGATGGCATGAGCTTTCATTCTTACCATAAATCGTCTTGTAAAAATGCTCCCTAGCAATGGCGTAGCTTTTTCAGTTGCACTTCTGAAATATTCTGAATGGGTAACCAATAGTCTGTATTTTGGCACACCTAAAGCCTGTAGTTTAAGATCTCAGTTGTTCTTTCACTGGTGGTAATAACAGTTCTGATAGTAATGGCACTAAATTTTATCAAGTAAGCTTGATTTAGCAAGTGTTTAAGAACATCAATTCTAGTCTCTTCCAACACTTTTATTTAAAGCCAAAGGACCACTTTTAAACAACTCACTGTATTGGGATTTTGGATGTTTTACATTCCAACTGTTTAGTAATCTCATATACCAAATGTTATCTATTTCTATGACTCACAAGGACTTGCAATTATTCTGCTATTTTCTGAGAGAAAGAAAGTACTCTGAAAATATATTGAACAATGCAAACAAAATACAAAAAAATTTCCCATTTCATTGTGTCTTATCTGATGCTAACCTGCCAGCAGGCTAAGCATGTAGCAAAAATTAGGCTTTATGCAGTGTTCTTCTATGTGAAGTAAATGCGTATTTAAATTAAAAACATTTAAAAATTTGTGTGTCAGGGTCTACGTGTTTGAAACCTCTCCAAATTTGAATTCTCAAGACCTCTCTGAATTAAGTTCTCATCATGAATCCCTGGGGATGGTGAGTATGTTGTTATTAATGATTTTTAGGAATTTTTGGCACGTTTTTTGCCCTGTGATAAAGCTCCTTGATGCTAAGCATCTCAGAACAGCAGAATTGCAATTGATTACTTGGAAGACACCCCAGCATTATCTGTATTGATAACAGGATTCACTCTGCTATCATAAGAAAGGAGAATTTTTTATACTTTTAAGTTTGAATTGTAACAAAAAAAACCACATATGAGAACACTGGGAGGTGAGTGCCAGTTACTGAATAAAATTACACCTTGCACCTGCACGTTCAAATATCCTACACATTTCAGTTTTCTGAGTGAAATTGCCTGGGCCAGACTCTGAGTCTGACAGGTGACATAAATGGAGCCGAGCCATTCTTCTGAGCATATTTGAGGACTGGTCATGTATTTGTCTGCCTTTTAGCTTAGAGCTGTGGCTCACTGAAGTGCATAAATGGTATTTTGCATTGTTCTATCTGTGTACCTTAATTACTGTAACTTTGTGCCTGCATTGTCCAGTACTGGTGTTCTTATTTGTTGTGTTTAACCATGCATTTGTTATAAGGATACAAATACTTTTAATTTAATAAGCTTCACATTTGAAAATCTTTTGCAAATAAATGTAAGTAGACTTAAAAGATTGCAGTATAAAATTAATAAAACAGAAGTAAAATATATTAACATTCTGCAGTGGGCTTATACCTCATCAATGCAATTCCTGAGGCTCAGTGAACTTGCAGTGACTTTTCACTTGCATTAGGTATAGAAAGTCTACCACCAAAGTAAAGGAGATGAAGCTGGAATTACTTTTATTTTGTATCAATATTTTTTAGTAAAAGCCGGGTTTTAGTTGTAATTTGGATAAAACTTATCTTTCCTTTTCCGTGATTTGCTTTCAATAGACTGTAGATAATGTAACTCAATCCATGCCACTGCATGGGGAAAATTCTTCCCAGAATTTTTTTTTGTCCTACTGCCATCATTCACATTTCCAATTCATGCAAATTTAACAGGACTATTCATTACAGATATGTGAGTTGACGAGTTTTTAAGGTATTTTATAAAACAAATATTAGAAGAAATTGAAAGCAAGGCTGCTGTCTTCTTGGGTACTTACACACCTAAGCATGTGAAAAAAGGTGAAAAATGAGAATTTTGGAGAGTGTTCTCTTCTTGTTCATTTAGGTAGTGGTTGCTTGATTGTTTAAGAACAATATCTATTCTATCTATTGACATTGACTCATATTCAACACAAAAACTGAAATGCAAGTATGAAGGCAAGAACTGTTATTTTGATGTGAGTGCCTCGCCTTATTACTCCTATTACAGGTTATGTCTACTAGTAAAACTAAGGGATTTTTTTTTGGTGGGGTGATAGGGACATGGAAATTTAAATAATTTTTCTTACCTCTTTTCACCGCATTTGGTAATTATGTATCTCAGTCTCAGTAGAAATTGAAAAATCTGTGTTTAAGTAACTAATGGTATGCTTTTGCTCTGAAAACTCAGTCCAAAATCTGCATTGAAAAAAAACCAACCTGATGTGTTATGTTTATGGGATTCCTAATTAATATTCTTAGTGACCTAGAAAAAAATGCAAGCAGTCAGTTTCTGTGGCTAAAGTAGTTCAGAGACTCTCAGCTTTATTCCATGTTTAATAATAAATATCAAAAAATTTGATTCCCACTCAAGAGCACTATGATATAGCACACATTAATTTTGAGCGAGCAGGAATAAGTAACACTAACATCTGTTCCAGATGTTAAAATAACTAAAGTTTAAGATATGGGTGATGCAGAGCTGTTGTCACTTGGCTCTCCTGGGACTGAATGGGCACTATTTGGGATGGCCTCTAGGCTTTTGTTTAGGTGTCTCGTCTAGGCACTGCCCCACCAAAATTTTAGATGGCTTTTCCAGGAGGGTGATCCTCTCCCATCCAGCCCAGCATAACCACCTGCATTGCCTGGGCAGCTTTTGGAGAGCTGAATGTCTGGAGACATGGAATAGAAAATCCTTCCTGCTTGCCTCGGTGTGTGAATTGTATAAGGAGCGCAAATATCTCAGAGGAGAGATTGAGACACAAATGTCAACCTGCCTGTCTTTTGTGAGCATCTCAGATGAGGAAGAGAGAAGTTGTAAGTAGTGTCCACTATCTGAGTTGAGTTGGAGTCACTCTGCAGCCAAGAACTCAACAGTCATGGAACAAATTAAGGTGGAGCCTTAAAAAAATGCTTATCCAAATGCATACATGTGCTTCCACCATTGCTGCCACTATTGCTGTGCTGGCCACGTCTTGGTTTTCAGTGTTTTTAACAGATCTAAGCTGTTCGCTGGAGCCTACATGTCTTGGAGCACAGCTGATCAGCAGATGCCTGTCTCCTATAAGCATATATGTGGGTAACTAAGGTTAATGCATGGAGAACTTTTCCTGGAAACATTAAGTAAGGAGTCACCTATTAGGTTTTAGTACCTAGGAGATTAGATAGTTCTGAATAATGAGTGAATTCATTGTATAGCTTGAGTACATTTTAAATTTCACCTTCATATTTTATTTTCTTGGCACTTTTTCTTTCTGCTATGTCTGAGCTCTCAGGGGAGTTCTTAGCATGTGATGACTTTGTGGCTTCCCCTGTCTCATCAGCAAGTTATTGGTCATCACTCACACCGTATTGAAAGCTGAAATAGCTGAGTGTTTCAACTGGTTCTACCTAGAGGTTTTTTTTTTTAAACAGGATCACAGAATCAATTAGGTTGGGAAAAATCCTCCGAGACCATTGAGTCCAGCCTGTGACTGACAGCACCATGTCAGCTAAACCATGGCATTAAGTGCCACCTCCAGTCTATCCTTAAACTCTAGACTTTCATTAAACATTTCCTTTGTTAAATCACTGGAGTAATCTACTAAATCCCACGTGATGGTGCCAGCAGCTGTCCCATTTCAGGCCGCTGGGTCCCCTTGCTTTCCTCTCCGGAATCTCTTGTCTTCAGGGTCCATGGGGATCTTTCCTCTTTTCCTAAATTTTTTTTTATTTAGGAGATAGTCAAGTGAGGCACATCTTGGCAACATTTCTGAGCTGATATTCCTGGTTTCTCTGATGTTTATCAAGGAAGTGGTTGGTTATGTGTTTTATCTTGGCCTTGGGAACGTCATCATATGTATGAGTGGGAAGGAAGGGAAATGGGAAAATGGCAGATGGGAAAAAGGGATTTTCAGTGGAGTGAATACCAGCACTGGCAAATAGACATAATTTGAATTGCACCCAGCCTGTTTTGTCTTGTGTCCTCCCTTCTTGCCAGTGTACACTGAGAGTGCCCAGGAAAATGATTAGCACTTTCCCATTATTAACTATTTTTTTGCCCTGGGAGAACAGTCTTACTCAGCCTTCTTTGCCCAGGTCATGACAAGAAAAGGAGTGAGTGGTGCTGGCACATTTCTTTTAAACTGGAAGAAGTCAAGAAGAAAAGCAGCAGCCCAGATTGGGCATTCCTGCTCTGCAGATGCTTCTCATTTCCCTGCACTGATGCTCACAGATACTAAAATTAACATCAAAGAGAGAAACAAATGAAATAAGTGTGCTTCCATGCTTGTCCAACAGCCAGAAATGAGTGTAGTGGAATCAGTTATTTATTTTGTGATTCGCTGAAATAATTTGGTAGTTGAGGGTAAGATTACTTGCCATAACATTTCTGTTTCTATAGTGAAACCTTTGCAATGTAGGTAAATATATCTATCACCAAAGGAGATAGTTTGAGGCATCAAATTTTGAAATGATACTTAGATATTGTGCCCATCTGAACTGGTAATGTATTAGTTGAAATAGTTGACCCTGATGTGCGAATCACACTCAGGGCATGTATTTTTCCCTTGGGGCTCTGTGAACAATATGATGATTTTACTGATTTCCTAAAGTCTCAGCAAAAAAATATGGTCATCTTTAACCAAGAATTGCAAAAATTATTTTCCTGTTGAGGTTTATGTTTTGCCAGTTGTACGTGCTTACTTTTTATAAATAATATTAAGTTAAAAAAAAACCCTATCATGTAAATTTTAGTGGGAAGTAATGTATGAGCAAAGCTAGAATCTGTTTCTCAAATAGTTTTTTAGCTACATAATATGTCAGAATATCACTCTGACAAAAAGATAGTAAGAAAAATTAGATTTCGTTTATAGAGATGTGCTTTGCAAGATTTTTGTCCATCTCCAAACAAAGAGAGGCCAGATCAGAGATAGATAATCAAATTTCATTCAATTAATTTGTTATAATTTTTTTTTCATAGTTGCCTGGGTCTAAAAGGCTTAGTAGAGGAATGCATTTTTAGGAAAGCATTTAATTTTGGTTGAACTGAGAAATTAGCACACAAGAACCGTGATAGGGAAAAAGGGAAAAGGGATTAAAAGTGGCAGAGGAAGAATAGGGGAGTGGTTTCAAATAATAATAATAAAGGAATTCTAAAGTTAGGCTCACAAAAAATAGGCAATTTGAAGCACAGTGATAACTAACTTATTATAGAAGGTGACTGGGAAGAAGGAGTTAACTTGCCTCTGTTTTTAATACTTTAGTTAAGGAAAATAAAAATTGTAAATATCCAGTAGCATTATTGCCTCTTTAAAACTCACTTAATATGTGCAGTAAAAACCAAATGTATAGATGGGTTTCCGCACACTGGCCTTCCAGGTAAAATTTATGATGTAAACACAATTGGATGTTAGAGAAAACTTGGTTTGCCCTATGCAATCTTATGGGTGAGTGTCTGGAGTCTGCAATGATGTTAAAGTCATGATTTCTTAGGTGTTATCCTATTCTCCTTTGAATATTGTTGGACTAGTGATTAGACACTTGTGTCAGAAGAACCTTTCAAGAATGATCTAAGTAGGAAAAATTTCTGGTAGAACAGTGTAGAAATGAATTGTGCTTAACAAATATTTGAGTATTTCAAAATATAAACAAGTTGTAAACCAGAGGAAAAGTAGTCCACTCCACAAACTGTATACCAGAGTTCAGTAACCAGGACTATTAAGTTAATATTCTGAATTTCTATCTTGGTGCTTTCAAAAATAGAATCTAGTGAGTCACCCTTTGGACAGACTCTTGTGGTACTAAAGGTTACTCATTAAGAGTAAACCTCCTGCTTCTGCATTTCAGGAAGTCAAAGAATTTAGTTATTTGTTTTAGGACAGGGATATTTTACCTTCACAGGCCAGGAACTCCTAGGTTTGTTGACAGGCTACAAAAGATGCACCAGCAGTATCAGAGCATCATATTTGTGGATGAGCAGGGCAACAATTGCATGGGAACATCCTGCTTTGCTCGTTCTGATGCAGACTTTTTTCTTTAGATACCCTCAATTATATCCACCATTATTTATTCTTCAGATCTATTAGATTATTTAAATTCAAATTATGAAGGGAATTCCTCAGCAAATAATGTCCTCTAGTTCAGAACTACACTGAAAATAATAAAATGCCTATGTAAAAACAACCTCAGAAAAAACACCAGCTGTATGGGAATAGAGAATCAGTTGAATTTATTTCCCCAAACACAGTATACTTTGTGGATATTTCTTCCAAGTACAACCAACTTGAAAGGAAGAGAAACTTTTTTCATGAGAATGTAGGTCAGTCAGCAGTAGAAACTCCTTTTTTTCCTCCTCAAAGGCCCCATATTTGACAGTCTATATACAATAAATAAGTAATGATTGTATGTGGACAAAACAGGCTAAACAAGTTATGAAAATTGGAGGAAAACCATCTAGAGAGTGTAGATCCACTTGGTGCCTCTGATCCCCTTTGAGGTGGCCTCTAGAACCCACGCTGCAAAAAAATAGCTACAGGTCAGCACACCTCCAGCACCTTCGCTGCCCTCCCAGGCATGCAGCCAGCCATCTCCCATGCCCCTGCTGTGTCTGGCCTCGGCTCAGGGCAGGAGCATTTCCCCCCAGGTCGGCTGCTGAGGGGGGAGCCCAGGGATAGCCACCTGCCAGGGCTGGGAGAGAGGGCTGGCGTGCTCATCTCTGAGGTCCCCCTTGCACCTCCGTCTCTGGGAAGTGACAACTTAATGAGCATAATGAGGCAAGTCAAAGTATTTGAAGATGGCAGTGGTGTGACCCAAGAAATGGGAGATGTGCTGCTGAGCATTTCTTGATGAGGTGTTTCCATAGTGAGGGAGCGAGGAGGGCTGGGAAGATGAAGGCTGCAATAATGTGGAGCAAGGTGTGAATGAAGTATACATGGAGAAGCACTATTAGGTGGTGTTAGTATCATAATAGCTGGCTAAACTATTTAGTGTTTCTTCCAAAGTGTTTCTTCTTTCCCACAGTGTGCTTCTTTGTGTTCTCCATGATAGATAATTCCATTCCATTCAAGTGAGCTCTTCCAAAGAGTCTCTTTCTGCTCTTTCTGAAAAATGTTACAACCAAAAGGACAATGTTTCCAAAAAGACATCCTTTTTCCTTGTAAAAATACCCTTCTCTTGTCCTGTTTGTATGTCATTGCATTCAAATCCAATGATCTATAACAATGAATAGTTATTACTACTCTGTGAAATGTGTTTTGAAATAGGCACCACATAAATGGACATATATATTTATACACACACACACACAGTATTGTAAACTTGAACTTACTCTGGAGTAACTTTTGTACTTATTCAAGCTGGACAAAAGCTACTGTTAAGGGTTCTTTGTGGCATGCTATGCCTTTTGTGACAGGATATGTATGGGATGAACAGATACACCTCTAGAACTGCTCTGCTTTCTCGTAGACAGGTCATGGCAATGTCTGTGAGCTGGGGGACAGCAAGCAAATGAGAAAATGTATTAAACTCGCATCGATCTGTACAGTGGCAACTATGTCCTTACTACCCCATCTCCTACACAATTCCCTGTTTCTTCTGATGAATAGTGACAATGTAAAAGAGAGGTTTTTAGACTAGAAGGATATTAATGTGTTGATATCATCCACTGAGAGCTTTGGTGATAAAATGCTAACGTATCTTTACCCAGTACTCTCCCAATTGCAGGTGTGTCATGGCTGGGTTATTCCCCACTCTTTCATTCTTTCTTTTTTACCTTGAAAATTATGTATAAACATAAAAAACCCCACCTGTGTTATGGCATTCATGTGTATAGTACTGGATCTATTCTACTCAAAATGAGAGACATAAGTTTCCAAATCAGAATAAGATGATGAAGGAAAAAAGACATTTATTTATTTACATTTCAGTAAAGGTTCTGAAAAACCCCTAAGTACATTTGTAAATGCAAGTTTGTGATGCCTGTTATTTTTTGCAATGTCTAACATTTAAGAGAAGATTTATTAGAAATTCACTTTTTTATCATGTGCAACTATAATCATAGATTACAATCTATGATCATAAGTATGATACAACCATTTAAAATTTATGACATTAATTATAACAACTCTAGTCTTAGCCCGTCTGAAATGTTTGGTGCTAGTTGTGGATCAGACTAAAGAAATGAAAGAAATGGATGAATTCTTTCTAGCACTGAATGTATGTGAAACAATTGCTGTGTTCCCTTGCACGCCAGGCAAGGTCTTACAAGTTCTTGTAGACCATAAGTAAATGGATATGTGGCTGAGATGGTGCCTTGAGGCTAAATGCTCATGAAATGATAAATCTGAATAAGTAACAAAGCAGCCTGCCAAATACAGGGCACATTGTTAGATGTTGATGCTTGAAGGCTGGGAGGGATGGGTTGCCCAAGGAATGATAAAAATTATGATGTTTACAAGAAGATATGTTAAGTTGTGTAAAATGACAACATATTTCAAAGCAGGAAATTGTACTAATGCAACTTTAAGGTTATACTGTTAAAAATCATAACAATTCAAGGAATATTGAAGTTAAGTGTCCCATGGCAAAACTGGTTCAGGTTCCCTGTGTGCCTGTTTTATGGTCCTGTGTTGCATTCAGTAGTACAAACACCAGCCTAACCTACCTTGTGGCAGGCAATGTGCAAGAGGCAAAGCAGAGGTGTAAAATTACCCAAGAGCTCAGCAGAGATAACGCTGCTTTAGCAACCTTCTTTTACGTTTTCTGGCATAGCAATTAAACCGTGAATGTTCTGCAACTACATGAGCTTAGCTTTAACTTGTCTAATATCCTATCACACCTGTTCTAAAGCAAAAGAAAGCAATTGTTTCCTTCAGGAGGAAGAAAATAACTTTTTCTGAATAACAGGTGGTTGTCTCTGGATAGTGTTGAACCATTACTGCTCTGCAGTTACTGGTGATACTGTTCTGCCCATTCCATTGGAGAGGTTCCACTCCAAATTCATCTGATGACCAATTCCCTTGGCATGTGCGCTGTAACTATGGAGCACTTCCTCATTTTAGGGTTCTAGACTTGTATCATTTTGCAATTGCCTTCCTTTTTGTGGTGACAGAGGTGGAAGTAGAACTCGTGTCTGCCTCTGGCTTTGCTTTCCAGGCTGCGAAGAGCAGTGCAGGCTGAGCCCTGGGGTTCCCTCACTGCTCGCCAGCCTTGCAGCATGGCAGTGTTTGACTTCTGTCACTGAAGCTTTCATGGAGCAGAAGCCAGGCTGTAACCGAGTCATATATTCAAGAGCCTCCAAACCGGAGTCGAATCTGTTGTGTTCTTTGAAGTGTCTGGAAAAGCCACTCTCCTACTGACTATGTGTAGAATTGTCTACCATAGCTTCAATCTCCCTGTCTCTTGCGAACACCTGCCAGCTGCTGCGCCTTCACTTACTGTGTCCCTAAAGCCACCATTTCTCCCTCTGAAACGTTTCTGTCCACTTGTTGTTTATATTCCAAGTCCTACTAGGACCTCTAGAAAACTTTATTTATGTTCTGCGTTTTAAATGATGGAGTAATGAGCCTTTGAGAAGCTCATGCTCTATAGATAAAGTGCAGGTTGTAGGTGATACATGAGTAATTTTCTCTATACTTTCTAGGTCAACCAACAGTTCCAGCTTCTATGAAGCTTCCCTCAAAATTCTTTGTATTGCTAAGACATCTATCTTTCTTGAGCTGTAGAAATTGTATTTGAACTATGTTTTAAAAAACAAAACCAGTTTGGTTCTGGTTCTTGGAACAGGTGTTGGCAACTGTTTGCTGTGCTGAGGGGTGAAGGTATTTTTGCTTCTATCTGAAGTCACTCAGAAGTAGTCTATAAATGTTTCATTTTCTACTCAGGTGTTCTACGTCCAACATAAATCATGAGTGTTTGTAAATGTAAGTGTTCAGGGCAAGTGAGGACAGCTTTTGGCAAGAAGAGGAATAAGGGCTACATGCCAGGAAGATGTCTGCTGAGATAAAACATTGAGTGGGTAGGTATGTTAAAACCGGTTATGCATCTTTGATTGAAGAACAGTTGTTTTGGACCAGGCAGCTCTTGGATGATGAGAAAGGCAATCCTGCACCAACCTCTTTTTTCCTCCCTGCAAGGTAACTTTGATTCTAGACACTGACCATATCCCCAGCCAGCCACAGAGGCAAGGAGGACAGCATGGGGGCAAGTGGCTGGCAGCAAGGGGTAATTGGATGGCTTCTTTCTTGGGACAAACCTGTTGTATCTTTATTTAGTTTTGATGATTGCTTTTACCTGCAAGGTCCAAAATTGTAGATACACTAATTCAGATACCTGGGTAAAATGGAAGGCTTAATTTTCATCTAGTGGAGCAAAAAGAAGGTAACGTTTAATTTCTCTAGAGACTCAGTTTTTAGAAAATGACATAAAATATTATGCAGTGAGAGGCAAATTTTCCTACAATATGCTAATTTTCTGATAATGTGCACAGGTCTATAGCTTGGCGTGGAATAAAGTACTAATTTAATCAGTCATTCTTTGTGGCCTGTGGCTGAGATGTAGTTTAATATGAAAAACTTCAAACTTCTGTTTAGTCCAAGGCATCATGAACTAAGGTGGAGCATTGAGTGAATATGAAGAGAAGAAATATGGGTGCTTGTTTTTGTCTCATTGGTTTCCAGATTACTCTGGAATGTTGATAGTCAGAAGATGGCTTTTCCCTGGGTTCTGTTTGGAAAGAGACAAAGTGCTGTGGTTGATGACAGAAAGTTCTTCAGATTGTCATGCCTGTCTGCTACATGTCTTTATTCAGGTTTTTATGCCTGATTGCTTAGGAGATAAATCTTCTGTCACATGAAAAGATATATTTCCCCACTTAAGACCGTTCTGGCCTTTAATATCAAAACTTTCTCTCTTATACTAAGATTTGTTTAATGCCATTTTCTTTTTCTTCATCTGTTCTGAATCTGGGTTCTGCTTGACCAGTAGAAAGGTAAGATTTGGAACTTCCTCTGATTCTTTATCCTTTAACACAATGCACAGTTGGGTTTTTTTTGCTCACCAAAATGCATTAAGTCCAAACATAGTGTTTTGCCAGAATCAGTGAGGTTTTTTTGGCCTATTGCCTGTGATTGCTGTGGAGAAACACTTCTGTGGAGTTTTTCTCCCTGTTTTAAGTGTTACGCAGTTGGGGTTCCAGCCAAAAGTGGAGTTTGTACCTGAGAATCTGTGAGTGATGAAAGCTCCATGGTCTACTTAAAGACTGCAGTTTCCCTCCAGTTTGTGGTCCTGCTGACACTGGTATGGCAGGAAAGCTATTGCTTTTCAATGAGTAGCATGTTACTCTTCATCCAGTGAACTTTCTGACTGCTCCCTCTTGCCTGATGCTCTTGGGAAAAGCATTAAGTGACTCTAATCATAGTAGCAGGAGGTGATAACCTCTTTCTCGTTATGTTTGATTTCACAGAGCTCTGGAGCGTGCTGCTGTTTAGTGCCACGCAGTGACCAGAGGTGCTCTGAAGGTCTGGCAAGAAGCAGCTGGTAGTTGTGGGGCTGTCTTTCCTAAGAAGAAGCTACTGCTCAGGCTTGAAGGAATTCCTGCATTCAGAGTTAGATCTTATGAGATGATGAGCTGCAGGGGAGGCTCATTAATAAACGCAATGAATTGAAAAGTGAGTGCAAGGTTTCTGGAAGCCCTCTCTCTGTGCCGTTGTCTTCCTAGCTAACATTTGGAACAAATGCAACATGGAGGTGTCATCAGTATTGGCCACCAACCCCACTTCTCTCCCCTGAAAGTCCAGAAAGATGAATCGTAACAAGAGGAGTCACCTCAAATTGGTATCCAGATGTTCTGGGTGCCAATGGCAGATGCAGCTGTTGAAATGCAGGGAAGCCTGCAGGGGGGAAACCAGAAATTAGGATAGCTGATGATGAGACAATCATCTGGCATTAACGTCTAGGTTTTGCTATCTAATAGGGGAATGCAGGGGAGGGTGGTTTATCTTAAATGTCACCTCATGAACACAGTGGTTAAAGTGCTTACACTGGAAGTGAGATTTTGGTTAAACGCTTTTCTTTTCCAGAGAGAATTTCAACTCTACTCTAAATTAAGTGCTTTAGGAATTAAGTGATTAAGGTGCTCAGAAATCAGTGGGAGAGTCTTTCTGCACCATTTTCTCTTGCCAGGACTGCTTCTATATTTTAAATTTAAATAATTATCAGAATACAAGTCCATTCCTTTATCTCGCTTCAGATTCTCACTCCAGCCTGTAGAATCCAGACAAGACACGACGTGAGAGGTTTTTAAAATAAGCTAGAAATGTTCCTGTACACTATCCATCTAGACATTAATGCTATTCATATTCCTATTGTATTGGTGGTTCTGACACATATGAGTTTTTTCTCCCAGCTGTGCTGCTCCATTTCATTTTGTCTGAGAAATAATGAAGGTAAGCACAAGAGGCTGTCCTTAGTGGGCAGGTTTGGAGCCCTTAGAAATGATGAGTTGTCCTTGGGGCTAGTGTGAGCACATGATTTCTTGCAGGCATAGGGCCTCCCAGCCTGGGCAGCACTTCCAGGATTTATCTGTGAAAGCCGGATGAGCTTGGTTAGGAGAAGCACTAAGTTTTAAGGGACCGTGCAGATGAGTATAAAAGGATTTTGATATTTTATGTGCCTAGGTTAGCAGATGGCAGATGCAATGCAGTACACATTAATGTAGAATAAATAATGAATCTTAGAGAAAAGAATAAGAGGAAACATCTGCTGAATTGAAACAGGATGTATCATGTTGACCGAGAGAAGAGCAAGTTACCATGGAGAAATTCTCAAAATGGGCAAGACAAAGAGCAAAAAACACCTTTACTGCAAATTTTTTCGATTTATTTTTTTGTTAGAACACATTGTGTTCGTTTAGGGGTGTATGATTGCTGTGCAGGAATATATATTAGTTTATTGGTTTAAAGAACTTCCCCCCACTTGAACACTGAGTTGTAGGGCACTTAGAGCCATACATGTCCCATTGCCCGCCAAGGGTGCACTTTTATGAGAAATGTGCCAGTAATTCAACAGAGAGTGAAGCAAAGCTGCCCATCTGCATTAGTGTACCAAAAGTGTGGTGGGGCAGAGGCTTAAGAAATACAAAGCTTCATGTTTTGGGGCAGGATCTAGTTGCTCCTTCTGTTGAATTCTTGTGGTTGAACCCATAAATGAGGTAATTTCTGGCAATGCTGCCTCATAGCAACTGGTGAGGGGTTTTCTATAAGCAACCAAATTGTTTTGAGTTTTTGGTTTGGTAAAAATGTTACTTTCTAGGGCAACAATCTTCTGCTTCATTCCAGCATTGTTGTTGTATATGTGTTAGTGAATTAAATTATTTCTTGGTGTTTCCATTTATAGAATGTGAAATAAGGTGGCAGTGATATTGTTGACAGGTTCAATCTCTGTCTCCTTCCTGGTACTGAATTTAAATATCAGTGCTCTAACTGACCCTATGTGAGATAGGTAAAAAAGGGTCAATTCCCATCTTCCAAATCCTATGAAGTAATAATAGAAACACTGGTAAAACATTTTTTATTTTTGAGTCTTAATTTGTCTTGGCTTTGTTCTATGAATGTTAAATCAAAGACCTTCAATCCAATGTTAGTTAGCATTAAGCTTGCCTATTAGCCAGGGGAAGATCCTTATAGAACCATAAATGTTGCACAACTGTATATTGCTATACACATTTTAGTGGTCATGTAATATTTAAAGAATGTTGTTCTGTTTTCTTTTTATTTTAATATTTGTCAGAAAAACACAGTCAATACTTTTAACCCTTGTATCCAGATACTTTGCTTATTCATATTTTCAGAATAAATGATCCAGCAATCTGTGAAGCTGTGATATACTTATTGTGTATGTTGTAAAAATAGACTGCCAGAGATTCTGAGATTCCTATCTTGGTTTTCCCATAAACAAAGACAAACAAACAACAACAACAACAACAACAACAACAACCACCAAAAAAACACCAAAACAAAACAAAACAAACCACCAAAAAAAAAAAAAAAAGTGACCTTTACATTAGTATACCACTAGTTATTGCAGTTCAAATACTTGGATGCTGATGGAGAAGTACCAGAGGATGGACAGGAGATTTCCTGGACTACTAGGTGCAATGTGTTGCAGTGCAAGAGAGCAGCAACCCTGTGGAAGGGTCTGCACAGATTTCACTTTGTGATACATTGCCTTGATGATGGAATCAAGTACCTACAAAACTGAGTGGTGTTAAGATGACCTCCATAAGTCAAATGAAAATGTGAAGTAGTCTGGAGAACTAAAGGTGCCAAATTCTTCTTAAGACAGAGCTGCTGTCAGCAGCAGCCTTTAAAAGTGTTTGGTTTAGTGTTTCTTTCCTGTCTGTGGCTTAAAATAAAATCAGGAGTTTTTCTTCAAAGAAATAAAAAATATTTCAACACCACTACAATAATGAGCGAAATTTGTATCTCTCTAGTTTGTTACCCTGGGACAGGACAATGAGCATAAATAATTGTTCTGCATATATGTTCTTATCCCTTTTTACCTGCATTTTTTCCCTACTATCAGGTTTGTTTCTGCCTGGTTCACTTCTGCTGAGACAGGTGAATGTTGCAATACCCATCTCTCTTCTTTCTTGAAAGCTTAATGTGAATTAATGTCTTCATTTGGTCTCCTAATGAAAGATGTAACTCTAGCTGCAAAACTATTCACTCTTATCTCTGTAATTTAATGGGCCACTTGCAATTGTTGTATCTAATTTGATGCATTTCAAAAAATAGGAACCTGGTACCAAAAAAAAAAAAAAAAAGGAATATGATTTAAAAAATAAAAAAATTTAAAGTGAAAATTACTGGAAAACTTGCTGAATTGGCATGTCATGTTTGTTTGTCTGTAAAGTGCACACTTAAATAAAGGCCAGCAAGCAGGGAAACAAATGTCTGGGATGGCATTCATAATAAACATAGATGAATATTTGATTTAACATTCAAGGAAAGCAGGCACTTTATGATGTTGGGACAAGAAAAAAATTACTAGAACTGGAGAAACATAGTGATTGGACAAAGCCAAACTACATGGAGGCAAATATTGAGAGCTAAAAATAGTAAGCTTCTGTTTATTATGAATATTATCATGATTAATAAATATTATGACAGAAATACTCGAAGGCAGTAAAGATTATGCTGAGAGTTATGAAATTTTCCTTGGAGAACAGGATTTGAAAGTCTTTGTAATATGTTAAAAGGGGTTACTATAGACGCTATAAATGAGTTTCCACCAAATGTTATTCTATTTTGGAGTGTTAATATTTGTAGTTTATTGGCAGCTGTGAGCTGACAATTATGCCATCTTTCCTTATTTACATTTCCTGTCTGATGTAAAATCTCAGCGGTTACTGTATATCATTTGGCCTTCTTCAGTGCTTTATATTTTTCCATATTTATCCAAGTCAATGAGAAAAATATTTAAATTGGCATTACAGAATATTCCTGTAAAACAAAAGTATTTGCTAATTGAATGTAGAGAAGAGTGACCAAGACAAGACAGTTGTGTTAAAATATCCCTCCTAATGCTTGAAACATGCACATTTCATTTTTTAAACATGATTTTACTTGGGTAATTCTGTTTAAGATGTGGCTGTAAATAAGTTAGTCGAAGATTCAGTTGCCTTTGACAAGATCTGCATGTGTATGTGCACACAGTGTATTTTATAAATGTACATGTGCATAGCAGCAAATGAGATAAACAGCATAAGAGATAAATATGTGTGTTTATATGGTTTTGGCAACTTAAGTTGCAATGTTTAGGCCACTGGTCTCATTTTCCACATTCCAGAGCTCAGAAAGGCTTCAAAGAGCTGCTTGTTATAAAACAAGCCAAACCTCTGCTTGCTTTGATAGGTATTGGAGAAATGTCTCTGCACTCCTCTTCCAGCGGAGAGCCCCGGTAAGCCCAAGTGCCTGAGCCTGCAGAGCAGCCTGGCAGCAGACCCAGGAGTGGGGTTTGGGCTGCCCCAGCCTCTGGTGTCTGGGGCTGTGCTACCTCCCTGGGCATGGGCTGCCAGCACAGCCCTCCACTGGCACCAGGTGCTCTGCAGCCAGGATTGTTTGTTCTGGCAGCAGCAGTTTACTCCCAGTCACTGCCTCTTTCCAGGGATTCTCCCTTGTCCCATCATCTGTAGTAAATTCAAAAATTTCATTTATGCAATGGGAGAGAGGCCATGGCTGCCTCAGTAAGTTGTGCTGTCCCTGTAACTGAAAATAACCCCAGGTTGAATTCAATAAATCATATCAAAGTATTTCCATATAGACATTTTTATCATCCATGTTTAGAGGCTCCATACCATTTTTTAAAATGCAGATAGTCTAGTTGAATCTGAATAAGGACCTGGAGAGTCGCTATCAAAACACATGCCTCAGACATAAGGTACCTACCTTATTTTATTGATACTTTGCTTAAGTCTGCTGGATTAATGTTTGTTTTCAGTTAGAAAAGCTAAATATTTGCCTGTAGGTGAAAAAGGTGTAGGGTTGTTTTTTTTTTTTCCTATAGCTTTCATTTCCATGATGAACTTAAAGAAGCTTACACTGGTGGGTTTTATCTTATACTGTGAAGCTTTATGCCTCACAAGATCAGGTTGTTATTACACAAATTTTTACTAATTTTGTTCCCTGGAATTTGAAAAGGGGAGAAAATTGGAGGAACATTAGGTAGAACCAGGAAGAATATTTTTTTCGTGGCAGAAAAACATTACACATAAGTGATTTTATTATTTTTATGTGCAATGTGACATCTTGCCTATTCAACCATTGAAAGACATATTAAATGAAAACTCAGTGAATGTGAGCAAAACTATTTGCAGTTATAGGGTACTCATAACCATCACATATTTAAATAGTAGGTGTTCTAATGGATCAAGCTTTGGGCAGGGGCTAAGGATCTGCTTTCATACAGCTACTGACCTTCTCTAAATCCTGACAGTTCCATTCTCCTGTTCCTTTTCCTATAATTTACAGTCAAATACAAAGGACAACATCTCTGGAACAAATAGTCAATCTTCAGCATTCAGAGCATGTCCTGTATAAAACCCACCCTAGTCATGACTGGAACTTCACCACCATGTGAAAACTAACCCTATAGCAGGTCCTAAAGCTTGTTTCAGGCTCAAGAGAGGAAATGCCTGTATAAAACTTACTCTAGGAAGTTAGAGGATTGTTGTAGGAAAGCTTTAAAGCCTGCAGTGCCTGGCAGCACAATTACTTACGTGTCAAATAATTAATTAATGTTCCTCTTTATTGTATTCTGTGCCCCTATACAGAAACAACCCATACCACAGCCCAGGGATTTTAATGATGTTACATTATAAGTGTCCTTGACTGTTTTATTGAAGGGTCCCTTCTAGGAGCTTGCCAGGGCTGGTAGAGCCTCCTGCTGCTTCAGTGCAAGGCCACATGTAGCTTCAAAAAGGCCACAAGAGCTCCTTGGGGACTGAGGAACAGCTGGTTTGGGAATGTCCCTTCTTCCTTTGCTTGTTCCCTCCCTTTGTTTTCCTAGCACTGAGCATAAACCAAGCCCTACTGCCCGAGTCTGCCTTGTGCTGGAGCCTGGTGGGATTAACCTGGGAGCTAGGCACTGCCTGTGCACACATGTGGTGAGTGGCAGTCCCACCTTCCAGAGCTCATGATCAAAAAATATTCAATGCCTATTTAGGATATTGCTATCTTCAGTCTGGTGCCTAAAATTTCTCAGCATAAAGCAAAATTAAACAAAATAGGATTAAACATCGTGTTGCTATGAAGCCAGCAGTCTGTGTGCTATTGCACATGGTGATAACTAGATAGGCATTATATAGTCATGTGGGCGCAACCTGTACTTCAGATTTTAATGGTAAAGGAAGTCCATCATTTAAAAGATGCTTAAAATATATTTGGAGAAGATAAATTGTGGTTTATTGTGTTGTGAGTCAAGTGAGAAATGGTCCTCAAATTAGCCAGGCCATGTGGTTGGGGTTTTTTTGAGCGTGGATAATCAAAATGTTGGATTCTCATTGCTAATAGTACAGCACATTTGATCTTCTGTGTTTTGATTTTGCATTCTCTGCAGAGCAGCAGCCCATGCATCTGTAGGCACCCAGCTCAGCAGGGCCAGCTCCTGTCCCCTCCTGCATAAGCCACAAAGGTGAATCCCTTTAGTTGAGTTTTCCTGTTAAAACACACAGCAGGTAATTTTGTCCTTTCAAATACACTGTTTTGCTATCATTTACTCAGAAAGATGGCAGGAGTGTTTACTTTCTTGTTAGAGCTGTAGCAATTTTCACTCACTCCAAGATATTATTGAATTGTTTTGTAAGACCAAATATTTACTCTGATAAATGCTTATTTCACTGTGTTAGTTTTGGAGGTGTTTGAAAGTGTCTTCATTTTTGATTGCAGAAGATGGTGGATCATAGTTATTTCCCTGTGTTACCTATTTAATTTCAGAATCCCCAGTGGGTTTCTGTCCTGCAGGATGTCAGGATATTTGTTCCTTCAGCTGCCCTCTAAAATTCCTCTCTGACATTGCTGGAAAGGCTTTGGGTGCATTTCCATCAGGATTTGAGGTAACACACATTCAGTGTTCTTTTCAATGCTGCTGATAGAAACGTTCACCTGGTAGAGGTTAGAAACTTATTTTTAGAGACACAGGCCTGACCTAAAGGCAAAATATAGAAATCAGTGGAGCTCAAAATTGACTTTGCTGCTTTTGTGAGTTGTCTGCATGTGCCGCAGTCCCTGCGTTACACTGGTCTGCAGGGGGTCAGAGCATCAGGTCTGACTGGTGGGCTCACTGCTGCCGTGTGAGAGGCTGCTGGCAGGGACAGGATGGTGTCACTGGGGACAGGACAGTGTCACCGGGCAGCAGCACACAAGGACAGCTCACTGCTGCCCTGTGAGAGGCTGCTGGCAGGGGCAGGACGTGTCACCGGGGAGCAGCGCACAAGGACAGCATGAGGAGAGCCCGCAGCCCACACCTCGAATCTGTGAGTTGGCTTCTTGCCTATATGATAACTTAGGCCAGGATGGGTTAACATTTGGAGGCACGTGGACGGCCTTCAGATTTTGAGGGTGCCCAGTTTCCTGCGGGCACATCCCCAGGAGCAGCAGCTGCCCCTTTCTGCTGGTGTTCCCAGCGAGAGGTGGCGGGACAGACTGACTGAGCCCTGAGCTGCCCGATGCTGATGTAAGCTTTTAGCAGCACAGCACTCTCTGGCCTGAAGGCGATTACATTTCTGGCAGAAACAGGATATTTAAGATTAATTCAGGGCTCGAATGATTATTAGTAGTGTTGCAGTGAGATAGTGTTTGTGGGGAAAGTGGTACTTTTCAAAGTTATCACAGCACTAGATGGAGGAGGAATCGTTGGCTTTACTGAGCAGCAGCTCCTAGACTTCAGGTTAGTTTTTTTCCTTTTTTTTTTTTTTTCAGATTGTTTGTGAACCTCCTAAGTAGGTCAGTGTATATTTCAAACATTTCACGAAATGCTAGAGCTCTTAAAGCCTGATTAGGAGAGGTTACTAAATGCTTGCTTCCAGTGTTTGCTCCTTTGTTCAATGCATCGGGTTTTAGTTCATGTTCTTTGTGTCTTAATATTGCTTTGTTGCTTGTGGAACAGACTGCAAATTATTTTTGCTAATATTTTTTTTTAAGTCTAAATGGCTTGGAATTTTTTTTTTGCTTTGTTGTTTTTGTTTTTTTTTATGCAATGGCTTTTACTACTTGGCAACATTATATTATAGAGTGAAGCTTTCTGTTGTTTCTCATTTCTGTTTCATAATACTTTAATACTTTTTAAAATGTCCATTAAGTATAATGATTTTGCTTTACTTACTCACTATATTGAACTGCTGAGACTCATATAGTCGTTTTCTTTCCCACTCATGAATTCTGTTTTCCTTTTTGGGCATGGTTTGTCTTTAGAAGAATGTTTTTCATGTCTGATAGCCTTCTTAGCTCTCTCCCTCATACTGCCTTTTGGAGATGGAGAACTAGGAAAACCTATTAGACTGCCTTTGGGTTTGGGGGTTGGTTTTATTTTTCTTCTCTCACTGTGCTTTTAGTCATGCCTTTCTTACACTATATCTTCATGAAGTATCCTGGCACAAGCACATATTTTAGTGTTTTAATCACTCAGGCGTTCTTTTAGCTAACTTCCATGTTCTTATGTAGTTCCTCTCTATCAAGTAAAATGGGGATGGACTCCATACATGGCACCAGGCATTTTTTCAGTATTGTGTTGAACAGCAACTACTACAAGTGGAGAGGAAGACCTGGGCTGGTCAAGGGAAGAGGGAATGCACTGTTCAAAGGGGAGGGGGATCAGAGGGAGAAACAAGTGGCAGTAGAAAATACCAGGTTCAGGTTACTATGAAAAATACAGGATGATTTAGTCCTTGTGGGAGACAGAAAGAAGAGAAAGCAAAGGGGATGAGAAGAAGAGAAGTTGATAAAGACACTATATCCATTACAAAGTGGATGGACACTATATGGGAGCCATAGGATTAATGTTCAGTCATCCCTATTAATTATACAGAAGTGCTCATAAGACTTTGATGCAAAGGGTAGGGCTCCCACATAGCGGTAGTCCTTAATCTAAACTTTACATAATATGTCTGCACACAACTTAATTTATATTTGTCATGAATGGAGGGGCAAAAACTGTGTTTAGTAGTAAAACCCTTAGTAAGGAGTTATTTAAACTTGAATTCGCATCCCTGAGTGAAATGCTGTTGGACTGACTCTAGAGCTGAAGGAACTGAGAGTCCTCTGGTGGTCTGAAAGCCTGTATAAGAAAAAAAATATGAGTAACATGTATACTTTCATAATATTTATACAGCTGTAAGAGTTTTACTTTACTTAAAAATTTCAGCAACTGCATGTTATCCAGAAATATTTTCATCAGCCTTTTGAACAACAAACTTTAGATGATATGAATCCTAGCCCAAAGCCCATGCACATAACAAATGCATTGTGAGTTGATACATCTGAACACCCGTTCCTTATTATTACCTTTATTTTTTCTTTCTGAACAATATTTTCTTTGCTGCCTTAAAACTGATATGATAAGCAGATCATGTATCAATCTGTATCAATCTGCAGATCATCAATCTGTATTCCTGAAAGATAGGACAGACATATATTGTAGCTGCAGATGTTATGAAAGTTTGACAAAAAATGTCTTATAACTTCTGTAGTGTTCAAGGTCATAGAAAAAAAATTCTCACATACAGCAGGAACTTGGTTTTAACCTGTGAGTCATAAAATAGAAGCTGTAAAACAAGTCTGTGAAATATAGTAGAAGAACATTAGTTGTTTTCAACTGACAATTCATTTTGTAGGTACTGAAGTAGACACAACTCTGTATCACCAGTCATTCCTTCAGAGAGAGAAAGTGTATGGTCAGCATAGACTAATGTCTTTTTATGTGGAAATGTTTTTATTCCATTAGTAGAGTAGGTTGTTGAAATAATAAAATATGTACTCTTCACCTCTTATTTTAATTTCCTGATGTATGATAGCTTGAACTGCTGTTGAGTAAAATTTGCAGCAAATGTTCTTCCTTGTTCTCATTTGATATAGTTCACACTCCATTAACAGCCTGATAGAGAGAAGGACGTTACTGCCTAACTTTTTATTTTCTTGTACCTCTGAGATGACTTTGGGATGCTATACTGCAACTGCAGAATATCACACAGATTTTAGATAATGTCAGTGCAGTGGGATGAATTCTGCAGTGATAGATTCAAAATAAATTTAATAATCATATTCTGAATTGTTTTGTTTAATTTTTTAATCATTAGATCACAGCTGAATTTATCCTATTGTGCACACATCTACTGGAGCA
Source organism: Picathartes gymnocephalus (assembly GCA_013390045.1). Classification (NCBI taxonomy): domain Eukaryota; kingdom Metazoa; phylum Chordata; class Aves; order Passeriformes; family Picathartidae; genus Picathartes; species Picathartes gymnocephalus. The sequence goes on along the minus strand of WEKY01000095.1, from coordinate 71,441 downwards.
CTCACACTGTGAATGCCACTCTTATTCTGGCAAATACTTTGGCTAAGCATATCTGTAGCCCCTTGTTTAAAGAAAATTATTTCATGCTGGAAAAAAAATCACTTGTTTATGACATTGAAATAGAAAGCTGGTTTTTGTAAAGACAGAATTCACCTTTTCTATTTCAGATTGATTAATGCAGTTAAGTATTATTTATTTTTCAGATGAAGCATTCTTTTGCATGTGTCTAGTCATTTCTTCAGCACAGATTATATAAAAGTGGTATTTGTATTTGAAAAATTGTCTCTTACACACGTAGGACAAAACTAGACTCTGTAAGTCATCTGATGGAGGGGAGATACTGAATTCAAGATTAGTTTGAATACAAACAATTGTTAAAGAGGTAAAGATCTAAAGACAGATACCAAAGAACCTGTCTGGGTGGAAAAGATAAGGTGACATAAATCACTGTAATGAGCATTTCAGCTGAATTTCAGAATTAAAGTGCCTAAAATCGGCACCAAGAAATGCTGAGTGCTTTTCATTCTTTTTAACTGAAATGAAAACAGAACTTTTGTTGTCTGACAGGGTTGTGCTTATCAATCTGAATACATGGCCTGTCAGAAACAGTAAGTATTTGCAGATTCCTTTGAGGTCACTGGGAGTTGAGGGATAAGCAACCTTTCAAATCTACATTGAGTGTCTGTGACAGAGTGCATGGGCCTTGGGGCAGGTGGCACAAGGAAAGAAAGGGTTAATTAAACAAACCTTTACGGAGGGGCTGGCAGCTTATTCTTATCTGAGGGTCTGCAGGGGTATTGGGTTGGATCTGTGAGTGTCTGTGACTCTCCCCAGTCTCTGTCAAGTGAAACACAGGAAAGGGATTAAAATGAGACTAGAAGAAGCCTGGCTATTAATGGGAAGACTGAGATCAAGCAAACCCAGGGACAGGGGTGCCCACATTTGGAAGATCTTATGTAACTTAGTCTTTAAGTTGGCATCACTGTTACGATCAGAAGGGGCTTGGTATCTGCAGGAAGGTGTTCCACAGCATCACACTGGCCATCAGGCTATACTTTATTCCTTTGATTCCTTTGTGATTTGGGTACTCTAAGACCGGCTGCATGTGCTCAGAGGAGACTTGAACTGATGCCACTCTGACTTACTACCTGTGTCCTGTTTTAACTGACTTTGTCACAGAGGTTGCAGACCAGAACCAAATTTTCTCCTTACCACCAGTTTGATTCCAAAGCAATATGTAAAAAGCGTGTTTTATTTGCAAAACAAACCTCAGAATAAGGCAAACCCCTTGGTGACGTACCTGTGCTATCACAATGTTTGAGTGTAATGTAAGCAGGTTTTGCCCCACGATGTGACTTCTGCAAACCTCAGCAGTGAACAGTATTGGTAAGAACTCCTGGTTTCCAAGAAGATCAAGAGAGGGGAAGATAAGGAGGCTGTAAGTTATATTTTGCTTTGTTAATAAATGTTCTTATTTCAATTTTTCTTAAAACAATCCTTTCTAGGATTTGTATTTTGGATTCCTAATGTCATTTTACAACAAGCAACTCTTAATTAGATTTGAGAGTTCTTAAAATCAGATACCAGATATTTTGGTATACAAAACATGAGGTATTTTTTGCCTGTGACTTAAGCTGGATTTGAAGTTGATATATTTGAAGACTGACCCGAGTCAACCCTAGTGGGAATAAGTCAGAAGGTTCTGATACGGGCTTTGTGTCAGATGGTGCTCAAGATCTCCTAATTCTGTAAATCAGAAGCCTTAGAAATCTCAGTTCATGCTAGCAGCCGTGTAAAGAGTTGCTGAGACTGTCTCAGCACTCACAGGGCTCTCTAGCCTTCCCCTAACTATTTCCTTGGCACCTTTTTAAATCTGCCCAGCATGAAGCACTGTGTAGGGAGGAGAATTCCTGCCTCTGTGTTCTTGATTGTGTTTTGGTTAGTTCAGAAAACCAAGATTTTGCAAACTTACGCTGTCTTAATTTGTACCAGTTTTTCATCCTAATTTCTTAGAAAGCAGCCAAATATACTGCAGAAGTATGGCAGGCCCTTACCCAAGTGACAGGAAAGCAAAGAGTGGTCACTGCACACAGCATGCCTGAGTGTCGTGGGGGAGAGGAGAGTGTCCCAAGCTGTGTGCCACGAGCACACTCAGGGTGACCCTCACAACATACTCTGTACATCCCTTGAAAGGCTGCGGAGATTGGGAAGAAAGCCGTTATTTGACTTCAGGGTTGTGGCTGAGCTGTTAGTGGTTTCATCTTGGACTACAGGTAAGCTGCAATTTTTGTTAATATACAGACATTGTGTGAAACTTCTGAAGAAGATAAAGGGTCATCCAGAAACCTTTAACTGATTTAGGGCTTCTTTGTCATTATCTTGGATTTCTGTGCACTTCATAGGATTTCATAAGAAATAGCAGGTGATGTCCTGATTTTTTAAAAGTAACTTTCTGAAAGATCAGGAGATGTGGCAGGCCACCAATTTGAGCTGATTGCATCAAGTAAAACCTCAGGACTTGTTATGGAAAATTTCATTCCATATTTACAATACTACACTTGCTTTTGTATCTCTGGAAATTTTACTTTTTCATATGTACCCATGAGAAAAAACAAGTTATTTGTGCTCTTTGACAGCCTCCTGTAGTTTTAACAGTTGCAGCTAACTTACAGTTCATGTTTTCTTCATGATTTGAAATGTTTCATATTACTTCTGCTTCCCTGATCTCCTTTTTGTTTTGCTTGTCTGCTCTAGGAAAAATTCTTCCAGTTTCATCTGGTGTGATCTTTTAGGAAGCTTCAGTCTCTTAGTAAACAAAAAGCATTGAATTCTATTTGGATGAAAATTCTTTTTACTCTAATTTTTTTATAATGCATGGATTACATTTTGACTCCTAGAATTTTTGAAACATGACAAATGTACTGTCTAGAAATGATAGGTATCAAGCAAGCAGCCTCAAAGTAAACACTGCATTTGCAGTGACTGCAAGTTTTGAGTCCCTGTTAATGAAATAATCCTGGGGAGGCATTCCTTTCCATGAGAGCTTTTCCTTCTGCAATCTTTCAGAACACCTCAAAAATTTTGCTCTTCTTGCTGTACCAGCTCAAGTAACTTTCACTTGCTTGCAAATCCTTGCCTGGAAGTTGACCAGCCCTTACTTGCTTGTAGCTGACTGTGTATTTTTAGGAGCGACACCGTGTTGTGAGTCACCCATTCTGCACCAGACCCCCCCATGTGAGCAGTGTCATCAGTTTTCATCAGAGCACTGGAGTCAAAGTAGGACTAGTTTGGCTCAAGCTGAACATCATCTATTTTCCCAACCTTCCCATATGGCATTTATTGTGCAAAAAAGTTTAAATGACCATCGATGTAAGTTGTTGCTGAGCAGCCACGTGGATTATGTCAAACCACTAGGAAGATGACAATTTTTCATAAGATTAATAATGCTGAAAAAGGAAGTGCAGGCTTTGTGATTGAAGACAGCTGTTTAGTGGGGGAACATAATCCTGAGGCCAGCTCGTAGCGGCTGAGCCTTGCTCTGGTTTGTCAGCACGGCCGCTATGCCAGTCCACCACGGAACGGTGGTGACGCTCTTGCCAGGTCATGGTGCTGAGAGTGTTCCTGTTATCAGTGTTATTCCTACCGACCTGGTAAAGGAGGAGGGAGTGCACATGAAGGAACAAGAAGTGGCTATCCCACAGGCACATAGGTTTTGTGCAACATTTCACGTATAATGCCAAAAACTATAGCCAAATTTCGTTTCACTGTATTTTTGTGCATATGTGCATGTTTCATAAGAATAAATGAGTGACAGTGTTCATAATAATATTTTTCTGTTACCTTTTTAAATATCTTACATATAGTCTTGGATGATTTTCAGTTTACTGCAGAATTTAACAGTCTGGAGGAAAACCAGTGTCTGTGTAGAATGGAATAGACTGTTTTCAGTTGGGAGGGACTTACAATGATCATCCAGTTTCAACTTCCCGACCCATTTAGAGCTCACCAAATGTTAAAACATTGTCCAAATGCCTCCTAAACACTGGCAGGCTTGGGCCATCCAATTTTTTTGGCTTGCTTTGAAGGTCAGGTGTGAGGTCTGGGTCTGACTTGGAGGAAGGCGAAAAGCAGATCTTGCTCTGAAGCAATTACCCTGTGAAGTATGGGTAATGTAAAACTTGACACTTACAAAGGCAACAACATACTCACTTATATATTGATTTGTAGTTCAAATGTTACCCTCTGAGTAAGAGGACTATAATGCTCCTCTTTTCTGCCCCAATCAACCTTGGATCTTGCATGTAGTTTTTAAGTTACATCTGGTTGCTGTGGTTGATTCCAAGGTAGGAAATTTGACAATGTATGTCATGTTTGCAGTTTAATTTGAGAAAAAAGTAAATAATTTCCATTTGTCCTTGATTTTTTGTTTGCTTGTTTGTTTGTTTTTTTGTTGGTTTGGTTTTTTGTTTGAGTTGTAACTTTAAAGTTTTAAATTTTTAACTTAATGATACGGAGCTCATATTCACCACATTTTTATTAATGTCAGTTATATACCTATATATATATATGTTTTGAAACCTTCTTATACTAAATAGTTCAACATGGCATTTGTAAAACTTGCACAGTCTAACCACTGAACATACAGAGGTTCAAAGCACTTGTGCTTCTGTGCTGCTGGCAAAATAAGAAAAGCTCTTGAATAAATTCTGTAGAGAACTACTGTTTTAAGAAAGAGATTCTTGTGGTTCTGTGAAAAAAATATTCCACATAGTACAGAATCTGTAGCTAAGTTAATATGTTTGAATTCCATTTTAACCTTTTGAAAAATCATTTTATGAGTTCTGGGTGACACTTATTTCCTTCTCAATAGCACTTTTTGTCTCACACTCAAAAGCAAATGCATAAAACAAGAAAGTTGCAGCAGTCCAAATCACATCCGCAGCTTAAAAACCTGCCTCATCCACCGAAAAGCTAAAGCCACAAACACAAAAAACTGTTTATCATCTGGTGTCTAAACCTAGGAGAAGCTGCATAATGGTACACTAATAGTAAAAGTCTCCTTTTAAAATCTTTTTGAAATCACCCTAATATGCAATGGAAAATCTGATTTTAGAAAAAATAGAAATACTGTCATATAAAATTAGTTTATGTACAGTTTTATTTTATGTGTAGTTTATAAAATGTTAAAGTTTTTTTTTTTTAAACTGTGATTCTCTCAATTAGACTATGCATTAGACTCTCATCTAACACTGTTATATCAGGTGCTAGACCAAAGAAGGAAAGCAGCAATCTCAAATCAATGTCCCTAAAATGGGTACCAAATAGTTTGTGCTCTTAATAAGAGGGTTTATGGTTTTTCCCTAGTGCATAAAATTCACTTCCTCTTTGCCTGTTCACATGTTTAAATTTACACTCTAGCCTTGAAATACCTCTGAAAACACTCTGTAAAGAGCTTTTTCTGGGCGGTGCCCAGTTGCTCATCCTTTCTCTATGTCCCTCCCGCAGCTTTCATGCTGATTATTGTGCTAGCTCCATTAAATGCTTCTTTCTTGTGTCACCTTTAGTTGAAATGCAAAAAAAAAAATAATCATAATCATACCTAAGTCAAATGTCCAGATGAAAAAGTGGTTTGTCTGTGTGCAGGGACAGCAGTGTCCTAGGTCCCATGGACAGGGACACGGCCAAGAGGTTGAGAGGAGGCATCAGTGCCCCCAGCTTGGCACTCATTAAACCTCACCAGGACGTGCCCAGCTTGCTGCCCTCCAGCACAGGCACACAGCAGAAAGCAGAGGGGCCCCAAGGTGCTGGGCCTGGAGCAGCTGCCCTGAGGGAAAAGGCTGCAGGAGCAGGGCTGGCTCCCATGGGGACAGAGGCACCTTGGGGCACCTTGCAGCCCTCGGGTCACACTGAGGAGGTGACTGCTGCTTGCTACCGTGTGTGGTGAGGGGCCAGAGACAACGGATGGAAATTGGAATGAGGGAGAATCAGAGTGGATATCAGAAAAATCTTCCGCCCGAGGAAGATGGAGCAGCAGCACAGGTTGCCCTGGGAGGTTGTTCAGGCTTGATCCCTGGGTGCGTTCAAGGCCTGAGCAGCGTGATCTGACCTTGCATCTGCCCCAGTGTCAGCAGGAGGTTTTCCACGGAAAGGATTTCCCACAACTTTGGTCTTGGTGCTCTGTGCTTTGGTGGGCATTCAAGGTAATTTGTTCTCCTCTGTGCCTTTAGCATCCCAGTTTCTTGCAAGGTCTCCTGCAGCACTGCTGCCCTGGTCCCAAAGCCTTTTGCAGCTGTGATGATGAGAGGCTGGCTGCACTTTTGCAGTGCAGGCATTCCTGAATGATCTCCATATATCTTTCATGATTCACTGTCCCTTTTTTTTAGAGTCCAAGTCCAAGTTATATGTTATCTTAAAAGTTTCTTCAAAGCCTTAAAGGGTACATAGAGTGGAGTTAAATGAAGAGACATGGGATATTTTCTTATTTCTTGATGTGTTGCTGTGATATAGCAATGACAACTGGCTAAACACAAGTAACTTCCGCAAAACAAAAAACATCTCTGCCATCTAACATGGGGTCCTGCCAACACTGGTACCATCAAAGATTTCTATTGCTTTTTACTGAGCTTGAAGTTAATGAAAATTTAATGAGTTGTAATTAAGGACTGAATGAAGATTCTTTATCAAAGTTTCCAAACCCTGCTTGATGAATAACAGTAATTGACAAATGCAAACATATTGATTTATCCTTTATCCTAATAGCTATTCTATAAATGGAATGGGCATTTCTGCCCCAAATTAATAAAAGATAATTTTTGAGGGCTTAATTAACTGTTCTTTAAATTCTTCATTCATCTAAAATTAACCTTCAGTGACAATTATGCACCTCTAAAAAAATTCCTTCTATGTAAAATAATCTATAGAGGTATACACTGACTTGGCAACCTACTATTAGCTTGCAAAAGGGAAGATTTATGGCTGGAAAATGCCAGCTGCACCTGTTGTTTTTGCTGAACAAATCACCCTGAAGCACACCATCACTCCAGCCTGCCACTACATCATTTGTATTGCTAGGAAAGTCGTTTTTTTTTTCCGCATCAATAGTATATATTTTTTAGAAATTAGTAAAACCACACAGTTCCCCAAAGTCTAACTGTATGTTTATAATTTTACTAGAGTCTTATGAATCATTGGTAAAATAACATACTTCAATTAATGAGTAATATTAGCTCTAAAGAAAAATGTCTTAAATAAGATCTCAGGGTGTGGTGCTTTTAACGTCTCACAGAGCAAATCTGAGATGTGTGTTTTGTGGATTGCATGTCTCCATTAGCACCCTGTTGAAATTTGACCTTGCGTTCTTCATAGTAACCAAAATAAAAAGATTAGCCAATTATAAACTTTCTGGAAATAATGGATGGTAATCACAACTGTGGTCAAAGAGGCCCCAGGGGATCACATTTGTGGGTCATCTGAGCATAGATTTAAGTGAATTTTGTGCTGAGTTCCTCTGGTCCTGAGGCTTGTTCAGGGCTGCACTCCAGAGTGAAAGGAGGGATGAAGGGGTCTCTTCCCTAATGTTCTGTCAGGCATTTGGAAAGGGGAGTCAAAGCTGCTCCACAAAGGAAATCCTCAGGGAGCTCCCTTCAATGATGAGAGCAGGTAGATGGACATATCTGTTGCATTCCACAGACTATTTCTGTAACAACTTATCATCATATACTCTCACCTACTTGAAAATATGCCTAATGTGATACACTCATGATAGCTGCAGAATTTCCCCCCTTTTTCATCCTGTTTCCTCTTCTCTAACCCAAATTGCCTCTTTGTCTCCAGCAGATACCCTCACCATCACATGTCCAGTGCACCTGGTGGATGATATCAGGCTGCAAACTGCAAGGCTTCCTTTGTAGTGTATTTAGGACAATAAAACTTGATGCTCTGTTGAATAAATGGAGACAACCACCAAAGAAGCAACTCTAACTGCAGAGTCTGGTGGCTGAGGTAGAGGTGGAACCAAGGGTGACATAGACTGTAACAGCTGTTATAAAATAAGTCAGAGTTCACTTAAAAAGTATAGGATTAAATCCTGAATCTGGACCAGACTCTTGTTATATAGTTAGGTTCCACCATATTAAAATTACCTGTGCAACTACCTTTGAGTGTAGGACCCTAAATAGGTGACTTTAATAACTAGAATGGAATTGTTGTTATTAAGGGATATGTGACTGTGATCTTACTAGCTGCAAAATAGACCAAAATAGAGGTAGTCACTGCTAGTGGGAGAAGATGGCTAATTTGTTTGTGCTGTAGAAAATTGTGTAGAGCTTAGAAGGAAAAGTTTAGGCTAAAAAAATGTCCAAAACATTGTTAATCAAAGAAATATTTTTTCCTTTTTTTTTCTGTTGTCATGTAATAGTGCTCTTCAAAAGTATTACAGTGTGTGTCATACCTCTTGGCAGGTAATGGGATTATTTTATTCAGTGGAAGACAGTGCTTTACGTGAAATATACATTAAGGTCTCATCTTTAGACCTGAAAGTGTTACTTGCTTAAAACTACCTTTATGGTCACTGCCTCCATTTTCACCATGTTTTATGGCTGTTAGCATTCCAGAGTTGTTATATTTAAAGGAGGAGGCAGTAATTTTCTATACGTTTATACTTTCTCTGGGAGTTACTTGAATTCCCAGTTGCAAAACTTCATTTTGACATGGGACTAAATAATTTAAATCTTGTCTTTAAAGTCCAGCAAAGATTTTAAAGATCCATTTAATTCTAATGTTAAATATGGAAGTTGCTCACATCCTATTTTTCCCCTTCAAGGCATCTTTATTGAGGTAAGAAACCTGATTTTTTTATCCAAGTTTTTCCAGTCTTTCCCCCTACAGACCTTTTCACTGAAAGGCGTTTTAAGGACTATTAAAATGAGGGATATCATGAAGGCTCTCAGAATTTGTAACATTAATTTTTAATAGCTTCTGAATTATTCTGTTTATTTTTTGGTTCATATAATAACATGGTAGATGTGGTGGTTGCATTTCAGTGGAAGGAATTCAGGTCAGACTAGCTGAAATCTCCATGACAGGAAGACTGGTGCCCATTAAAAGCACTGGAGGTCTTTTCAGAGGGGAGTTACTGTTCTTCTCCTTCTTTTCACCTACTTTCTTTCTGTCTCTCTTTGCACGTGTTTTTAAGTACACGTCTGTCTGTACTTTATGTAGCAACCCTTATAATATCAATTTTATTTTAACCCTTTGGAATCAAACAGGAACATATTGAAGTTAAAGTTTTACTTTATTTGATTAAGGCATTAGTACAAATGAAACAACTTTGAACTAGGACTGTATGTTTTTTACATCTTTTAGTCATTACAGCAAACCAATACAGCATCAAGAACAGTCAGATCAGAGAACACTGTTTGGTAGAGCATAGTAAATAATATGGTCCTTGGGAAACAGAATATGCATTCAAAACATCATTTTACCAATTTCCTTCATGGTTCTAGGCAGAAATGCTGGTTATGCAGTGTCCTCTTTATTTTAACTTGTGCTAACCTATTTTAAAATGGTCATTGACCTTTTTTTAAAGAAGATTTTACATTTCTGTATTGTACTTGGCATGGTCATCAGTTTAGTTTTCCATTCAGAAAATAACTTGGGGTTCTTAATAACGTACTTCATAGGCCTTTATTTTTTATTGATAGGGTTATTAGTTCTTTTCAAGATTTTTCTTGATTGGAAAGACTACTATTTCAGCTTTCTTTGGTTCATTGTAATTGTCTATTATCTGCTGTTTAATCACCGTATTAGATTTTCTCTTTATGTTCCTGATAAACAATGTCTAATGATGGAGGTTGAAGGAACCATCAGGGTAACCTGGATACCACCACAAATATCTGCCAGAAATAAAGAAAACAACAGTTGCTGCATTCCTAAAGCATGCTATGTGCTGCAATCTCCTCACTCTTAAGTGCTAGTAATTGGGACCATTTGTTGTCATTTATGTAAATAAGGTAATAAATCATCAAATATGCAAAGCAGGACATCAAGTCATCTGCATAAAATCTCCAGATTTCAGAACATGTATCCTCTACAAGTATGGGCAGATTGTAACAAAGAAATATCTTTCCAGATGGCTTGAGCAGGTGAGGATGCAATGCCTGTGCTTTTCAGAGGAGTAGTGGTAAACTCGGACTACCTGAACTATTATCTATAGCTACAGAAACACAACAAAAGGAGTTGCAGATTTTTTATTGTTGTTCAACGAACATGTTCATCTCTCCAGAGCTGCTCAGACAGCAAGGGATCAAGCAGCTGACTGTTTATAGAGAGTTTACTCAAACCCATGCAGTCAGAATTATAGGGCACTTGTTATCGTACTGTAAGGACAGAGTAAGTGACAGAAGGGATCAAATTCAACACCAGTCACTTGACATTTTAACACAGAAAATAACCTTGTGCATCATATATGTTGTTCTGTGTAAATAAAACTGTGCCAAAAGTAAACCTTGCTGTACTCTGATGATGCACATTCTAAATGGGACTTAGGAGAAAAAGTATTTTTCTCTTTTCTGTGATGGCCAAAACCACACAAAAATCACAGACAGCTGATCAGATTAGCTTCTTGAAATCGTCATTAATGGGTGTCTAAAAAATATTGCTTCTCACAAGTAGAAAAATACATTTTATATTTTGTGATTCATAATTCCTGGGGCTACTCCTGAGAAAAGGACACTGGATTGGTGGAACACTCTCTGTGCCTGTCTGCAGTTTAGATGGTGTCTCTAATTATTTTGCTTTTAACAAAAGCCCTCAAATAAATGTTATTGTAATACCTGACTACTAAGGGTTCTTTATCTACCTTCTGCTTTCTATAGACCTCTGGAGATTTTTCTTTGCATCCAAGGTCTGTGGTGGAAAAAGACTGTGGTAGTCCAGCCAAGAGTGCCAGAGCTACAGGTGCCCTACAGAGCTGTTTCTTCTCCCCACTGTCTTCAGAGGATGACCACTGTCTTCCCATTGTTCTCTTTTCTTTGTAGTTTGCTCCTCCTTACGAGAGCATCCACCCATACCCGGGTGCTATTGATGGAGCCTTGCTGGATGAGGAATAGTCAAAATACTTCATGTGGGATATGAGTGAATTGCCCTCATGTCTGAAGTTTGTCCTCCTTTCATCCATTTTTGGGAAAAAAAATAGTGTCATGGTTTTTCCCCCGTGTGGATGATGCAGAACTTCATGATGAAAGTGCAGTATTGAAATAATGAAAAGGACTTATCCCTGCCTTGACCATACATGCAGGATTCTGTCAGTCAAGAATTGTGTTTGTGTCTCCTGGCACATCCACTCTGCTCTTGCTTCCTATCTATTTCCTCTTCTCTTCATTCCAAGATTTCATTCAAACCATCATAAGGGGCTGATTTTTCTGTAAGGCATATTTTATCTTATGTAAAGCTGTGTTGTATTTTTGATGTGCTAGAGCTCTTCTAAAGGTTATTCTTTTATTAAGAGGTGGTCATTTGAAAATGATGGTTCAAAAAACTAGAGAAGGCTGCAGTTATGCTAAAACAAATTAACAACTAACATTTGAAACTAACATTTTCTTCAGAGTAAAATGTCAGTGGAGTGTTACAAACTGTTTCTCTCCCTCCCCTATTTATAGTGGCAATAAAGACTAAGCCAGTCATAGTTTCACTTACATAATTTCAGAAGAGATTTTGAAATTTGGACACTTTTGTCTTTTATTAAAAAAACCTACTAATTCTATAAATTTGGCAAAAGCTAATTTTGTGCACATTTAACAATGCTTTAAGAACATCATGCGAAAGAACTACAGATGTGGAAAGCAGTATTCACGTTACTTAAAAATGAAGGAATAATAGCGATGATCTGCTGTGATTTATAGCCAATGGATATTCTTTTAAGAACATATTGAGCCTAAGTTCTTTTTTGATTTGATTAAAAGATCAGAACAAGTGAAAAAGCTTTGCATAAAGATTGTATTAATTTTAGCACTTTTAGTTGTTATAGCCAAGTAGTATAGCACCAAGAACAGCCAAATCACAGAACACTTTCCAAGAGATTAACAATAATTTAAATATGGCATAAATATTTAAATTTTGTATTTTTCTGTGAGTGGCTGATATATAGAAAAAGGTAACATTCTTCCAAAAAAAAGTATAATTTGTTATGAATTGCATAGGCAGCTGTTCACAGTTGGTTGTTCCGTCTGGAATTGCTTAATGATTAACACATCTCATCAGGACAAAGTACCCAGGCCTGCCATCACAGTTGGCACCAACTGGAAATCTTAGCAACAATCTTGGCAAACATTTCAAAGACTAAAGGCTGTGTTTTCACACAAATGCCTAGTTGCTTTGTTCTTCTGATGGTGCACCCTTTGGTATATGCAGTTACTTGTGTCTAACTGTGCCTGGGCTCCCCTAACCCTTCAGTCAGGGAAGAAAACAAAGTGCGCTTGTCAAAAGGCATCCTGAGGACAGAACAACACCAGGTGAGGGATAGTAGTGACGTACCTAGACCAGTTTAGAAAAACCATAGCCTTGATATAGTTCCATCTTTACAAATGCTTTGATAGTAAGCCACAGACCTGTGTACTCAGGCAAACCAGGACTTTGAAGGTCTTTGAACTAAAGCAAAATATAAGATGCAGAAATGATAAAATAATAGACAATTAACTTTGCCCTTACTGATGGTATTTCTGGGTTTGTGGCATTATAAGGTATTTAAATTCTAGAGCTGTAAATGTTTTTATCTTTAAGAAAGTTTTTGCTATGGTTTAATTTTCTAAACTTTGACAAAAAGGAAATAAAATAGACCTGAAGGGTTTTTTTTCTGACTTGATTTTTTTTTAAAGACTTGGAACTGAGATTAAATTTTTATAGCTGAGTAGTAAATCTCTGGAACAGAATTTCCTGATATAAATGACAACTCTGCTTTAATGATAGCATCTTCTAGGCAGCTATAATATTAGAGCAGGACCCTTAACAGACTTTCCTTTTTAAGACCATATTCAAGAGTAACAGGTCTTGCCATAATTGCAGTTTGCTTTCTGTTGGAAGGGTTCACTTGCCTCTGAATGAATGACTAGGTTCCTTTTGCATGGTTTATTTTCCCAGCAAAGATGTCTTCAGATCTGTGTGAAATGTTTTAAAGTGGGTCTCAATGTATTGAATGTGAAGCATCTTCTGTATTGTGCAACTATTTCAGAAATCATATAAGGAGAAATAAAGTGCTGGTACATAGTTCTAAGAAAGCTTTAACATCTGCAAAATTAACTTGTCACTAATTTTGCATGCTTCAGTTACTAGAAAATGTAGCTCTCTGAAGCACCAAGCTTTTTGGGTTTTTTTTTTTGGTTTTTTTTTTTTTTTTGTTTTGTTTTGTTTTGTTTTGTTTTTTTTATTACATTACATACCTATCTGTGACTTGCATCTGAAATTGTTTTCATCACTGATCTTGTTCTTTTGGTGCCTATACATTTATTTCTCATTTCATGCTGAAAATGTTATGCCATCTGGTTACTTGCGTAATTTTGTAAAGAGAAGACTTCATTAATTTGCAGTTTTAAGTTCTGCACCTGCAGCTTCCATTTACTGGTGGAGCAGTTGTTGCCTGTCAGTAGTTTAGAAAGAGTCTGCTGAAGTTGAAATATTTCTGTATACATGCCTTTCTTTCGATACTTGCAGGCCAAAATTTGGGAGAGGATTTGGTAGGCTGAGAAAACACCACATCCTGAACTACAGCATCAACTCCCAATTTTTCCTGGTTCACATGCAAGGGATCCTCTCCCCTCCCCAGCTCTTTATGTGCAAATGTAAACTAGAACTCCATGGTTGCCCAAAGAAGGAAATTTCAAGCTTTGCAAATGCTTTGTTTGGATTAATAACATCTATAGTCACGTTTCTTTTATCCCAGAGGGCACAAACATTGCTGAAGTTAATAGCGGTATCATAACCTATCTAACATGCTATGGTAAAAATGACTTCTATTAGCTAACTCTTAAATTCTTGTTGTCATGTTTCAGCAGTAATTTATTTTCTAGGCAGGAGAGAGGTTAGTTTTGAAACTAAAAGGACAATGTTTTAAATAGTGTATGGAAAGTGTATGGTTTTCTAAAAATATTGCTTGTTTACATGTATGTGATTATTCAAAAGCATAGACTGCGTTGTTGGTCCCTTAATATTGATTTCTGCTGTGTGAAGCTGTGACAGAGTTTATTCATTGACCCAAAGCACTAGAAAACTTCCTACAGCACTTTATGAAAACCTGACAAACTGAACTGCTTTTTGCTTAATGGTATGTTACATCAATATGATGTCTCTACCTAGCTGATGTTGGCTATCTGACATCTAAGGGAAAAGGGGCTGGGTTTGTTTTGAACTTTTTGTTTGGGGTTTTTTGTTTGTTTATTTTTGGTTTTGTGGGTTTGTTTGGGGTTTTTTTTTAGTTCAAAAGAGTAGCTTGGGGTTTCAAACAAAACTGAGAGCTGATGAAAGACTTGCTCCTCGGGGAACTTTAATAAGAACTGCGGTGAAGAGGGAGGGATTGGCAGGAAAGGACCTGCCCCTCAGTTGGGAGGAGCCCAGGCCTCCAGGGCAGCTGGGCTGGGGAGATGGGACCTGTGCAGTTGGGATGTGGGTGATGGGGAGCTGGCAGCAGCCCTGGGCTGCGCTCTTATGTTGTTCCAGCCCAGAGTGCCCTGATTTACTGTGTCTGCATCCAGCCTGAAACACAATCAGCTCAAGCAACCTCAGCTTATGTTCTGGAATGGTTTCTTTCAGGGTTTTGGTGGATTTGGGGGTGGAGGTTTTTTTGTGTTTTGGTTTTTTGGGAGATTGATTTATTTTTTTAAAAGGGTTTGATGCTCATAGATGGAATCACGAGCTTCACACCTCAGAGCCTTTAAAACAAACAAAGAGGGCATTTTTTGGGGGGCGAACACAGACTGCAGGAAGCTAAAAGGGATAAACGACCAGAAAGGAAGCAAATCCTCCCAGAAATGGCAGACAGGCATGGGATTGTTTAATTGCTGTGACTTTGGGGGAAGGTTGTACATCTACTGTTGGACAGATTTAAAGATATTTAAGCTTCCAGATTATAAATAGCCTCTGTATAAGTTTGATAATACAGAATGGCAAAACTCTGGAGGGTGGGAAGGCACATCTGGAGATTGCCTAGGCCAACCCCTAGCTCAGGCAGACTCTGCTAGAGCAGGCAGGTCAGGGCTGTGCCTGGTTGGGTGTTGCTTATCTCCAAAGATGAAGACTGCATGACCTCCCTGTTCAACTTGTGCCAGTGTTTGACCACCTTCACTCTATAAAAAGCCTTGAGTTTTTTTTCTCCCCACTGTGTTTCAATTTGTGCTCATGGCCTCTTGTCCTGCTGCTGGGCACCACTGAGAGCAGCCCAGCTCCATCCCCTTTTATCCCCACATCACGTGTTTATGCACTTGGGTAAGATGCCTCCTCCAGGCTGAGCAGGCACAGCCTCTCCTCACATGACACAGTGCCATGAGACACCAAGATATTACTGAAAATGGTCATTTTTGGAGTATTCCAGGAATTTCCCATGTTCGAGGAACACATTTGACTCAGCCCATTTCTGCAGGGCTGTGTCTCTGCTGTGAGGCAAAGAGCTTCTTTCTTGTCAAAACTGGGATGTTGCTGCTCTCTTTCAGTGCAGAAGTGTCACATTAGCATCCAAATTGACAACTTATGGCCTTTCATATCAAAAGCTGATGTATAGAGCTCCCTTTCCTCATCTTTTTTTGCTACCTTGCTAGAGAGAGCCTTAGAAAAATCTTAAATTCACAATGTAAAATGACCATCTAGTTAGATTCTCCTTCATAGATGAGGCCATTCTTTCCATGAGCAACCTGTGATAAGGGTGTTTAGTTCAGGTGAATGTGTAATGTACAGCAATCTCAGCTGGATTTTCCTTTAGCAGTAGTGATTCAAAAACTGAAATACTATTTTTGTTGTCACTCAGGACTGGATTTTATTTCACAATTGTTCTGTGTTTGGCAGAATTAAAATATGTCTTTGTAGACAGAGGCATTATTGTCTTGGCTTAAAAACACTTCTGAAGCATACAGCATTTGTGTCTGCTTACACAATGAGAAATCATAATGGAAGATACTAAAAATTACAATTGGTCAAACAGTCCAAGATCTTGAGAGGGAATGACAGTACTTCTTAGACTCAGTAAAACTGAGCTCTCACATACATACTGGGTTTCACGTTTTCTCTTCCTTCGTCACTCATTCTTCTCTCCAGTTACATGATTAACTCTCCATTCATCATCCTATTTCACCCCTGTTTCTATTCTTCATTGTCTTCTGCATAACCTACTGTGCCTGAGCACTGCTAATGAGCCCAGCTACTCTCGTGCCCCTCAGGTCCGTCCTTGCAAGTAGCAATCTTCCCACTCAACGTTCCTTCTGTATTGATAATATAATACACAGAATAATATCATGGCAAGGCTTTCTGTATTGCACTTAATA
The DNA here is from genome assembly GCA_013390045.1 of Picathartes gymnocephalus. Classification (NCBI taxonomy): domain Eukaryota; kingdom Metazoa; phylum Chordata; class Aves; order Passeriformes; family Picathartidae; genus Picathartes; species Picathartes gymnocephalus. Next base: position 54,921 of record WEKY01000095.1, on the reverse strand, counting down.
TGGCCCATTCTTGATGGGGCAACAAAGCAATAGACACCAAGCTTTATAGAGAAGCCATGAACAATTACCTATTTAATGTAGGACTCTTGGAAAAAGAAAATGAAAATAACTTGCAAAAATATTTTACTGCATTGCACAATTGCCGTCTCAGAAAACGAGAAATGGCTGTAATAATTTAGTCATGTTTTGCTTACTTTTTGCTTGTTAAGCATTTCTCCTAAATATCTATAAGTACTTTAGCTTATGTAATATTGATTTGCTTATGTTTGTTCTAGTTTTGAAATAAAATGGACCCTCATATTCTATCAAGGGATGCAGCATACTTGTTGCCTGGGATATTGAGAAATGCATTTTAAAATTGGTATGAAGATTTTACTGTAACTGTGCTGTCTTCTTTTGTTTGCACTGAGTTGTTTTTCTTTAGAAGTTGTTTCCAAAATTATGGTGAATGGAATTTTCTTTTCATGTGACCAAATGCTCTTTGTCTTGGCAGCATTCACAAGCACAGAGCTGGCAGAGAAAGTTAGGCAGGATTTGCCTGGGCACTTTTAAAGAAGAGCACACAGGAACTGAGATTTGAAATAATATAGCCTGAGGTCAGGAATTTTTTCTTTATAGAGTCAGTAAAGAACATGATTATCAGTAGTGTGCAAGAAGCCAGGGGTTTTCTAGATATATATGTACCAGTGAAATAGGAAAGTATAATGGGCAATATTCTGTGCAGTGTTACTTCCTAAACAATGCCAGTTAATAAGGGATTTGGACCATTTTTCAAAGAGAGATGATATTTGCTGTCAATCCTTCCTTTCTGTTGGTGAGTCAGATAATACAGTGCTAGGAGAATATGCATCGTTTAATCCAATTTAAGCTTGCTTAAGTCAAAGACAAATGTCTTCTTGAGATCAGGCATTTACCATATAGCACTGAAGCAGTGTGGTTTTGGCGCACTGCGAGGAAATCTGCTGAAACAAGGAAGTGTTTGTTTGAGAGAGAGGGTTGGGAGAGGAATGCAGGAGGGTCCCACATGCAGAGGTAAGCCCGTGCCTGGGTGGTTTTTCACGTTGTACCTGCGTAGGTGGAGCATTCCCCTCATGCCAGGGTGCTCGTCTGTGCGCCCTGGGAGCTCGACACAGTCCCTGGAAGAGCATCTGCTCCTCACAGCCCGGCTGGGACTCAGCACTGGGACAGAGTCATCTGATTTACCCCAGGACACATTTGCATTCCACAGGTCTGGGGAACTGCGTGACCACCCAACGCTTGGTGTTTAAAACTGATCAGGCTGGCAGCACAGCACTTCACATCCAGCTGCGCTGCATGCACAAACTCCCCAGCCTCTGTGCTGGAAAGTGAGCTGTGAAGGATTTTTTTAGGCATTGCTTTTGGAGCAGGTACATTCCTGCACAGGCAGGATGTCCAAACCCTCTCGCTTGGCTCGACCTGTGTCGGCTAATACAGCTCCTAAATCGCCTTTGTCTAGGAAAGAAGATTTTAACAGCCGATCACGAAAAATTAGGCTAGGTGAAAAGATTTTGAGAGCTGGCAGCGAAGGAAACCTGGTTAAACAGCATCAGCAAGAGCAGGTGGAAATCACAGAAAGGCTTGTGCCACGGAGGGCTCCTTTCCTGAAAGGTAACTGGTTATTTCGTGCTGCAAAAGAAATAATCAAATGCATTTGCAATCATTGTGCTTTTAATAAACCGCAAACATCAATTATTGTATAATAGGGGGTATATGTGTTATGTGTGTGTGTATATTGTTTCTAAATGACAGATTCTTGTACCTAAAGCATTTGTTTTGAAAATAAAACATTTTTGTTGTTCAGTTTTGGCTGGGTGCTGTATACAAGGTAAAAATGTTGATCTGTCAAAGTGGTAAATCACAATCTTTACAGACTAAATGTGCCACTGTATTGTGAAGCTTTATTTGAAATAATGGTTTGAAATTCTTAGCAAGTGTGCGAAAGATTAAATAGAGAAAAATAAAGAGAAAATAGACATCAAGGCAGGCAAAGAATCTTTCAATCCTACAAGTAAAGCTCTTCTTTGTGGGTCCTAACAAGGCAGCTGCGACGATTTCTTGTATAAAAACTAAACAGATCAAGTGTATTTGGAAAGGCTTATATGCTTTCAGAATGCAAACAAATGTGGAGGATGATATAAGATTACGATCTACTTTCACTGATCTGTTGAGCAGTGGGCTGTAGGAGCATTGCCTCTTTTTAACTTAGTTTTTGTGACAGTACCCCCTAGAACTGCATTTAAAAGTAGCCATTTAGTCTGCAGGGTGTAAAATGAGGGTAAGTTGCCATTCTATCAGGATATAAAAGTAATATATAATTGTACTCTTCATAGAGTTTATATTTAAATATGAACAAGAAGTAGAATCCTTTCAATACAGAATAGAAATCGCTGTCCCTCCATTCTAAATCCATAGGAAAAAGAAGTGTAGATTATAGACCTTTGTAACTTGAAACTGTACTTTCATTTCACACACATGGCGTCCAAGGTCACAGTTTTTATTTGCGCCTGAATAAGGTTTAAAAGAATTTTTTTTTTTTCCTGCAGTATGACTTTAATTATTTCACAAAGAAGAGAAAAGTGATGACACCTAGTCTTACTCTGGGAGATGGATGATCTGTTTGTTTCTACAAAGGAAACTGGGTTTGAAGCACTTTATTAATGGCAGAAGAGAGCAAATAGAAAAGCTGGAGGTGGGAGGGCTTAAATTACTGGTCTCACTCACAGAACCTCTTGCTTATTTAACGATGTAATGTGGAAACTCGTTTTTGATCTTGAGATGTATTGCAAGAAAGTAAAACCTTTATTCCAAAAAAACCCAGATGTACAATTCTTTCTGCCCTGGTAACCAATATTTATTGATTTTATAATAAATTATGTTTCCCAGTTAAGTTTTTAAAATTTGAAAACTCTGTAACAGTCTGTTTTTTACCAAGCTAAAGTTTTTTAAACAGTCATTTATTCCCTTTCTGTTCTCTCAATTATTTGGTGCATTGAGAAAAGGAAATCATGCGGGATTTACAGAACAGAAAATGTGTCCTTTTAAGGGATGTGATTTTTATGGCACTCTCAATTCCTTTATCACTTTACTCATTTTTTCAAAATGTTGTTGGTCTATGTAATGCTTTGCAACTTCAAGCAAGGGTTGCACTCACTCCTTAGAGTTTTAGGTGAAATTTCTCTAAAAGAGAAATCTAGTGCCTATCAGTTGTGCTGCAACATGGCATGTGCTTTTAATATTTATAGCTTACACTTACTGTCTTCTTGAGCATGAATTAAACCCCGTTAAGTACTGGCTTTCTGCATTGGGATGGTTGTTTTACTTTAGGCAAAATGTTACTGTGAGTTGTTTTTGTAAGAGAAGCTGAAGAACAAATATCGATACTTCTGAAGGGACCATACTGTAAGCGTGAATGGAAATGCAGAGTGTGGGTTTTTTTCTCTGGAAATGGGACTGGCTGCATGACCCCCAAAAAAGTCCAAGCATTGGCCAAGTGATTTGAAAGATGTTTTGTGAGAAGCAGGTACCGACCTGGATGGTGGAGGGACAACAGATATGGCAGAAGCCAAAAGAAACAGTGAAAGGTATAAAAGCCACAAGGCAGGACCCTGGGGCAGGGCTGAGCAATACAAGAGAGCATGAGAAGCTGCCAGCGGTGTTCATGTGGTCTTGAAGTGGTAAAGAGGAATAGTGGAAGAGGTGGCAGAGGGCAAGTATAGGCTGAATGAGATGGCTGAAGTAGGAAGCGTAGTGAGGGAAGGCAGAAAGCTCCTGTGGGAAGGGGACTGGGGCTTGGAGGAGAAAAAAATGGCAAAGGAGGATTGGCTTTTAGGTGGGTCAAAGGGACTGGAATGGAGAAGTGGGAGTAGGAGGCTCTATTACGTGACGAGTGAGGTCCTGAACAACCTGGAAGAGGAGCTTGACCAAATTTCATTCTTCGCTGTGTAATGTCAGGGAAACCCCACGGTTGTGTGTGTGCTATGCCTTCAAATCCTGGTCTGCACACAGGAGATCAAGCTGGGTTATCTGGATTCATTTTTACTGGTGAACTTCATGGGCAATGTGACACTATTTCTGGTTTCTTTGAAAGTTTTAAATTAATACCAAAGAGATAACGTGCATGGGTGGTGCTAACAGACAGCAATCCAGCAAAGCTCAGTACTTAACAGATAGGAAATTACAAAATTGTGGCTATAATTTTAATGGGATTGTAAAGCATGATGACTCATTATAATTACCTTATATGTTGGGGGGTTTTCTACAGAATTCTTGCCCTGTGTTGTGCAAGATGAGTTGTGCTTAACTGAGAAGCTGGGTTCTATTAGCAGGGGGGGGCAGCTTGTGGCAGAGGCAAAAGTAGTCCTTGTAGGTAAAGCCATTAAAGGTCAGAGTGGATCTCTGTGCCTCTGCCACTGAGGTCTGTGTGGCACAGACAGACATACTGCTTCAACTTCCACAAGGGAATGCTGGCTGTATGGATTTGTTTTTTGGTTTTTTTGCTGGATGTGCAAATCTGAGACCATGGGTTTTGATTTGCAGAGCTGAAACCAAATAACAGTAACTTAAATCAGTGTCAGCTGCAATTTTATTGAATGAAGTGCTGTCTAATGCAAAAGACTCAAGAAGGTCATCTTGTACTTACCTATTACTCTTCGTCTGAATTTAATGGACAACTTTGACCATAATTTCTCTGGATGCCAGGTTCATCTTTCCAAAAGAAAAAGGAAGGAGTAGAATAAAATTCTTATTTAATAATAAGGATTACTTAGACCCAGGCTACAAAATTTGTTGCTTGGTCTTCAGACCAAGACCTGACAAGCGTGCAAGTCGTGAACCCCAAGTCCACATCCAGAATAGCTAAGCTCAATCATTTGCTTCCATGCATGTGAAATGAGTCCTGTTCATTTAGTGAGGACAACAAGGTGATGGCCATATGAAGGATGGGGTGGGTTTGTGGGTAAGGGAAGTCTGTATGTGCACCAGGAATGGGAAAACAGGGTTGCAGAAACAGTCTGAGTTTTGGCATTTCCCATCTGGTGGGGGACCTTTGCAAACTGAACATCATTTTAGGATTTGCTGGTTTAAAGAAAAAATGGAGATAGGTAAACCTTTCTCTTTTAATTTTCACTTTCATAACTGAATCAATTAAAATAGGATTTTTTTCACCTCTGGGATGTGTTACTGATTGGAGAACTTTATGAATTTCTGTTACCCATACTTTCCTCCAAGAAAAGAAGAGAATGTACTAATGCCTGTCTTTTCAATTTCCTTTCTCTGCGCCCTTTTATTGAGTTTTGATATTTGCTTTATTATTTGGTTTCACATCGTTTCACTTTGCTTTATTTTTCACTCTATTTTTCTCCATTAGAGTTTCCTCCCTGGTTTCTCCTCTGCACTTTACTTTGCAGTTCATGGTGATTGGAATGCAAGGCCAGTACTTTTAGACTAAACCTTTTGGTTCTCATATTCCGTTGGCTCCAAAGCTAGACAAAACCTGTTTGTTCCATGCCTAGTTATTAGAATGGGGCCGAAGGACTTTGGGGATATAGTGGGATTCATATCTATGGTCTCTTCATATGAAGCAAGCAATAATAGTACCATAGAAAGTGGAATTAATTAGATTTTCCCTATTTTGTTTTTATGAAAAACTCCAATGACTATATATCCCATATGTGTATTACTAATTATCTCCATGAACATTATGGTTTTTAAATAGATATAGAATAATGGCAAAAGTTTGGAAATTATTCTTTTTGACGTTCGAGTAATATCTATGGAATGTTTAAGGCCAAGAACTTTATTTGTCAGGAACTTCCATTTCACAGCATTTCCTGACAGGGATGTACCTACAAATACAGAACACATGTAAGGCTAGAGGTTTGCCATGCAAGGAAGGTCATTATTAAAAGAATAGCAAAGTAAAGAATGTAAGTATCTAGCCTACAGTATTTTTGTTTCCTCTGCAACTGTTTTAGATTCACCAGGGCAGAGAACACAGATCTTGTATATACAGTACTTGTATCTACAGATGTTCATTATCTCACAAATTTATTGCTAGCTCTCTTCTTTACTATCAGTACATTTTTTTTCAATTTGAAATGCAGCATTTTTACTGTGATCTTTAAAAAAAAAAAAGAAAAATCAGAAATTTTACTATCATTTAGAGTAGTCTGAAAAACTATAGTGAAACTACGGTTGGTATCAGATATGCAAAATAATACAGTTAATGGCTCAAAATTTTGAGCTTGAGACACACAGCTTTGATAACCTAGAGGGACTATATTGTTTCATTTTTTGTATATTAGTATTAGAAATAGAGAAATAACATGGGCCATTAGATTACAAAATAAATCTAGATAAAAAAATTCAAGCTGGAAAAGAACATTGGAATTTATTGTTGCAATGTAGAAACAGATCAGGTAAGAGACAGTAGACATTCTTTCAATTGCCTATATGAACATTTATTTCTATAGCTGCTGAAGGATGACTTCACCTGGAGGATGAATAGGGCAGCTGAATATGCCTCCTTCCAGTTAAGGTTATGCAGTATATAAACTGGAGTTATGGTTATTGAAAACTGAATGCCTGGACATTTGTTTAGGTAATGACTAATTGGCCTACCTCTGTTCCTGTTTGCTGTGAGATCATGACTCAGACCCAAGCTTGAAGTATACCTTAGCTACTTTTTTAAGCATGATTTCCTCCAAAAATCGGTCATGTCAAAAACACCTGGCAGGCTTTCTTTCATTGGAAACTTATTTACCCATTATCTGAGTTTGTGCAATTATGATGGAGAGGTGAGGGTCTCAAAAACACTGCATTTCTATGATATATTGTATACACTGAGCTGTGTGGAATACCCTGTTCTGTACCTGTCAAATAGTACATGTCTATATTTTTCTGTAATACTGTGGAAAATTGCTGGCTGGGTGGAGAAGGAAGACCTGATTGATATTGTGTTCAGGGAAGAGCTGCAGTGTGTGCTCAACCCTTCTTGCACATCAGAGAGTTCGCGTGTGGGTGACACCTCATAAAAGCCATACCCCAGGGACAAGCTCGGGTTGGAGCTCACAGCTCCCATAATTCACTACAGGAGAAAATTCAGACTGTGAAAGAGATTGCATGGATTCTGATGGAAACGTTTTGAAATTGAATGTATACTGCAGCCTAAGTATAATTCAGTTTACCAAGTCAGTAGTCAATCCCAAATAAAAAATAATAAAAGAAAAAGCTGCTTTGGAAACCAAGTTATGGTAATTGCCTTGCTAACGGAACTATTTTTCAATTACAAAAAGTATATCCACTTTAAAAGTTCTTCCTCAGGGGCCTGGCAGGAAAAGGAGAAGAGCTCTATACATCCCCTTGGGAAGCTCAGGATCTTCTGTTTGTTTTATTATAAGGGCATGAGGGACGAGCAAAAACTTCACCAATTCTCTCCACTGCTCTAAAAAAGCTTAAACCATATAGATGAGGGAATTTTGGAGAGGTTACAGTTTTGTGGGAAATTAAGTATAATTTTTGAATGTTCATTTTTCCTTAAATTGTCTTTCTGAAATCTCTCAGAGGTTTTGACGTTTAGATTAAGTTAAGGGAATGAATAGATGGCACAGATTGTAGGTATTTAAATGTTCCTTATTGGATTCTTGCTCCGTAAAGCAACTTATCAATATCACTTTCACATGTTTAGGATGTAGGTATATATTTCATACAAAGTATATAACTTTTCATATATACACAAAATTTATAACAGTGTATAAGAATGTCACCTAAGTGACATGACTTAATTGGAACCATAGTATTTCAGTATTAGAGATTTCAGTAGGTGTCAGTCAAACAGAACCATGCAAATGTGGACTAATTTAGCAAAATTTGAACAAGAAGGCTCAGAAATATTAGTCCTACTGTCAAAATCCCCTCAAGCCTGGCTGTTTCTGTGAAACAGGGTTTTTTTCTATCCAGAATTGATCCTATTAATATAGGATGTATAATTTTTGAGTATACCCTTTTATCAAAACAAGAGCTAGCATTTTGAATTGGAAGCACAACTTTCATATTTATTCATTTATTTAATGTTGTGGGTATTCTAGTAGGTTAGATAGTTACTTGTGAGTTCTGTTTTAGTTTATTTGTATGATGTCAAGACAGGAGTTCTACAGTTGAGAGGTTTTTGACTGAAAGTGAAAAGAGCATCACTGATATATGATAAAAAGAAATAGCAATGCTCATGTATTTAGCATATACTTGATAAGCTTCTGTATCTGTTTTGGTGGATGGACTGTAGTATCCTTCTTGACTGAAATTCAACTCCTGTCTCTATCTGTTGTTATTCTTGTCTGCTAATTAAGTGATGGATTGATCTTCCTTTAATTTTCAGGTTAGCTCACATCATCCTCTGAAGTGGGTTTTTCAAAGCTGGACACAGTGCTTTATCACTGAGTGCAGTGGAAGGATTATGTTACAATTATTGTGGATAAATGTTTATAAATCCTAGTGCAAGTACAGTTTTTTTGCACAATGGCATGGTAATGTTTTAAGCTTCTGATTAACTCCTAGAGCCATTTTTGCTGTTAATCATCTTTTAACTTTAGGCATTGAGGGTTTCCCTCTGACCCAGAAACACAATCATTCCAGCTGATCTTAGTTCCTAAATCCTTTCTAGTATTATATGTGTAGACACAACATCAGCTCTTTCCAAATCTGATACTTCACCCATCCTGAGTGAATTCAGGTAAATATTAAGAACACAGAAATTTTCATCTGTTAGTTCTTGTAGTGCCCTAGGATGAGATTTGTAAGATCCCAACATTGTGTCTGGTTTCATTCCTTTTTTCCTTTTTAGATTTTCTTGCTGGTTTTAATTATAGAAGACACATGGTCTCAGCTGACCCTCTTCTTGAAGTCTGATATGAGAAAGGCATTCAAAAATTCTGCTTTCCCCACACCATTTGTTAAAAACTGTCTTTTCCCATTGAGTAATGGATCCAACTTTTCTTTGCCCTTCCTCTGACTGCTAAGGCATTTATGCAATAAGTAGTCACCCAGGCCTGCTGTTCATTTTAAGGAAGGGGAAAACAAAGGAAAAACATTCAGGGCCCAGTCATGAACCAGTTATGCTGCTTAAAAAAAAAAAAGGCAAGGCTGCAAATACATGAAAAATCAAAACATCTGGAATGCGCAGCTAGCTGGTTGAACATATCCAGGGTATTAGTATCCAGACATTAAAGAACAGGCAAAGTTGTACTATTACTGGGAAATAAATCTTATGATGGCCATCTCCTGCTGGCATAGTTTGAAGTTGTGTCCTGGCCTAGATAAATTTTATCTTGAGCCTCATACTTTGAGTTTGTGAACATGCTTAGGTCCTTGCTGCAGCTTCAGCATATGAGTAACTTCCTGAGCAGTGAAAACTTTGGAGATGTCTCCTCAGCCTCCTATCTTCCAATACCCAGATTCATCTGCGGCATCTAGATGTGGCATAGATAGACTTCATTAATTGTTTGAAATTAAACTTTCTAAGCACCTCTTGTTAGAAGACATGGCAAAAGAGGTTTAGTTAGAGTAGGTGTAAGCGCAGCCCTGCTGTGTGAGCTGCAGGCACTGCCCGGCTAACACACCAGCTTCAGAGACAGTGGTGCTGCCTGGCTGCATCCTGGCTGTCACCTGGAGGGTGCATCACCTCCTTTTGAGGCTGCAGATTTATCTTCTGGCAATGATGTTCTGCCTGTCTGAAGATGGTCCCTCTCTCCCCATACCTGTATGGTTGGCAGAGCCAGGTGATTGTGACCTCTTTCTCTCTCAAATATCAATTTCATTAGGGCAGAGGATAAATACTAAGCACATCACTAGTGAGAGTGATCAAATAGCACCTAAAGTGGTTAAAATTAATCCAGCAGTTTGAGACCAAAGTCTAGCTTCCCTTAAAGACATTTTGTGCTGACCTGTAAGTTATTATTTTGTGGCACAGATTTCTCAATGAAGCCTTGAATGTATGAAAAATTACCTCATCCACATGCTGGACATTCCAGGCAACGTTAAAACCATGCACTCAGTTCATGCACTAGCCCTGTAAACTCACATGTTTCACTTGACCATTTTCCAGCCTGCACATCTTACTGTGCAGTTTGCTTTTCCTACTGATCCTGTGCACACTGTTTGTAATTATCTGAGGCTCATCCACCACCTTTCTGTGTTTCCCATTGTTATATAGTGTATGCACTTAAAGGATTCAGTTTATCTTTGTGCTGAATTACCTCTCATATTACCATTTGAATGCAGTTCAGGTAATGATGTTTCCTATTCTTCATGCTTGAATAACTGAAGTATCACTTTGAATGCTGTCTTGACCTCTTGGAATTGACATCTTCCTTTGCAGGGCTCTGTAGCTTACAGGCCTGTGTTCTGCAATGGTTTGCATGCTCCATGGCTGGGCAAGAGCCTTGGTGTGGGGTAAAGCTGCAGCTTTTGGGCAAATCAGACTGCTAACATGAAAAGCTATCTCTATACAACCTCAGAAGTCCTTCAGGACCAAGCAAGCTGTTTAAATTATACTGCCTTTAAGGATGGTTTGAATAGGCTCAGGCACCAGAGCATCCTTTGTAATGCTTGTGCAAGTGTACGTGTGTACCTCTACACAAGGCATGTGCCTGCAGCTCCCAGGGGAGTTTCTGGGAGACACAGTGGTGGTAGTTCTTGCTGAGTAAATATCAGACTGGAATTAGCTGCTCAGAATATAGTTTTAAGTAGGAAATAAGTGTAACTAGAACTTACTTGCTGATGACTAGATATTGGTTTATAGTATGTTGTTTGGTTGGGGTTTTTTTTAATATCATCATGTTCATGTGTATCACTGCATGTAAAGTAAATAGAGGTGCAAACAATACTTGTGCCAAGTAATCTAATACTGTATTTTTAGAGTTAGGGGGCTGATCAACCATACAGTATTTCTTCATTAAAGATACTTTTGTTGAGATGCCACTACGTTCTAATATAATTAAAAGCATAGCAAAGAGAAGCTTACATAATATTTTGTTTGTTTGTTTTCCACATTCTTACAAACTAGTCTTTGCTAGAAAATTATGATGCAGTTTTAGAGACGCACTGTAATTAACCCACTGCAATGCTTGCCTTCACAAAAGGTGAAATTAGGGAATAGTGGTACATAGCATCAGGGCAGCTGCTGCTTGTTAGCTGGGTGGTTTGTAGCAGACAAAACAATTCCTTCCTGCTTGACTGGCAAGTTATTTTAACAGAGTGTAAATTAAAGATTTCAGTGGTGTTCCTAGTTGCATGCAATCCCCTTGGGTGCCTTATTGACATGACCTCCTCTAACATTAATGCTAATGTTGCTGCTTGTTCTGGGGGTGTTAGGAGTTGCTGTCTCACCTGGGATGCCATGGAGCTACTCCCTGAAATCATCTAGGAGCTTCATAGGAGCAATATCCTCCTGTTTCAAGGACTGAATACCAGTGGCAATAGCCTTGATCACTCCTTTTACTCATGTGCTAAATCTAAACTATGCATCCAGAGATAAAAATGGTGGCCTGTAGTCATCTTCTGTATTTAGTAATTCCTGTTCAGCCTTGAATGAAAACTGTAATTTTTCAAGTCAAAAATGGACTGGCTTTTAATTTCTTTTTTAGTCAGCTAATCACTGAAAATGCAGAAAATCATATTTTTTCAAAAGAAGGAAATTTCCACCAGTGCAAAGCCAAAAAGCTTTAGGAGAAAAATGTGTGAGGCTCCAGGATGCTTCCTTGGTGCATGGTACTGAACATTGCTCCATCACAGCTGACCCATAAAGATCCACAGAATTGAACTACAGTAGCAGTTTAACAATGATTTCTGGATTTTCCTCTCAATAGTAACACAGGAGTTAAATTTTAAATGACGAGTTACAACTAAAAGCACTGATTTTTCTTTAGTCTCTTTTCTGTCCATAAGCACAAGCCTCATTGCAGATGACAGGATAGAGATTTTTCCAAGTGCTTGGTGAAAATACTGGTAGAAAATAGTAGGTTCAGCCTTAATTTTCACTCGTCATCACACCATGTTTAAGCTCATAGTCCTAACACCAGTTGGTTTTTATCTTCCTCAAGAAGTTCTGTAATGCTTATCAGTACATTGACTCAAACCACATTCCTTACAGTTGGAGCTGTTACGTGCTGCTCAATGGCATGCAACAGCTCATATCTTTATATCCTATAGAACATATATCTATTTATTTCATATAATAATTCTGATAAAATATCATCTCTCAAGCAGAAGTCTTGTCATGGTACATGGCTGAAAGCCAAATCCAATATTTACTGACCATTTTAAAATGATGCTGATAGGATGTGTGGCTGATGAGCCCAGGCATTCAGTAGTTTGTCAGACACTGTTCTGGAGAGATATGAGAGGAAGTTTACCCAAGTGTCCTTATCTCTCTAGGAGGTGCATTGTATTCAGTAGCAGTAAGGAAATGCAGCCAGCTGATGGTACTAGATATTCTTGCATCGTTAAAAAAGCATCTCATATGAGATGAAAGATCCTGTACATTGTGACAGGACTATTTCCAAAGAGAATTTCTTAACTCTCTACAAATATTCTAAGTAGATTTGTTTATGATTTTCATCTGTATGTTTGCTTAGAGGACATTAAGAGCAGGTATAGGTCTACTTACGGTTTGAATCATTTTCTGTGCATATGTTTGCTGTAGTTGCCATGAAGATGTGATGAAGTGGCCACTGCCTGACCTGTGGGCAGTGTCAGTGTGGAATGGCAATCTGCTCATTGCCAGGACTGAGGATCCCTCATCAAAAGATTTGTTTGAGAAATATGTGCTTTGGTATGTGGAAATACAGACACAACCTGTGTTTATGGAGGGAACCGCCAGGACTCCCTTACCTCAGCCATGCCACAGGGTGTCTTTTGGGGCAGGGGTTGCTTGGTGGATTAAAGGTGCTGTAAAGGAAGGGGATGAGGTGTGTGTTAGGAGCTTCTTTAGAAGCTGAATTCTGAACAAGTTAGAATTGGTACTAAAATCTGTGTCTTCTTTTCACCATTGTGATATATTGTTAAAATACTTGAAGCCCTTGTAAAGGATTCTGAATTTTTTAAATGAAAGGTGATATACATGCAGACAACGTTACTGGTATTTTCAATGGAAAAACTGAATAAGCATCTGATAACACTTGTGTTGAGGATGATAAAAATACTGTATAAGATCTCTTTTAAATTACCACAAAATTACTTCTACAGAAATTGATATAAGTACCTTTTTATGCTTCAGTGATTTTCAGAAGAATACCTTCAGTAACTTCAAAACAAGTTCCAAGTACTCCAGCTTTAATTTTCTGATGTTTCCAAGGATTGAAAGAAGTATGTGTGAGCTCTAAGCTTTTCTGTTTTACTTTCTTAGTTCACTGAAACAGGACTTATACAGACTTGGGGTAAAGAAAGCAAGCACCCTTATCACTTACTATCTTATGTGATCTTTGCACAGGCAAGCCTTGTAAAATCAGCGGCATTTTTAAGACCCTTGGTCGCTACACAAGATATTTATACACTTTTTTAGAGGGCAAGTGCTGTGAAACTGTCAGAGCTCTTCTGAATTTCCAAAAGAGCAAGAAACCCCAAACAACCAAAGAAAATAATGGGTTTGGATGATGCAATCAATATGAATTGCATCCTATCTGCATTGGTACTAAACATTGTCATAAATATTTTTAATTAGCACATGATTTTGATAAAATGATGTGTATTCAGCAGTTCTATTGAGTAGTCATAGTTAATATTCATAGATATGTAGATTTCAGTTCTTTGATGTGTCTTGATATGTGAGACACCCAGCTGTAAGGAGGGGAAGAGTGACTTGCACTAGCAGATTTAACTGGTCACTCATCTGTTTGTTCAGTATGCAGGCTACAGAGTTCTTAGGCTTTGTTTGATAGCAAACAAGATTTATGGCTTCTCCTAGCCATAAGGAAACTCTTGTACAGTAGGACTAATGCAATTCTTTATTTATCTGTCTGGTTTTGCTCTCACCTTCATCTATCTGTAAGAGCCAGGGCACCCTTCATCTGCCATTAGCAGGCAGCCTGAGCACCCTGTTTCTGTGTGTAATTAGCCCTGCTGCAGCTGTCTGGACAGGTTAGGAGCAGGAGAGCACCTTCCCTCAGCCAGGCACCTTCTGAGAGCTGCACACTCCCATCTCACCAGCCAAGGGATGCAAGGACGTGTCTGTCTGTGTCCCATGGGCAGCAGGGGGTTGTATTTGCAGCCTGTCCAGCTTGCTGCAGTCCCATCTGAGGAGCTGATGAGCTGCAAGGCTGAGCTATGATGAGGACACTGATGCTTTACTGGATGTGGCTGCTGATCAGGTGTGCACCTAATGATAGTAAATGACATTGACCAGCAACACATCGGCATGCTCAAAGTGTCACAATAATATAACACACTCCGGCTTAGTGGGTATTTACTGTCTCCAGCATCACGTTTAAAATTTGGAGCTAGGTTAATCTAATAGCATGGTTGTATGTTATGAAAGACTTCATCTTAATATAGTAATGTAAACATTACCTTTAAAAGGTTCTGTTCTTTCTTCCACCTTCTTTCCAATACATTTGACTCCAAAGAAAGTCTTTTTAACTGTTTCTGCAGCTTATAAAAAAATGCGTCCACTTGTTAAATCCAGATGTGCAATTTGTTAAAGGAATTGCATCCTGTGAGACATCCTGGAGAATGTTCCTTTCATCTTTTAAAAACTGCTTCAGCTAAATAAAATGGATATTCAGTCACCCTGAGTTTGCTTTAGTGAATGTTGTAATGCTGACTTTAAAATAAATGGATTTTTGGAAGGAGCATGTTCCTCCTTGCTATGCTGAAGTTCTGGTATTTTCGGTATGGTACAAGGTGTCTTATAAATGTTGTATCTGGACAATTAAGCATAATGCATCTGAAGACAACTCTTCTGGTTTCGTGAAAGTCTTCTCATTATAAATTATTGGGCAAGAGATAGGAGAAAGCTTTGGGATTATAACGCTAATTCCATCTGGTAAAGTCTAGACTGCATTGAAGGGGTAGTTTGAGATCTGGGTTACTTTATGACAGTACTGATAGATGACTGTAATTGGACTCAGAGACACTAAAATGAGAAAGAGAAGTAAAGAGGTTAAGAATTTTTGGCTGGGTTGTGAATGTGTCTGATGGTATTGTTACTGCACTAAAATAGTATGTAGTGTATATTAATAGACCGTTGCTTTAAAATTGTTCAGTGTTGTTCTCTCCTGTTGTCAGCATTTTAGGTGCATTAAATTACAAAAGGAAATTTTAAAAAGCTTGTGAGTACAGGCATCCAAGTGAGTTCCTGTATGTCAAATGGATGTCTAATAAAAATTAAAGCATGTGTTGAGTTTAGATTGTTATCTTTATTGATTACCTGCAGAGACCAGATGTGGACACCAAAGGGGGTCTGGAGAGTAAAGAGTTTGCTGTTTGTAAGGGCATCAGATACCTGAACCTGAAAAGAAACAGGAGAGGAATGAAAAAAGTTCTTAGAAATGCTATTTTGAGTGAAGAATGACTGTGATAGTCCTGTTGGAGTGGATCAACAAGGACCATAAAAAAGTGGAGAATGACACAGGTGGGAGCTGAGGTGAACTCTGATAGATCTGTTTAGTAGATCATCCCTAGAGAAGATTTGAAAACAAGAAAGTTTTAGGCAGCTTCATTATTATATGTCAGTAACAAAATAAGGTCATAGTCAGAGAGGGGACAATATGCAGCTTCCTTATTTTGTGGGATTGATGAGAATAGTTTTAAATTGATGAAATGGGACACAGGAGAAAGTGCAAGAGAGACCCATGTGATGCCTGTACAAGCCTTGAAGGCACAGACAAATTAAAATTGGATAAATAAGGCTGCAAAAGTGGGTAAAGGAAAAATATTATGAGGCGATAGCTAGCAAGGAGAAGCTACTTCCATTGTTGGTAAAAATTTTGACATGAATATTTAGTTATGGAAAGAATCCCATCTCATCTGGCTGAGAGTTTGGGTGAGCAGTGTGAATTGTGAAAGTGTTGTTGCATCAATGTAAGGATCCAGGCAGATGCATGGAAGCTATCTATGCCAGAGGGAAAAAAGGTGTTATCCAAAAAATGGCAATGTGTCCAGGAAGGCTGGTATTGGCAAGTGGAATCAGTTGGGTGTCTGCACACTTTAAGAGCATAAAGCTTTGAGGAAGGGAAGATAGGATGAAAACAGGACCTACAAAAACAAAGAAAAAGAAAATGAAGTAAAACTAAGGGAAAAGCTTTACTGAGGTAGTGTCACAGTAATCCAAAGGTGGATGGGAATAAGGGCAGGGAGAGAATGACTCAGAAACCAGCATAGGTCTGTAAGGTTTCCAGTGGACAAATATTTGGAAGTTGCAGGCAGCAGTTAATTAATCTGGAATAAAAAGTGCAGGGATTACTATATAAGGCAGGCATGAATGTCATCCTTAGCCCGAGGTTCAGAAAAACTGCTAGAAATAGTAAAAATATATAATTGAGATATGTTGTAAAAGAGTTCCCCACAGGTTGTGTCTACATTTCATTGTATAACTAATCATCCTAAAAATGGTATTAAGCATAAGCAAGGAGATTGAAAGTAATGGAAAGAGGACTGACCTATACAGAGAACTGTACCATAAAAATCAGAAAACGTGAGGATTAATTGTAAATGTCTAAGAACGTACTTAACAAAGATGTAAATATTTTTCTAAAAATAAAAAAAAAAAATTGCAGAAAGTAAAGAAGAATAGAAATGCAGTCAGTGGAAAAAAATTAGAATTTTGACATTAGTGGTGATACAGATAGATGAGTTTTAGATATAAGAGGTAGCACTCCTCATATTTTAATGATTCTGTTGAGCCTAGAACAAATGCAGGGCATCTAATAGGAATGATTATGCAGAAATGGAAATTCTTACCTCCAGGGGGAAGCAAAACTTAAATTATGTAATTGTTTCAATCAGAAGAGACCCTATAATCTACATCCAAGAACTTGCATAATATTTCAATTCCAAAAGCAAGTACTTTTAATAAATATATCACATCAGTTGGTATTACCTGGGGAAATAAATGAAAAACAGTATTTAAATTGGAAAAAAAAAGACTCCATTAAAGAGCATTACCATAATCTCAATAGCATGTAAAATCTTCTACCAAAAAAAAAAAAAAAAAAAAAAAAAAAAAAAAAAAAAANAAAAAAGGAAAGAATAGAAAGAATAAGCAAATGACACAAAACATTATAAGTGAGTTAAGATACAATGTAGGAGCTCCACAAGGAGGTCATGCCTGACTAAGCTGATACCTTTGTTTGAAAAAATAGCTAAGCTAATTCTCTAAACAAAAGAAGTAATGATATATCCATATGGGGTTCAGTAAAATAATGTATTTGTCATCTGCTGTGTAGAGATTTATTAACACAGGGATTATGAATGAGTTGCAGGAGGGAAAAGAGAATGAAAATACTAACTAGAAAGAAAATTGGACCTGGAGGATGGGTTGGAGGTCACCAAAGGATTTCCCAAGGACTGACTATGGGATCAGTCTTAGGAAATGTTTCCTTTACTGATTGTACCATGAAAGCGACAGTACTGGGAAAAAAGTCTTGATGACACAAGTTACCAGAAGGATTATGCTGAAGACTGGAGTTTCATTTCGAAGAAATGGGATGAGCATATGAGTTGGAAAATAGTGCAAGGGGGATGGCAAACTGCAGTCAGAAGTGGAGGGCCGTGCACTTGGGAGCTTGTGTCAGGGAGAGGCTGGACAGGCATGGGAGTGCTAATCACAAGATAATTGAGTCATCAAAATGAGACTTTTGTGGAAAGTGGACAGATTTGATCCTAGCATGGATCATCTGACATCTGGCAGTATAAGGAAGTATGTTTCCCATGCAAGGAAGCCTTAGCGCTGCTTGGTATAAGGTATGTGTGAAGAGTAACACACAAAAATCTGCGCCAGTGTGATCATATATACTTAAGAAAAGTAAATACAAACTGTTTTAGGAGCCTATGCAGGCTTCTAAAATGCCTTGGGGAAGGGAGAGACGGTTTTATGAGGGGAGATTAAAATTCTTGATTTGTCTGACTGTAAAAAAAGAAAATTGAGAAGAAATACAGTTGCTTTCTTGGACATAGGAGGATTTGTACATAAAAGATAGTTCTAGCACAAAAAGAAATAATTACACACTGATCTGGAGAATCTGTGGGGTGGAAATTTAGGCTGCTTTCAAATATAAAGCACAGCGGGAAAAGGCACCTGACTAATTTTTAGAAGAAAATGTGTTGATTCCTGAAAAAAAGTATATAATGTAGTGCCTACAGCGAAGGGATTTGGTAATAAAATGGATTTCTCTTCCTAATGAAAGGAGACACTGGAAGGATGGGGAGGGAAGACTGTTTAAAATAATACTGGTAAAGGTGGCATGGTGATATATTTGCAAATTATGAAACTCATGCGGTTTTGATTCAGAAAGGAGGAAACCTCCATATAATACTGATATCTCCAAAAGCTACACATCACAATAGTTTTTTAAAAAGAATTTTGCTTGTCTGGGGAGACTTAGACTAATTTATCCCCTTTTTATTTTGTGGATAGTTTTGTTAAATGAAAACCTAATTATATTTCTAAACGTTTTTATTTTAAACATTTTTTTCTACTTTCTTTTAGTAAAAGTGATTTTTATGCTGTACATCTGAAAAAAGAAAAAAAAGGAAAACCATACTGCAGCAGGCATTTTGCTGAGTTTTTCACATAAAACCTTGATATATGCCAAGTGTGACTGTATTTTGCTGTGTATTTATAACAGTAATTATTTTTGATGTTACCTTTCTGCAGTAAAACACATTTTCTTGCAACTTATGGGAAGCATAAACTTTATTACTCTCATATTTAGCGCAGAGAGAAAAATCTCACAGCAAAAGAGTAGTTAGTGTCTTATATTAATATTTCTATGATTAGTATGAGAAGTTGAGCTGATTATTTTTATAGCCCGATTAAAAGAGTAGAATTGTATAAATGGGCTTAGTGCAGTGCTGTGTAATGCAATCCTCCTTATGGCAGCAAAGAAGTAGTAAAGGTTTCTGCTGGAAATGGCGTTTGGTGTAGCTCAGTAACGCAGGCTTTCCTACAACAGCACAGAAAGATACTGGCAGCCTCAGGCTGTGTTTCCTGTAATGTCACTTCAGTTATTCCAGTTTTTTTGGGCTTCCTTTTTCAGCTTGAAGGAATTAAGCCCCATTGAGATGGAAAAGATCCATATCTGAAATAACGTAAATTGTTTGTTGATTTTGTGAAATGTGTAAGTCATAATGTGAGCAAAAACAAATCTCTAACTTTGATGGCATGCTGTGAACTTTCTCCCTCTACCGAAGTGTTTGTCCTTGGAGGTGATACATGGTGGAAGCTTTCTAAGGGCAAAGATAACAATACGATGATGTGTTCCTGGAACTGGAGCATTGGGTTAAGTGTTTTGCTTGTTTGTTATTTTTTCCAATTCGTTTCAAGTAAATGATGATCATTTACACAGATTTGGAGAGCTTGGTGAATAAATGAATCCCAGGAAAATATTAGGCAGTTGCCGACTGTCTTGTTTAGAAGAGACAATGTTTTCAGGGAGGTGGGAGGATTCCTGCTGGAGGGTGGCATTTGTGACAGCTGCCACAGGGCAGGAGCCAGCCATGAGCTCTGCTGGGCTGCTGTTATCCTGGCGTTTCCTCTGCAAATGGGTCGTCCTGCTTCACACATTGTGCCTTTTGGAATTTTGGCTCTGTCAATGCAATTGCATTGCTTCCAGCTCAGTTGCGATGGTGTGGCTAAGATGGGAATCCGGTGCAGGGTCCTGGTAGGGACTGCCAGCTTGGCCCTGCTGCCCAGGAGCAGTGGCATCCCTGCTGAGCTGGCACTGCCAGGCAGGGGAGGAGTGACCTGTGCAAGGCAAGGGCTTGAGCGCTGCAGAGATGCAGAACTGGATCTGTTGCTGTCCTTGATTTGCACTGATCTCAGTCTCTCGGCAAGGTCACCCGTGGGAGTGAGCATGGGGAGGGATTTCTCTGCCAGGCAATGATGAGTCACCAGCGGGACCCGCCGCGGGTGGGAGACTGCCTGTCTCAGGAATTACAAACGATACACTGGTTAAGGAACGTAGGTGGAATAGGGATGGGCTCAGTATGAAGCGAGCCTAGTTGCAAGTTCGTGATTTCTCTGTGAATCTTCTCCCTCAATAGTTTTGTTTTGAATGTTGAGAACAACTCTGCATTTCATAACTAAATATATTGGTGGTTTTTGTGTTATTGCCTGCTTAGACATAACTAGGGCATGTGAAGGATCTCGGAGGAGATCTAAGATAGCTATCATCTGAGATTTCTATCCTCAATTTGCAGACCATGCTGCATAACAAAATCTGAATATTCATTTTGAGCTTTTGGAGTTTGCTTATCCAAACTGTTTGAAATTCGCCAATCATTATAAAAGCTAAAATCTTCTTCTCTTTGCTTCAGTTACTGAGAGATATTGCAAATTCTTACTTGGAGAGTAGTCAGTATGGGGAGATGGACCACATAGCTCCAACTTTGAAAGTGGGACAGTCCAAGTTTAATGTTCTATTTTCTGTTTTAAAAGCCCCCTAAAGCAATGGAGAAAGGACATCTAAAAACTAACATTTCCTTTTTGAAATTTATAAACAGAGGCAATTCTCCCTTAGCAAGCTTTAATAGCCAGCTTTGCTATTTGCTTGTTTGTTTGAGCAATGATGAAGTTAAATAACTTTTCTTTAGGTAATATTCATCAATATAAGCAAAGTCAGTTCTTGTCTTTTATATCTGGATATAGTTTTCCCACTTTCCCTTCTTCCAGTATACGAATTGCATAGTTTTAGCCCCTGAACAACTGAGCTTCAAGAGCAGAATACGGTGTCAGCAGAGTGTCCAGCTCACCATTCCCCATGAAAACAGATTTCTGTAATGCAATTTGTGGTTGCACGTGTGACACAGGCTGTCAAAGTTTGTCCTGTATTCAAGATTTAAAAGGTTAATTCTATTCATTTTTGTCATGTTTTTCTTTCCCTTAGCTTTATTTCATCTTACTCTCTTACTTTCCCTTTGCCCTCCCTCAGCTTTCTCACCTCTTATTCTCCCTTTTGTAACAAGCTTTTATTTCCCTTTGCTGCCTCACTGTGTCTGGCTTTAGTTTATGCTGTTTCTCCTGTTCTCCCTGCATATTTTTCTTTCTCCTAATTTTGTAAAATGGACCATTGTCTTTGGATGAAGTGAGACTGAATGAATGTGGTCCTGAGGATGAAAATTTAAAGCTGGTTTGATGGCCGTAGAAATAACACAGTCAGGTTGAGTGTTGTGAAGGCCAGAAAATCACATTTTTTCTTAAAATAAGGGATAAGAAAGTTTTCCCATTTTCTCCCTGCCATTTCATAATATAAAGTTGGTTGCTCTTCACAGTTATCCAAATAGCTGAATGGATTTTGTTCATGCCCCTGGACTGGGCAATCAAGAAGTAGAAGAGTCCATGTGTGACACAGGAGGCTGATAGTAGGGAAGAAACCTTTGACAAATTTAGAGGGGAAGGGATTTATCTGACTCCTCAAGGGGAAAATTACTGATTCTTGCACTCATAGGATGCTTCTATGGGATAGTGTGAAATGAGCACCTTCAGAACTCTGAACCTCTTTGGAAGGGTTTCTGTTGCACTGTACCATGAAATCAAAGGCAGGCAAGGAGAGGTTTTTCACCCTGGTTTGTTTAACTGCATTTGAAGGACAAGCCTTTGTATGTAATTTCAACTCCATACAAAACATGCTTTTAAAAACAAGTCAGAAGGGGTAGTAGTAATTTCCTTTATTTTCAAATGGTCAGGCTGGTATTGCAAAGATGAGAGAATGGAAAAAACCTCCCTAAACATATCACAATACTTGCAGAAGGTTGCATCAATATGACAGACCATGTTACTTTGGTGACTAGAATTATTCCTGCACTGGGCTGTGTGCAGTATTCCTTTTGTACGGAAGAGGAATGCTCCTGCCAGAGCAGGCAGTGCCCCTTCTGTCTGCAAAGTGGAACATGTTGTCTACAGAAGCAGAAGCATATTTGTGATGAGAGGGAAAAAAATATTAATCCTTTCAAGAATTAATTTTCCAGACTATGCTTTTGCAAGGTACTGAATGTGTAAACTGAAGCTGCTTATCTTAGATAAGGATAGAGGGGAAGGATGGATGTCTGTGGACAGGAAAGAAGAAAAACAGCTAAGCACAGACTCTAGTGCATCACAGGTAGTTTTATGTGCTTCTATAAACTGAAATGTGACTGGAAAAATAACAAATTTCTGAATTTGAAAAATTAGAAGGTAGAAAATGATCCTTTGTCATTGAGGATGAGCATTGCCTGGGACTGGGGATGGCCTGGTGAGGCAGTGAGCACGTCCCTCCGTTGCTGGGTGTGCATCCCTCCCTCGTGCTCTGGGTGCCTGCACACTGAGCAAGTCAGTTCCTCCCCGCTGGAATCTGTGCCTCAGTAGGGAGCCTGGAGCAGGAAATCCTTTAGCGCACACAAATCCAGAGCTCCTCTCCTTTTCCTTCAGGTGTCCTCACACTGCTGTGACATATGTGAGCAAAGTGGTGATCAGTGTCACTGGGAGTACAAGGGATCTGTTCAGAGGTTCAGGGTGATTCTGCTGCCTTAAATTCTTATTAGAAAGATACGTATTTTTAATAAAAGTGTGGAGTTTTTTTTAAGCTAGAATGGGGTATGATGAGAAGTATAGAAGAATGAAAAAGTTCAAAAGATTTCACTAATGCCCTAAGGAAATGAAATCTCACAAAATAACTCAAGTGCTTTGTATTTGTTTGTTAATTGGAAACTCTGGATTATTTTAACAAGAAAATTATGAGTAAGTACTTTTTCTTTGGACTTCTGCTACTGTAAATAAAACGTGAAATACTTTCCCTGCACAGGAAAGAAGTTTTTTACTGATTCATAGTTTGCTTGTGTTTTTACATAGTAACTTATTTTCACCTTTCTCATCATGAAAATGAATAAATTACTTCAATCTGTCTATGTACATGTATTTTGGGGTTTTTTTTAGTAATTTTATGGTATGGGCTGTAAGCAGGTATCTGAACCAAAATATTTTATCCTGTAGTTCTGTTACACTCATTCATGTGTAATTTATTTCCACAATTTTTTAAAGTAGGTGGTTAAAGTAATAGGCACATACTGGTAATTTTTCAATTATTTTCACTTACATTAAAATAACATTCCATTTAAAAAGAGAATATGTTTAATGTGTCATTGAATGAGAGTATAACTCTCTTAAGATAATGGTCTTTACTTTCAGCTGTATCCATCAAATACAAAGGCAACATGAAAAATTAGAGTAATAAAAGAGTAGATACTTTGCTTTAGTGAGAGACTGTGAGCTGCCCTGGTGAACATTAAGAAAAAATTACCTTCCTATAACTATTTAACTTCAGGATGGTGTGTTAGCAGGCATCACACTGATCTGAAATAAGAGATGATTGGGGAAGGATTTTTTTTTTTTTAATTACTTCCTTATTAATTTATTTAGTATGACTGTGGACCCATAAATATATAGTTTGAAGTTAGTAGCCTTTGACTTTGATACAAAAAAAGTCTCATGTCTTTTTACAGCTTTAGATTTTCTTGGTGTTCCAGCTCCTGGAATCCTAAATGTAAATTTAAACCTCTGATTCCAGGAAAAGAAAAAAAGAATCTCAGCATTAGAGTTACAAAATGAAAATGGTGGAAATATTACCTGTCTGTAACTTAAATGCTCAAAATCCAAAAAGCAAATGAAGAGTCCAAAATTTATTTTGGATTTTAGTGGGGTTGTGGATGCAGGGCTGTGCTAAACCCAAGGACATATTAGCTTTTTAGGTTCAAAATACCATTAGAGCTTCTACTCTGTCTCCTTCTCACATCTCACAAGAAGGATGTAGATTTTTAATAAAAGCTCTGTGAAAACTGAAAGAAGAAATAGGTGTTCTGAGCAGCTTTAATCCTGTTCTTTGAACTTATCCAAAGAAACCAGCTATTTTTCATTTCATTTCTCATGTTGTATGTCTACCTTCATGAAGTACACCATTGAGCAGCTTCACACCAGATCTAAATGTGAGGAAAACCACAGCCTTTCTAAGAGAAAGTCTCAGTTGTGGCTGGGAGTGTCTGGGGAAGGAGAAGAATCCTTAGTTTGCCTTCATAGCTTCTCTTTGAGTCGTTGTTGGCTTTGCTCCCACCATTCCTCTGATGTGTGGGGAGAAAGGAGATGCCATTCCCCTCTCAAGCCATGATGAGATTCTCCTGGGTCCGTGTCAGGTGTAACACAGCGCAGGTGGGAGGGCCTGCAGGGCAGTGGGGCTGTGCTCTGCAGCGATGGATGCAGTCTCAGCCCCACCCCAGGGAGTCTGCCGAGCCCTTTCCTTCAGTGAGGCAGCACGATGCCCCCACTCCTGACAGTGGGGATTTGTAAACTATGGGGGCTTTTTGCCCAAGTGGGCATTTTCTTCATACAATATGAACAACATTTTAGTTTAAGTGCTCCCAAATTTAGCCACTACTTGTGGGTACAAGCCTACTACTTGTAGGTAGAAAGAAAGGATACTGAGTTAAGGTTTCTGTAAGAAGGAGCTTTTAAGAGTGAAGTTTGGCTTCTTGCTATGCTTGGTGGGGCCAGTGACCATAGACAACAATTTTTGGTGATGCTCAGGTGAGAAAGAACAAGGTCATTTCTTGTCTCTTTCCCCCTGGCCACCTCCTGGCTCTGTGCTGGTCTGATAGGGCAAGAGCTGTCCCTGTCCCTCGCCAGGACCCAGACCCCCAGGGCAGAGTGGGAGCTGCAGAGGTGCTGGGAATGTGGTCGCTACCTTGGCTTTGGTGAGTTGCCATCACCGAGGATAAAGCATGTAAGGATGTACTGGTAAGAAAAGGGGCAGGAAAAAAGCGATGTTCCCAGTGTGCTGGAAGAGGAATAAACTCTGATGTGATCATCCCTGTCACAGATGGAATATTTTACAAAGTATTCTGTCTATAATATAAGAAAGATGCTAAACATCACTATTATGCTGCATTTGAAATGTAGAAATAAAAATAGAAGTTGAAAAGTAGAACTGTTGCCTCTGCTGGGTTTACAGCATGCTGTCAGTGGAATATGTTAACCCTAAAACCTCCTGGGAGCAGCTTGTTCTCTGTGGGGGAAATGTTGGACTAGCCTTAAAGGTTAATAAAATGTAGCAAATTGAATTTTTTACCACTATAGCTGACCATTATTTTTTAAATTCTGTAATAAATGATTGAGCATGGAATGGTAACACAAACTGTTGCAAAAATCAATCTGCATGTTAAATCCCACTTTTGTTTTGATTGAGGTGGAGTCAGTTATTAACTGCATGGTCAGAGCACAGACGCTGAGTCCTATTCTTTCCTTAATTGAAAATTGTTGTTACAGATACTTGACAGTGGTTCATAGTGGCAATAATCCCTTTTGAAAATGGTTGTTATTCTAGTCATAAGTAGCTCGCCAGGGCACTAACCCCAGCTTCACCTCTGATGGTTAGGAAAAGAATCTGGTTGGTAGGTGATGATGTTTAGTGATTTCCTGCTATATAATTGCCAAACTAGCGAAGTAAGAAAACAAAACTTTTGAAATATTTTAACTTTGGTTAGAAAGAAGGTGTGGACTGTAACCCTCATGGTTCAAAGTGAAAATTTGTTGCTTACTGAGAGTGCTGACTTAAAAATTCTTGCATGTCTTTTGTTGATCTTGCAGGCTGATGCACACGAGCTGCTAATGCGATGCTTGGCTTTCCATACAGAGCCATTCATCCATGTTATATGTGAATGAAGCTTCCTGGTTTGTACATGTGCTGTGTCACATTCCTCTGGTTTTCTAACAAAGCTTTTAATTGGTATGCTGTGACTAATGAGCATGAAGTCCCAGAGGAAATGGAGCAGAATTTTCCATTATCCACCAAGAAGCTTCAAGCACATAGATTATCAGGGCTTGAACTCCAGGATAAACCAGGGTCAAAGGCTCTGAGTATAATGGAACCTCATAGCTTAATATTTTGCTTCCATAACATTAAATTAATGGTTTCTCAGCACAACTGTATTGTCTGTCTGATGGCACTGTGCAGACTGTAACTGGCATTTCACTTGGGTATCAGATCAAGTCCCTGACCCTTCACTGTTAAAGTTCCCATAACACTTGAATACTGGTGTTCTGCCTTTGTTCCGGTTTGGGTAATGATGTGCTGCATGCTTTTGTGGGATAAATCTCTCTTCAGTTTCAAGCAGAGAACTTGCTCTTCATTCTTCTGAACAACTATTGCACAGTGTTGCTGACACAGGATTGCTGCCATATGGTACACCAGAAGTGGTTGTTTTTTTGGGGGGTTAACAGCTCTAACTCCGACTTGAACATGTTCAGGACCACTTTGTTTTTGAAATTAGATGAGATTGGATGTAGTGAGACCAGCATACCTATAGACTACCTCTGCAAAGTAGAGCAAAGTAATTATCTTCTGTGCCTTATGTTCAGCACACCTACTAAGTGTCCCCAGCAGGTGCAGTATCAAAGAAAACGTAAGTTAAAAGCATAAAAAGGTATTCAGATTGTTACTGGAATTGGTGGGGGAAATTGTGGTTAGCTTTCCAATAAAATACATGGAATAATATTTTTACCAATTCACTCTTTTACTATTTAACCCAACATATAATTAATCATTTCCTCCTTTCTAATAGTGTCTCAGTGTGAGTTGTGTTTTGCAGTGAAACCACCAACCCAGAGAAAGAAGAAAAGAGATTATTTTTTTAAGGTTAGTTTCAGCAGGGTCAGTTCCCTGAGCTGTCATGGTTCAGTGTGTGGCTCTGCAGAGGTTTGTGGGGACAGGGACTGGACGTGAGCAGCTGAGGGAAGAAAGAATGTCTTCTTGCAGCAACATTACCACCTCGTAACAGGTTAAAGCTCGTTAAGCTATGGCTTATGTCTTGGGAGCCCAGAATTAAAATCAAATAAATCTGATTTCTTTTACACGTTGAAATGCCTCCATTGTGGAAAAACATCATGGTACTGGTGGGAGCTATGTGGGGTAGGTTGGTCCTTCTTGTGCAGGTGGCTCCTTGCCTTCTCTGCAGCTGTGGCTGCAAGAAAGCTGCCTTTCATTTGCTCCTCTCTTACACATTTGGTTTGCTTCATTTCCTAGCTGGTGGGCTCTTGTAGACTCTGTTCTCATTCTGTGAGGGAGTTGCCAGAGGTGCTGTCACCTCTCCTTCTTGGTGTGTGAGTGCCCAGTGTGTCTGGGCAGTGTGAGTGTGTGCTGTGTGTGTGTTTGTGTTTGCAGCAAGGAGAACATGAGGAGCTCTGTGGTGCTGTGTATATTTTTGAGAAACAATAAGGAAATTGATGCTCCTGAAGTATCTTGGACAGTTGTTTCACAATACAGAATTTCTATATTAGCACTGTAGCATAGAATATTAAGGTTGTATTATTAGATTCAAAGGTTACCAGGTGCAAATACTAAGAGCAATAAGAACATTGTGTATTCAAGTTGTGATATATTGTCCTTTTATCCTGTGAGGAAGGGGTTTATGCTTCCTCTGCAATCAGGAGTTCTGTGTGCACTATTAACTGCGCAGAGCTGTAAATAATGGCCTGTCCTTTTCTTACTTGTCACAGATACAAAGGGGACAAACTAACAGTGGTACCAAAACATGGTACTTATTACAGCTTTAAAGCCCACAGAGGAGGGAAAGGGGAGTGGAGTTTAAAGATTTTAGTTACATTCTAAATGCAGGTAAGAGAGCACAGCTGATGTACTCCAGGGTGGCATGGAGTGTATCCATTTACTCATCCAGGTTGCTATACAAAGCACAAAAAACCAAGGGACTTGAGGTGAAGATCAGTACTGCCTTTCATTTTCATTTGACAGATCCTGTAACACCCAGTGTGTGGATGTCTGCTAACCACGATTACACTCCAAGTTGTAATTTGTGACCCAGCAGTATTGCAAAATATGCCAGAGCTTCATCTGTGGAACACCTCCTGGCTTTCCAGAGAGCAGAGTGCCTCACAGCCCTTCTGGGCTAACAGGGAGGGAGGGTGCCAGGGACTGCTGGAGCTTCCCAGCCCACAAGCCTGGACTTAGTTCTGCTCTGACCTTCTGGCATCTTGCTTTTTTTGGGAGCCCACAAGTGGAAAGAGAGTCCCGCTCTCTACTCCAACTCCTTTGTTGTCCCAAAGGGCAGTGGTGTCAAACCACAATCACAGATTTGATGGTTTCCAACTCAAAAACCACCTTGGTTTTCATATTTACTGTGTATGTTGCAAAGCTGTTTGGTCCATCATTCCTTTCCCTTGCCAGAACTGTAGCATTTCAGCTGTGCAAAGAACTAAGACCTTTATCACTCAAAACACCTCCTGTACTGAAAGGGTGGAAATGTCATATCCAGCCTGTTTCTCTGTGTAGGAAAATCCTCCCACCATCCTCCCACCATGCCCCTCTGGTTTTTTGACCCCCTGTGCTGCCATGGCAATCTAGAGAAGTCACATGTTTTTATTTTCATGTGGGTGTGAGGGAGGAGATTAAAAGTATGCTTTAGAACCCGTGCCTTGGTGTCCCATGTGAAAAGTATTATCCAGCAGAACCTTCAACTTTGTGCCTTTAAAAAACAAACATGTTTTCCTACCAACTTCAACAGGTACCCAAAGGCACAAAAACTGTAAAGAATTGTCAGGCAACAAGCAGAACCTCAAAAATTGTTCTTCCCAGATCTCACCACTGTATTCCCCAGAATAATTACACTTTTTGACAAATGGGATTTTGGCTCCTGTATAGAAATGACCTCTTTTTAGTCAGTAGTTCAACTGTTCAGAGAAGTGTGTATGGAGTGATACTACTTCTTAAATAAAATAAATGCTAATATATGCTAATGTCTAATAATTTCACATTTGTATTTTTGGTTTTATTCTTTTCATTAGGAGCCTTAAAATTTTCTTCTGAATTTTATACTTACGTTTTAGGGAACAATAAAATGATAACCTTTAAGACCATTACTGCTTTATAAAATGGAGGTAAAGGTGTTTGCTTTTTTAGTGCTTTGGGAGATGATAATATTCTAGTAAGATATGCCACTCTAGTTAATTTGGATCTTCAGTAAGCAAATGTAAAAGTCAAACTTTTAAAAAGAGTGAGAAATACTTGAATCTTTAACATTCCTCTGAAATAAGATGCAATATCCTACTTTTTAGTGCTTGGCTTGTTGAAAAGATCAGAAGTATGTCCCTTATTGACTTAGTCCTGTGCTGAGTGTAAATTTACACAAAGAAGAGCAATTTAACATGTGACTGACCTTTTTCAGTGCAAGATGAAGAAATGTGCTGTCAAGGTTACCGGAGTGTGGCAGGATGTTTAATCAGCTTCTTTGCTTTAAAGAACAGTAGGAAGGAGATGATGTATTAAAGATGATAGCTTCTTGTAGGTTTTAACTCGTAATGCCAGGATCTGAGTACAATAGCAGATTAAATCTCTGTAGGGGAACTTCCTACTGGACTTTCTATTTTTAGATGTTTGTGGCGGCTTCTTCCTTTACTTCTCACTAGTTGGCTTTTGCTCCCCTAGAGAGGTGAGTTGCTTTCTCTGAGATCTACTTCCAAACTCTGGCAATGTATTTCTGTTAAGAGAATTTTTTTTTCTCAGTTTTGTAGGAAAGGTAAAAGAAGACAGCATAAATGGAGCCATGCACTTTCCTGTTGTATTTCAGTGCATGCATGAGGTAAATTCATGGCTTTGAGCACTAAACGTTTGCAGCGCTCTTAGCATGTGTGTCACAGCACAGCAAACCCATGTAATAATAACAAATCAACCCAGATTTTTTTGTGCACCTGGGTAAGCAGGATAGTCTGGTGTTCTGTGCATTCAGTTTGTCCCTCATGTTTGAAAATTCCCCAGAGCTGTGTGTGTCTCCTCTGAGTCATGCACATATCCATAAGTCAGATGGCTTCACCTGGCTGTCTTTTCTTTCTCAACAACATGGATTGGTTCCAGAATAGCTCTTTATTTTAGGAACAGCACCTTTTCCTGTACTGTCCCCCATGCCCTGTCTTGAGAGATTAATTTACTATAGGAATCCTGATTCTAATCTATCTCAGAGATAGCACAGCTGAGGTTATGATACTAATTTAATTACAATGAGACCTTCTTTCTCTTCTCCACTGTTCATCCTCAGGATGTTGCAGTTCTGTGCATCAAAATCCACCTCTCTCTGCCCCTACTATGATCTTTTCAGAGGTTCATATACCTTGCATTTCACTGTCTTTCAAAGGTCCATTTTTGTGTACATTCTGCTCTTGGGGTTGGACTAGCTGATCTTTAAAGGTCGCTTCCAAACCAAATCATTCTGTGATTCTATAATTTCTATTCTAATTCAGGCAATGGATATATAATTTTTGGAAGTTTCAGTAACCACTTCTTTATTTGTAACTTGCATTTTTGGTCATATGTTTACTACTAATTTGCACCTTTTGCCAGTCAATGATCCTTAATTTTAATAAGGTATATTAACACAGTAAAACTATTATAATATTACAGAAATATTCTCCTATTAGTCTTGTATGTTTAGATGAATGCTCTTCTTTTTCACTGTAATGGATTTTCATTTTATTGTTTTTTAATGAAGTTGTGTGGTGGGTTGACCCTGGCTATATGCCAGGAGCCCACCAAAGCTGCTCTGTCACTTCCCTCTTCAGCTGGGCAGGGGAGAGAAAATGTAATTAAATGCTCGTGGGTTCAGACAAGGACCAGGAGAGATCACTCACCAGGCACCATCCTGGACAAAACACTCTGCTTGGGGAAATCAGTCTAATTTATTACCAATCAAATCGGAGTATGATAATGAGAAGTTAAACCTTAAAACACAACCCTCCCTTCTTCCCAGGCTTATCTTTATTCCTGATTTTCTACCCCCCACTGCCAGCAGCACAGGGAGATTGGGAATGCGGGTAACAGTCAGCTCATCACACATTGTCTCTGCTGCTGCTTCCTCCTCAGGGGGAGGACTCCTCACGCTCTTCCTCTGCTCCAGCGTGGGCTCCCTCCCAGGGGAGACAGTCCTCCACCAAGCTGAATCCTTCCCACAGGCTGCATTCTTCACCAGCTGCTCCAGCGTGGGCTCCTCCCTCCATGAGTCCACAGGTCCTGCCAGGAGCCTGCTCCAGCGTGGGCTTCTCAGGGGGTACAGCTGCCTTCAGGCATCCACCTGCTCCAGCATGGGTTTCTCCATGAGCTGCAGGTGGATCTCTGCACCCCCATTGACCTCTCTAGGCTGTAGGGACACAACCTGCCTCACCACATTCTTCACCATGGGCTGCAGGGAAATCTCTGCTCTGGCTTTTGGAGCACATCCTCCCTCTCCTCCTTTACTGGTGTCTTCAGAGTTGATTGTCTCACATATTCTCACTCCTCTCTTCTCTGGCCACAATTGCTTCTGTGCATTGATTTCTTTCCCCTTCTTAAATACATTATCCCAGAGGCACAGCCACCATGGCTGATGGGCTCAGCCTTGGCCAGCAGCGGGTCCACCCTGGAGCCAGCTGGAATTGGCTCTATCAGACACAGGGAAAGCTTCTGGCAGCGTCCCACAGAAGACACCGCTGTAGCCCCCTGTCCCCACCACTACCAAAACCTTCCCTAGCAAACCCAATACAAGCAGCTTACCAGCCTTCTGTCTCTCTGATATTTTGTTTTACCTTGTCTGTTTGGCTTTTGCTTGCTTTTGAACCCGTTGGTGGAGTTCTCTTTATTCTGTTCTAGTGGGCTCTTAAATTACAAGTTTTTCACTTGGTTAGTTTGACAAAAATACTCCAAGTGCTGTGTAGCTTTTGCGTCATTTAATAGTTGGTGTAATTGGTCTTTGGTGGGAATGCAGCCAGATCAGAGCAAGAATTTAAGTCAAATTACTCTAGAAAGCTTGTAATGTCAGAAACCTCTTTTTAAGGCCACAGAAGTGAATGTTTTTACTGACAATCAGCAGTGTTTGTTAGACTGAGTCTCAAGCCCATGTCTTCAGCATCAGATCTGCTACCTGCCTCTTGGATAACAAGCACTCCAGCACAGGCAGTGAGATAGTGATAGCTGGCAGCACCCACTCATGATGTGTTTTAAATGTCTTAAATCCAAGAGAACTACCTGGGCTCTTGTGCTGTGGTCTTAATCTACTCTTGAGCTAGAGATGCTCCAGGTACTGTGCTGTCACCACAGAACTAACGTAAGTTCACATGTATTTGTCACCAGGCTCTCCTTGGACTCTGCTGTTTTGTCCATGGCTTCCTCTTGCCAGGGTGGTGCCTGGGTGCTGGATGTCAGGCTGATAGAGATGGGAAGACCTCAGCTGTGAGGGCAGAGGACAGAGCTCCAAGAAGCAAGGAGGTGTGAGAAGAAGTGGTAGGATTGCTGCATGTTGGATATGGGAAAGCCTCTTCCCTCCTCTGACTTCTAGGTATCTCTTGACTCCCCCTTGGATCTGGCTCAGCTTGTCTGGAGGATGGAATTAAATTTGTATACAATTTTTGCTCTCTGTGTCATAAGGATTGTCAAAACCAGAATTACAAGAATTAATTTATTAGTTTTAAGAATGGTGTAGCTGAGATAAAAGCATTAGCTGCATCACTGAAACAAGTCTCCCCAATGACACTGACACATTACCTCTACAGAGAACATTTATGAAATGTGTTACAGTGGGTTATTTAAGGGACTATTCATGAGGAGTGCAAAGATACACCTTCAAAGGATACTTCTGTAGCAGCAAAATGCCCATGCACAGAAATGGCACCTCGTCACAGGTTACACCCCTAATTCTGGAAGGGAATTAGGGCAAAACAGGGACACACCAAGTTTTTGGAAGAACTGGAATGAAAGTTCTGAGTCTCTATTTGAGCTGTGGTGTATGAGCTTGGCAGCAGCTGCTTCTCCCCACCTACGCCTTGGCTATGTTCAGGGTAACTCCGACAGAAGAGGCTGCAGGCAGTAATGGTTTTTGTTTTGAAAGAAAGAAAAGTATTAACAGCAGGAAAAACCTTCTGTAACTTCATAATCAGAGATAACATGATGAGTAAAATGAGGATATGGTAAAGACCATTAGAAAAACTTCATTCACGGCTAAATAGCAATTTTATGCAAAATAGCTGCAGCCTCTTATTGGGTCATGCTACTATCATCCTTCTGTTTCTCTTCTAAAAAGAGGCAAAGTTCATGGGTGTAGGAAGGGTAGCTGCAATTTATTCCATTTGTTCCCCAAAGATGTTTTTGGGCACTGTAAAATGAGATTTCAGTTTTGCAGAGCCCTGCAACAGGCCCTACATAGCGTGGGACCCTGCTTTGGGAACCACTTTCTTGGACTTTAAATGTGAAATCAAGACATCATCTGTTTGCATTTAGTCTGCTATTTAAATGAACATGAATTTTGGTATGGCAACCTAATTATTCTGAAATGGCACTCCTTTTTCTCATGTGAAACAAAAATCATCAACTGAATAAATCTGTAACAAATTTTATTGACATTTTGGGAGGTGCAAGCATTGCTAGTGTCAATTAAAAGTATTGTCACATGCGTTCCCAGGACAAAATTTCAGTATATCAGTGCATTTTCATACCTGCTGCCTCTACGGTAGGAGCATTCACTGCTAATCAGATGGCAGGTAGCCATAAGCCATCAAACACCTCTCTCTGTGTTCTCCCAGGAGCATTTTGATTTCCTTGCTTCCTAACGAAGGATTTCTTTGCCAGAAAACTTGTGGAAATATTTTTCCTATATTTCTTCAGACTTTTTTTCCCAGTAGAAGTATCTTTCAATTTCAGCTCTTTTCCTCTGTCACGTTGACCCCAACGCTGTTCTTTCTGGATTTCCTGCGTGCTTTGTTTTTCCAAGTTTCTGTTTTCAGTTTGTGATGATTCTTTTGCAGTGATGGAGCATCTGCCCATAATTTGTGATTTTCTATTGTGAAAAGCCATTTTGTTACAGTGAGGCTTTGATTAATTTTAGTTCACTCTGTTATTCTCCAAGATGACTGACTTCTAGTCATTTAACTTCAACTCCTAAATGAGCAGCCTGGGCTCCTGATACAGCAAACAAAACCTCCATAGAGGAGTCCAGAGCACTCTCATCTTGCTGATCACTGATCAGATTGTCTTAAATTGATCAGGGATGGGGGAAGGTATGTCCTTGGGAAGGACTTTCTTTGTCTCTTGCTTTTTATGGAAGGTGATGATCCTGTTGTGCTGTTACAGTTCTTCCACCTCACATGTTAATATTAAAAGGCTAGATCATGGTTTCTCTGCCAAGTCTGCAGCAAGGTCAGAAAAAGATAGGAGTGAAGGATTGGAAAATCTAGGAGTGGCATGCTGTACTGAAGAAGCCTGTGATTACCAATCCAATGCTACATAAAAATCTTGTGGAGAATGTTTTCTGTCAACACAATTTCCACAGAAGAGTCCTGAGAAGGTTGTGAAGGCTGAAGTGCTCACAGCACAGCTGAGTTATCAAGATTTTATATCAGATCTCAGGGTGAAGGCATGGACTAAACAGGGACAACTCTGGCCTTCCACCTTCCTTAAGATGCTGGGGCTGCAGCATCAGTGTTTCTTCCAGAATCCCTTCATGATACAGAGGGGTGTCTGAGAGGGAGTTTCACAAGCTGTTGTGCAAAGCCCTTTTCTTTGGCCTATAAGAGAGGAGGTGAGTTGTTCCAGGCTGAAGAAATGATGAAGAGACAGAGACGATTATCTTTAAGAGAACCCAGCTAACTCAAACAAACCCAGAAACCAAAGGACCCTCTATTTCCTCAGATGCTGAATTCAACTGTCACATGCTTTCCTTGCTGTACCAAGGCTGATCCCAGGGTCTAGCATATGGTTTAGCTATTGATTTGACTTCCACTTAATTGAGATCTTTTAAATGAGGCTATTCCATGCTGTGCAGTGCAAATTTATACAGCCACTCAAATATTTTGCCTTTTCCTTCCCTATTAATGACAATAAAGTTGTCAGGAGGCTGTTGCCACCTGAAACTTTTTGTCATTTTCTGTCTTCTGACTGCTGACCCTGCCATATGGAGTGAATCCCCAAATCTTGCAAGGCTGTGTGGGGCTAATGTAGAAATTTTCATTTAACATTCATGTTAAAGGCAATCTGTCCTCTATTGGCATCCATAAACTATCACTGGTTTGTTTACAAGACTGGCTTACAAAAATACACACAGAGAGTGAGTGAAAACTTGTTTCCTTACTACAAGTGATCTTAACAAAGAGTTTTCCGGACTTGAAAGGCAAGACAAGCAAGCATTATGCTATGATTTAGGTTTCTGCAGTAGGAAGTCTGTTAAAACAGCTCATGGAGGTCTTCTTTCTGAAATGGCTGTGTTGATGTTTAATAAAGTGGTCATCAAAATTTTGGGATGGGGGTTGTTTGGTTGGGTTGTTTTTTTTTTTCAGTTTGTGAGGTTGTTCCTGCCTGTAGATTGAGAGTTGCTTCCTTTTGCTGTTGAAGGCTGGGGTTGGAAAGGAAGACTTACTGCAATCTATTTCAAGAATAGTCTGAGGAGGAAATTCCCTTCTTGTTCCTAATAATCGGTGCAGAACGCTCTGCTGGAGGAGGAGAATAGTTCAGTAAGTTAAAACTATTTAAATAAAGTTTTGATTTCATACATCTTGTTATTATCTAGAAATTTAATTGTATTTTAAACATAGTATGTTTTATCATCTTTGTTAAGGGGGAGGGACTGTGGTATTATATAATAGCTTTGAACTCAGTAGATACTAATTTGCTGATATAGCAAGGGTGAAATGTTCAGAAAGAAAAGAAAACAATAGCAGATCTGCTACTGCTTGTATTGCAAAGCACCAGTCCAAGCTGCTGGAGTACCTCTGAGAGACATTAGCAGTGCATTTCATTATCCAGGATCTTGGATTAAGAGACAGAGGTAATTTTGCCCATCCACAAATCTGTAAGGTTCTTATCTTTTTAGATGTTTCAGATAGCTTTAGGGTACTTCCACCAACAATTTAGAATCAAGGGTTCTGTTTAAATATCAACAGTAGAGCAATCCTAAACCTCCTTCAAGGCAGAGTTAGGTGAGCAAAGTAGAACGGGAGTGTTTGTCTAGATGCGTTTCTCTTTTGCTTTGATCAAAAATAGAGAGGTGTTCAAGGCATACCTAACTCTGTACTTCATCCAGCAGTGGGGTGCTGCCATGCTGCCAGCAGTGGCAGTGTGCGCCTGGGTGTGGAGGCACGATGGAAACCCTTGTGCTCCTCCATTTCACCAGGAAGGTGCTCCTGCTGCAGTGGGCTGTGTGCTGAAGCACAGTGGGACCCCTCCAAGTCCCCTTGCCCTCTGCTCTTTCCCTGCAGGGCTGACTCAGGGAGGCAGCTTGGGTGCAGAAAGACAAAGCCCAGGATCTGTCTGTGCCTCCCTGCTGCTCCTCGGCTGTCAGTAGGAAATTTGTCTTCATCCCAGTGGCTGTGATTCCACTGCTGTTTTGGCTTCCTTGTAGGAGCCAAAGGGGCTCTGCACCCTGAAGGTCTTAAACTGATGAAAATTCACATTTGTTCTCCTTTTGCCACTCCTAGGAACTGAGGTTTGGCAAGCAAATTCTTGATTTTTTTATGCAGCAAAACTCAAAGAAAATAATTAATTTTAAAAAATGAGAATAAGCTGGAGATGGAAGAAACATCTTCTGTCAGATAATTTATCAAGTGTTCTCTGCAACACTTTTCAAGCCAAGAATGTTGCTGCAGGTGTGAGTTTGCTCATGAAGCTGCTTGTATACCCAGGTGAGCCACCCTCACACACTGTCCCCACCACGTACGTGCTAGCCTTTCAGAAGAGACACATTCCAGCACTGAGTGTCTCATCCCTATCCCATGATCTGTTTTGGGACTTGGCCAGGTGGGACGTTTATCTTTTGCAGACAGTATAACCTGCTTTGAATTTCTTAAAGATCTCTGTCAGATATGTGTGCCAGCATGTGAAACTATTAATGTTCATTTCAGTCATGCATTTATTTCAGAAGATTATTGCTAAATTTAAGTGAAAATCAAGTATTTAACTGAGAGAGAATTTCTGCAATGCATTTTAAAGTATCATTTATTATATTATGAGACATAGGCTGAAACTCAGAGCAGAATTCATTGGACCATTATATCACACGCCGTGCAGGAAATTCTTGTGTGTCTTGATAGAGTTTATAATTTAATTGATGATGAACAATTTAGAGAGAGAGAGATATGTTGTGAAACAGAGGTGTAGCATATTCATAGAGGGCTATGAATACAGGTGTATACATAGGGTAGTTCAAAGTCTAATTATTAATAACAAAAGAATGCCTGTCTTCCAATCTATATAAATTTATAGAATTTTGAATAGTATCAAATAACTAAAGGTTATGGCATTCTCTTATTTCATTTTTCCTAAATCACTTTATTTTCCTGTAACTTTGTGTCTTGTATTTCTTGCAGATAAAAGCCCAGATTTAAACTTTTAAACTATATGTTAGAGAAATTTCAGGGATTAATGTGCTCTACTTTTATTTTTATTCTGCCATTGAAAATACAGAAAAAAATGTTAATTTGCTTTAGTGTGTTTCAGGTATTCAGAAATTTTAGAACTCTCTTTTCCTTTAAATAGAAGTGAATGCATTGTCATGTCCAGTGCTGAGAAGTGGCATTGTAAGGCAATTCTTTTTGTACTTGTAAACAAGCTTCCATATGCAAGTACTTTGAAAGTGTTTTTGAAATTCTGCTACATCTGTGTCTGATGCTAAAAGCATGAAAAAACAGCCAAAAAACAAGCCCTCCTAATGGCCTCAAACTGCAGAATATGTATACGTATTCAAAACTGCCTATCTTTAATTTAAATAACAAACATAAAATATAAATGCCTTCCTAAGATTTCTCCATGAGCTTTACTCTTTTATAGACCTTCTCTGCCAAACTTCCTTGTTCTTGCTCACAGCTTTCTTGTCTGGGCAGAGACAGTCGTTCCCTGCCATGCTCTGACTAGAGCTGTTTTGATGTCACCTCATCTGCAGGGTGACACAGCAAGATGCTCGAGCCTCTCGCTGCAGAACCCGGAGCTCGCCGTGCCCCACGCCTGGGCACCGTGCTCGATGGCCCTGCCAGGGGTGGCACAGGCAGGGCTGCGGAGGAGCCCTGGCACTGCAGGGACAACCAGGGCGGCCAAAACCTCCTGGCTGTGGGGCAGAAACCCTGGGGTGAATTTAGAGTTGTAGAAGCAGCTCAGATGGGGTGAGCTGCTGCTGTGGTCTGTGAGCAGGGTCTGCCAAACGCCTTTGGAGAGCAGGCTGACCCATTTCCAACAGGAGGCTGAGCAGCAGAAACCACGGCCTGACACTCAGACTGAGTGGTGGGAGGTTTGCGCAAGGTATGTGACATTCTGAATGGACTGGCACTGTGTTTGTGTCAGTGTGGCAGAAGCTGTTGTGGCCCAGAGCTGAGAGTATTGGTAAATTAAGCTGGTGATAGGCAGAGACAGACTAGATCAGCAGAGGCATACTGGTTTAGAACTTAAATTTAAGTGAATAAAGGTCATTAACAAATAAACCAAATAAGCTAATTACATTTTAATTTTTTTTACCTAATAGTGTTTAGAAGTACTATAATTCTGTGTAAGGAAAATGTGGTGTCATTTTAGGAGACAGTGGGGCTTCTTATGTGTTTAAAATAGAAGTTAAAACACATTAATGAAGTTAGGTATATGTGGGAACCACCTTGTGCAGATATTATGAAGCTACACTAAATTTTGCCTTGGCAGTTTAGCTTTGCCCTAAAAAACTTAATGTAGTGGATTTTAAGGGGATTTAAGTCAAAGTCAATAGAATTTTTATGTCATCATTTTGCAGCAAGTTGTGATTTTTATAGATTGGTGAGGTTCAGCATGGTACGTGAAAATGTATCCATCATTGGAAACTACGTGAAAATGAATTTTATTTATTGTTTGGATTAAAATTGATTATCTTCTTATTTCTGTACTTACTGACTTATTTAAAGTATAGGAATAAAAATTACTAGGTTATATAACAATGGTTAAATCTTGACAGTAGTTTGTAGGAAACCAACCATGTAAATGCAGAATCAGAATGGTGTGTTTTCCTAAAGCGGTACCATATGTTAGTTGATTAACAAATTGTAGGGTTATTAGAAGATCTTGGCTGGTGGTAAGAAGGAGCATCTGTTTTCTAAATCTTTTATCTAATATGTGTAAAGATTTTGCCAAGTCCAGTTTAAGTGTTGGGGTTTGTTGTTTTTTTGTGTGTGTGGGTGTTTTTTTTGTTGTGGTGTTTTGTTTGGGTTTTGTTTTTACAGGGGTATATCACCTATGTATTCCTTGGGTATTCTTCTTTCCATAGGCAACACTAATGCATTGTTGGGATTTAAATCTTACCCCATTCCTGAAGAACATGCAGTAAAGTTAAGAAGTAATGCTCAGTGTCTCACATGCAGGTATTATATAGGATCAGTTCAAATTTCTGCCAGTGTCACAGCTTGTATTTAGTCTAAAACTTTGTTTTGTTTTGGTTTTATCTTCAAGCAGACATCAACTCCAATAACTAAAGAGCAATTATAAAAGTTTAGCTTTCCTTCAGAATTTAGCAGCTCACACTGATGGCATTGCAGTGTGTGCAAAGTGCTAAGCACGCGTGCCTGTATCATTGTATAACTACAAAAACAAGTGTCATGAGTTTTACAGAGTAAAATGTACCTCCACTTATGACCTATTCTGAGATGTTACATAGAGTTTTAAGTCGTTAATCAATCTGATGACACTGGCTTGGAGCAGTATCTCTTGTGGTCTAGCCAGTTTTGAGGCTGCAGGGAGAGCCAACAGCCTGAGGCTTTACCCTGAAAACAAATGAGGTCTTAGACAAAGACTGAAGATTTTAAGTTCTTTCAGGACTCTCAGAAAGAACTTCTACTCTTCTCTGTTCAATATCAGTTTGTGGTTTCCAAAGCAGTATCTAAGAATAGCTTTAATGGTTCCTAGCCAGGCCTGATGAAGTTTCTGGACTTTCATATGGGGATCTTGACAGCCACAGGGAGCCCGTAGAACATACTGCTGCATGTTCTTCTTGTGGGACTCATTGTGTTTCATTGAGGATGAGAGACAAATGAAAGTTTTAAAAACAACTTTTTTTTTAAAAAAATGGCTTACATGTTAGTGTCTCTATTGTCAGTGTCTGATTTCTCTGTTCATCTGATTTCCCCATACTTCCATTAGAAAGCTGTAATTTGACGCTGTGAAGAAAGTTTTGAAACAGACAATGGGTGGAGATCAACCTATTTTCTCTAAGCTCTGGGACTTTCCATGATAGGAAATAGTTTAGTTTTGCAAAACTTGCCTGTATTTCATTGGCAGGACATTGAGCACAGTCGGGTCATGACCACAGAGTGAAAAGCTAGGACAAGTCTTGAGATGAAGTTTCAAGACAGAAAGTGAGTCCCTCTCCTGCTGCTGGGCTGTGTGTTTTAGGGGACAGCAGCTTCAGCACCTGCAGGAGCGGGGTGCTCACTTTCCCCATCGGTGGTCATGCTGGTGCTGAACAGCCTTGAGCAGCTGTAGCCCCCCCGGCCAGCTCTCAGCCTCTCACCAGCCCAACTATCCACCCTATCCAGCTACTGACAGCTTTAAGAGTGCAGCCTTTTAACTATGCCTTTGTCTATAAATAGCTGTTCTTCCTGTGTTTCTTGGGGGCTGCTAGATGAGGCAAAGTAAGATATGTTGTCAGCAAAATGTGCTGAAGATGACGAGCCAAGAGGTGAGAGAAGCAGCAGCTGAGCAGGCAGTCCCAGGGTGCACACGTGTGTTTGTGTGAGAGAAGTGTCACCTCTCTGTGTGGTGCCACATGCTGCACAGACCTGAGACATCCACACAGCTCAGCAGAGCCCGGGGTCGATGCTGCAGTGTGTCTACATGGATTGGGGTCAAGGTGGAGGAGGAAGAGCTGTTTGCAACCCTTCTGGCACAGCCACGGCAGCCACTCATGAAGTGTTACTGACAGAAGTTTTAAGAGCAGGCTTCATGCTTTAGTTTTCAAAGTCTGGACAGGAATCATGCAACAGCTCCATCTGGTATGAGATTGCAAACAGAACTGTAGTGTAAGGGAAAGACTGACCATGCTCAGCCTTGCAAAACAGCATTTTATGGTAGTGAGAGTCTC
The DNA here is from genome assembly GCA_013390045.1 of Picathartes gymnocephalus. Taxonomy (NCBI): domain Eukaryota; kingdom Metazoa; phylum Chordata; class Aves; order Passeriformes; family Picathartidae; genus Picathartes; species Picathartes gymnocephalus. Next base: position 13,626 of record WEKY01000095.1, on the reverse strand, counting down.
CTTAGAATATGATCTGGGTTGCATTGTTTTGTTTCAAGAGAGAAGTGTTCAAGAAACTGATTGTCTAGTCTGCTGGCAAAACAGTATGACAAAACGTGTTGGGCAAAAATAGAAATAGCAAAGTCTTCATACAGAGAATCTGGAACATGAGTCTAAAATTTAGAATTAAATGTATGCTTGGCTCTTGAGGAGAACAGTCTACATGGGAATCACTCACTGTGTAAAACACTGTGGAAATGTTAGAAAGAGTATTAGGAGATATTTCCATGTATAGAGAATACATAGTTTTCCAAATAAAAAATTAATTTTATTTTATTCCCAGAAGTATTTAAGGAAGTGTCATGCCATCCAAAAAGCCATATGTGCAAATGTTTTCAAGTGATCACCACTACCTCCACTGGAGACCTGCCCACTGAACATTAAGTTCAGCTACATGCAAGAGTCAGCTCCTGTAACATTGGCCCTGTACATGCTGGGCATTTAGTCTACTGTGTATGCTGCTGTACAGTCATGGAGAGGTGTTTCAGAAGACTAATTCACCCCATCTTAAAACAGGGGTCTAGATTCAGTGCAATGAATTACCTTCAGCAGGTTCCTCTTTCACCTCTGTGGTTACTAAGTGGATACTAGGTGGACATTTGCTTATATTTGTGGTGGCTGAGACTACATTAGGTGTGGCAGGTTGGCTTCCTTTCAGAAGAAGGAAGTTCTGGGATTCCTTGGTGGTACCTAAGGAGAAGTCCTGTCAGCTAGAAGAGAGCATTCTTATTTTCTGTCATTTGCAGTGCCAATATTACAGATGGGTGTGAAGCATCTCTTGAACAACCAGTGCACCTGCCAGCCTGCAGCCACCTTTGCAGGGCCATGTGCAGGGCCCTGGGCTCCAGCAGAGGACAGAGTTGGCTGCTCTACACAAACCTCAGTATCCAAAGGTTCCTTATGCAAGGTGTTACAAACCGTGTGTGCTCCACACCCATGGAGCTTTTGTGATTTTTTTTTTTTTTTTAACTACTTCAGATTTTCTGGGTCAGGAGTTACTGAGATACATCAGTGTATATCATGTCATATGTACATCACTTGAGAAACAGTGTTTAATCATGCAAATAAAATGTTTACAAAGAGTCTGCTGCAACAATCCCCAGGAGCTCCCTGTTACAGCAGTAGCTCCAAGTGCGTGACATTCCTCACTACTCTGATGTGTTTCTGCAGTTAACACACAAGTACAAAATCTCAGGTATGAAACTGCCATTGCTTTCCTGTGTGTTTGATAATTCTGTAGGAATTGCTTTCTAAAGTGCTTGAAAATCTAATGAGATTTTGGATAGGTCTCTTTCAAGTCAGCCAGTAATAACGCTCCTTGAGAAATTGCCTTGAAAAATATCTTCTGCCTTAAAAAAAAAAAAAGAAAAGAATAAATCTCCTGTTTCCTTGGACTGAGAAAGCATGGAGGTGGTTACACATCTCGAACAGGAAATAGTCAAAGCAAATCTCCAGGGAACTACAGGAACAAAGCATATGATGCCTTCATGGCAAGGTTGTGTGCAGCAGTGTGAGCAGATATTCAGATTTTGTGCTTCCAAACAAGAAAATTACCAATGACCTGCCAGATCCTAGTGCTGCCTTGCAGAGTACTGTGTGCTGATCTGCACAGCCTTGCCTGCTGTGCACTAGGTCCCATATCCCAGAGAGATGGGGAAGTGCACGGGAGCCTTGGTGCCACACTGTGCTTCAGTCTAGCCCAGGGCACCTAAAATCCTCCAGAGTGGCTTCTCAGCAGCAGGGAATTGATGCAGGAGAAAAGATGAACTCAGCCCTGCAAAGCTGTACAGATCCCTTCTTTAAAAGGTTTAACAGTGTTCTGACACTTGATGGTATCCAGAGCCTTGGATGCTGATGCCATGTAAGATTTACCCTGCACTGTCTGTCACTGTCTGTGGAATAGCTGAGGCACTGCAGATTCCTTCTCTAGCTTCCACTGCACTAACCTTCCTGTGCAGACAATTTTCTACAACAGATGACACATGACTTAATGTATTATATGCCATTCATTTTCTCCCATATTCTCTCTGCAGGAGGAGATTTCCATGAGATTCTCACCACAGAGCAGTGTTTTGATTAGGTCTAGGGTTGCTATTTTGCTGTTGCAATGTGCTTCTATTTCTTTATGTTTAGCACATATTACAAAATGTTGCTGTCAGCACTAGGGCTTCTTGTACCTTGTCAAGTGTTAAGAGCAGTTGTAGGAGGCCCAACAACCTGCCTTCAATGGTGATTGTTACCTAAAGAAGGATGTGGGATCAAGAAAAGTATGTAGTCATACTTCAGGAATATCCTCCCAGCTCCCAGAAATATGCAATTAAAAGATTACTTGAGGGAAACCAAGGATTATGTCCTTTTTCTTAGCGGTGCTCAAAGGATTTTCTTTTTCCCCATTAACTTTTTAAAAATTTTTTTAAACTCCTCTGAACTTGGTAACTGCAATGTCCTAAAGCAGGAAGTTCTCCAGCTTACCAGCACTTCCATAATGCTCTGTGAAATTAATATTCACATCTATGTAGTTTTGAATCATTAACTTACTTCTTTCATTTGATGACCCTACAGTCTGTATTGAGTGAGACAATGACCAGTGTTTTTCCATTCAACTTCTGTCACTCGTGTTTATAGACCTCAAACAGATGTTTGAGTCATCTGTTTTTGTAATGGAGACTCCTCCATAATTCAGTTATTCCATGTATGGAAACTCTTCTATAACTTTGATCATCCATGCTGCCTTTTTCTTAACATTTCCATTGTATCTTTTTTGACCTGGAGTAAATCAAAATTGCATGCAATATTCAAAATGTGGGTAGACTGTGGATTTGTACAGTAGCATAATGGTATTATCTGCCTTGTTTGCTATTCTTTTCCTAGCATCTTCTAACATCTATTTGGTGTTCTAATCACTCATGAGCACTGAGCTGAAATTTTCAAAAAATTGTTATAACCTCCAACTTTTTTTGAGCAATAATAGTTTGTTCAATGTTAGTGTGTGTTGCTTTACATTTCTCTGCATGGGATTTTGTCTGTCAGTTTACTGCCTAGTCAGTGAATCTTGTGAAGTCTCTTCCTTGTAACCAGCCCTTGTCTTCCCTGGATACCAAAATGTACTCAGTAAGCTCTGCCATCTCACTGAAACCCTCTTTTTTGGCTCACTAATGTTGAGAGCTGCCTGAACCAGTCCACTCTGTGTGATTGGTAATCTACATCTCCAGGGAAATTTGGCTATTGTTCCTACAGGATTTTTCCTATCTTTGTCCAGTTTTTTATCAATGGGAAGATCTCCTCTCTTTGTTTCTTCACCAGGGATGTTGCTACATGCCCTCTGGAAATCCAAGGGAACCATGTCTGCTGGCTGTCACATGTGTTCTCTCACTGGGTTGGGAAATGGCAGCAGTTCTTGCTTCTGCTTTCCTTGACCCGTATGATCTTGTGTTTCTGGTTCTCTCTGCAATATTAAATTGCTAATTTCACAGTACCACATTTGGGGGTTGCTACTTGCCTAACACATTGTCCACATGGAACCTGTCAAGGAACCTGTCAGGAGCCCTATTGGAGAGTGACATATGCTGCTTTCTGAAGTTAGGGAAGTGTAAATGGTTCTTATTTTAGCTCCATCAGCAAAAGAAAATTACAAGCGATAGTGACTCTGTGGCTAAATTTGTGGTTTATTGAAACTGTGGCAGAGCCCACAAGATGAGGAGAGAAAATAATGTCTGATTTGAAATTTCAGCTGTTGGCTGCAGCTGCAGATTTCAGAAAGCTTTTCAGCCTGGTTCCTGTCCCATTTTCTCCTAGCTTCCTTTTACTGCAAAGGGAAGCTGAATTGCAACATTGAACATCCCATGACTTAGGTTTTTAGTTCTCAGACAACTTTGACTTTAACTGGCTTGGCTTTTAGCATAGGTATTGTCAGTACACTATTTAAGAAAGGGATGGGGAAACAAAAATTTTTAGTTCATTTTTAAAAGTCTGAATGTGTAGCAATCCAATAGATGTTTTAAAATAAATAGGAGAATTGTTTGAATTTTCTGCAAGGTGCTGAGTTTTTATGTTAATGTTTAATTGGGATGTCACTCCCTCAATGAAATAATAGCATCAGAATTCACAGTTACTTACATATTGAATAAAGCTGCTATATTCTTGCAACTGGTGACAACTACTGCAAGATGAAGGGGAATTAATCTCTAACCTGATAAAAAATCGCTGTGGCATGGCAGTCCCATGCTGATGAAGACAGCTGAGGTGTTGGACACATGTTAGCTTTCCACTAGCAAGGTTTTTTCATTTCTTGGAAACAGTCCTGAGATTTACATGGCACTATGAAGAAAGGTTATTTAGTGATGATTTGCAAAACATTGCCATAGTCGTAATGTCTGTGACTAAAACCAAATACAGTGTAAGACCACGTTAAAAAAGGACCTCATGCTGCCCAAGAGGCCTGGGGTAGCCTTGTCCTTGAGAGGAATATTTCTCAGACTCTAAAGTCAGAAGACCACCCAGTCTTTTCCTTGCTGGGTGGGGAAAACAAACAAATTACCTTCTTTGATGGTTGGGAAAAGAAAGTGATTGATAATTACTGCCTGCAGCATTTTACCCCTAACTGTGGTATTCAGCCTGTGTTTTCTGGCTGAGTTTTGGCACTTTAGAAGACTGTGCAAAAAAGCAGACTAAAAGCGTTACATGAATACTCCTCGTGGGCTGCAAACTCATCCTTCACTTATTTCTTCGCTCTCTTCCAAGGGCACTCCTGTGTTACTCTCTGTTGTGAGAGAGGACTTACGGGAGCTTGTAAGACTGAAATGGAGGCATGTAAGTAATATCGTCTCAAAGAGATCTTGGTACTTCTTTCCTTTTAGCACTTTGCCCAGAATATCCTTCAGCTAGTGAAAGGATTTAAATAATCATTCCAGCTGCAGTCTTGAAATATTATCTTCTAATGGCAGTTTTAGAGCAAAAAAGCAAAAGAGGGGTGAGAAAAAGTGGGAATTTATTACTGGACTTTATTATATTAATTATGAAAGATTAAACCAATAGTATGAAAATCATAAATAAAATTGAACAAATTACAGACTTACATTTTGCAAATGAGTCTTGGAAATCAGAGTATTGTAGTATTTACATATGCAGTAAAAGCTATGTTGCCAATTAATATTTAATAGCCTTTTCTTCTGGACGGAGGAAAACCTGTCATTGTCACTACTTACTGCCTGTTCCCAACCCTGCACTGTGCTGCATGTAAAGGTGTATGCTATGTTATGAGACATATTTGTATATCTCAATGCAGACTTGCAGTTTGTAAAGGGACGTATGCAATAAAATGTCACTTTATGTTATCAGCTAACCTGTGAATCATCCCGTGGTTTGAAAAGTTTTTGTAAGAAATACAGAACAGTTGGAATTAAATTGTCTTGTGTTATTATGTATTTATTCATGAGAGAGACAGAGACGATACTGCTAACAAAGCTTAAACCTTGTATGACACCTTCCTATGCTGACGTTGCTTATTCTTGTCTTCACCCCAGGCAGTTCTGTATGCTTCTGGTGGCCTGATGAGACAGAGCTTTGTTACTTTTTCTCCCTTTTTATCTTCTTGCACAGGAGCAGCAGACTTCCACTTGTAGGAGGAATAAGATATGACGTGAGTCATGACAATGCATGTCACTTGGTGTTTGGATATTTTACCCTTGCAAAACCTGAAACATTCTTTCCCTTTTTGGGAGGAGGTTGCTGCTGCCACAGACTCCCATCCTGGCTGGGCAGAGTGCCCAGCCTCAGTCCCCTTTCCCTGCGAGCTCTGTGTTGGCATGCAGCATCCAGCTGCACCAGTGTTTTCAGAGGTAAACCTAGGTCATGTACCCTCTTCTTACTGTTAGTATACTAAGTTCAGAAGAATGGGCTCTGACAATCCCACTAGCTGTAGTTCAAGGAGGAGATGAGAATACTGGAAAGAAAGTGAAAAGAGGCAAAGACTTGTTTTCCAAGAAGAAAACCAAGACAAAAGGATAAAGCGAGTCTTACAGAGCTCAGCTGATGTGAGTGAGGAGGAGGCTGTGAGATGGTTTTCCTACCTAGCACACATCCTACAGCACTGGTGGGTCTGGCTAACAAAGGGGAATAAATACGATCCTTGGAAACTGCAGTTAAGGCAACTTTGCCATGAAGAAATAGGATGCAATTTCTTACCACTGAGGGTAATTAAACACGAGTTAGTTAACTGTAACATAGTCTGGGAAATGAGAACAGGTATATTTGCAAAGCCATTTGAGCCCAGGCAGCAAGAAAGCCTGTATTTACTGGGTGGTTGTTGCAGGGTGGAGGGTTGTGGCAGTCCTGCTGCTGCTGGATGTGGTATGCCCGAGTTAGCAGCTCCATCAGCCATGTCCTGCCTGCTGAAACACCCTCAAATAACAGCACTGGCAGCTCTGTATTAAAGGCAGTGATTATAATCAACTGTCATTCTTGCACCTTTCAGCAGGTAATGTGCATTGCTCAGTAGGATTTGTTCCCTTCCATGTACATCAGGATAGGTATGTTTTGAGGTGTTTTTCCTTTCAGGTTTTCTTCTCACAGTCCATGCATAAAACATGGACTGTGCTGGAGACAGTCACTGGATGTGTATATCACATCATTGGTTAGGATGGTTTGGAGGTTTTTTTAAGGTGGATGTCTCATGTGGGAAATTAAAGGCAGAGGGGAGAACTTGGCTCAGGGTTAAGCTCCCTCAGATGGGAGCTTGATGTCCTTCACTTTTGTATGCTGATCATCTGGGTAGATCTCATAGTGTGTGTGATGAGGTTTTAAACAAGTGCTAGCGCAGGTGCAGCATTGGCATCCTGAGATCAGTCATGTCTTCTTCATCTCATTTAAGATTTTGGCCTTTGTGTGAGGATCCCACATCAAATTTAATGGCTTGTGATAGACGAGAAATCAGACAAGATAATCAAATGGTCCCTGTTGCCCTGAAGCTACAAAACCCTAAATACTGAAGAGTGAATTAGTAAGTGTGCATCCCAGCAGAACAGACTGGGCAGGCCTGAAAAAGAACAGCAGTGCCACTGCTGTCAACTCCAATTGCTTTCTTACTAATCAGCTGTCTTAATAATAGCTTGAGCATGGTCTGGGGAGGTCAGAGAGGCACTTTGAAGGAGGAAGATGTACATACTGTTGGAGAGGTCATTGATATGTTTACAAATTGAAAGGTCTACATTAGACATCTGCACTTGCATCTGCCTTCAGAGACTGGTGCCCTACAAAGGGTAGAAATAAAAGCTCTACATATCACAACCTGTGACCATCCCTGCTGGGTTAGAAATCAAATCAGCATAGAAACAAAACTGTAAGAACTTACTCTGCTTGTCTAGATCTCTTTTCAAACATTCAGCTTGTCATTTGTTGTACGGTACTGCCTTTGTAGTAGGGGACAGGGAGAAACTGTAGTAAAAATGATTTAAAATGTCCAACTCATTAAGTCGCAATGGTCCTGACCTCTCACTTGATTTTAGTCTGAGTCCTAGAAAAAATCTAGTTCTTTCCAGTGACATCGTTGAGAAAAGTCAAATATATGATTGGGTACAGTCCAGAGATTAATAAAATGAGTAGTGTTCCCAAAAGTATTACTTTTCAAGACCATCATCATGAATTGTGTGAATGTTGTGTGTTGGCAACACTGGTGTCATTGTGTTGTATTACCAATTTTTTAATTGAAAATTTTTATTTTTTTTTTGCTGTAGAATATTTATCAGAAATGCTGGTTGATAAGTAGGTGGTTATAGCAATCACAGCATAACTTGAACTATTACTTTATTTCTGAACCCAGTCTCCGTTGAAGTACACTTTGTATTTCCTGTTAATTCACCTGATAGTCTTATAAACTCGATGTAAACTTGGAAAAAGCTGAAATAAAGGATCTCTCATATTATTTCACAGTATAATTGTACTTTGTGTAGAGCAGCTCCTGGTACTTTTGATCACTAAAGCATGTCACCTCATAAATTTACAACCAGATCCTGCAGACATCCATGGAACCAGCAATAGTCAGTGTTTCAGGCAGTAAGTCTGTTCTTCTAGCACTGCTAAAACGTTGGATCAGTTTGAATCCAAACTCAACCACAGCTCCCTTTGAGTCAATTCATCCAAAGTGAACTTATCAAAACCAAAATGTTTTACACTGGGGAGAAATAGAATTTGAATGTAGAGCAGATGGACTTTAAAGTGACCTTCCCCCCTCCTTTTCATCCACCTCCTTCAGAAATAATCCCCTACCCTGTTCTTTCCCACCCACATATTGTTTTTTGTTCCACTAAACCCTAGAGATTAAAATTTCTGCAGTGTAAGGCATATTGTGCTTTCACAGAGTAATTTGTTTGGTACCTTACAAAAACATGATCATGTTTTCTGTTTTGGAGTTTGCAGGCTGATCTCTTTCCTTACCTTCCTGTATGAAAATGTGGCGTGTGAGGAAGGGCTGTCCAGGCTGGCAGGTGTGAGGAGGAGCTGAGGCATCTCAGGCTCTCCAGCTCAAAGCTGGCTGTGCTGGTGGCAGTGCAGTCATTTTAATGCTCGTTTGGTATGGTGGGATGACAGCAGGTGGGTCCAAAGGCTGAAATAAGGTGTTCCACTACATGAATCAGAAACATGGATCCTGTAATTATGCTCATTTGGCTCTGTTCCATCTTCCCTTGGGCGACGGAAAAGGAAGTCATGTTAAAGTGTATCTACTGTTAGCTTAGTTAGGATTGTCCCAAATTAGAGAGGGAAGCAAAGTTATTGATGAAAGAAAAGAATCACCTTTTTTTTTTGTTTTTCTCCTCACTTGAATGTTAGCATTTCTTTGTGATGACCACAGCTCTTTTTCTTAGTTTGATTTAGGGCATGCAAAAGTGTTTATGGCTTTCAGGCCTTTTAATTCATTTTAAAAAGTAGAGAGAGAGGAAGGAAACAAAAATAAAACTTGGAAAACAGAAAATCTAACCTTAAATTTAACATCATCTAAGTCCAGCTGTGAGAGTTGTGAACTTGAACAAAATGTCTTTTGGAGTGCATGACAGTTGATCTGTTACTTGGAGATGAGCATCTGAGAGCTTGGCAATGCCAAGTGACAGGTGATTATAGCCACTTCCCAGAGCTGTATTTGAAATGGAATTAGAAGGATGAATATATCTTCTGCCTGAATATTTCATGTTCAACTTCTTAGTCACTCTTTTGTACAGTTTAGTGATTAAGTCTGGCTCTTGGCACCACTGTTAGTCTCTGAACTTTCCTGAAGAGCTGAAACCTGTAGGTCTGACAAGACACAGTGAAATTCTGTTGTGGAGATGTCCAGAAAAACTCATACTCAATTTACTTTTTTGCTTCAGCTTAGTGTTACCATTTCACTCCTTGGGCTACTTTTTTCTTACAAGTATGAGACTTAACTGAACTGGAATATACAGACTATAAATATTGAAACTCTCCACAGATTTTTAACAGGGAAGGCAATTTCATGATAAATAATCCCAGATGTTGTTTTAGATTGTCATTGTAAATTTTAAAATCAAGTTCAGATGTTTTCCTTTAATTTAAGCACTGAATATTTTAACCACTATGCTTGCATTGAAAATAGGACCCACTTCATTGAGATCTCTTACTAAGCAGATGAGACCAAATGATCATAGAGTCTCCCTCCACATCTTAAAAATCTAGAATTCATTGTACAATATCAAATCAATAGACAATTAATTTAAAAAATAAGCCTCTTTTCCCCCAGATGTATTTACATGAATTCATATTGATAGACCTCAGAATTCTTTTCATTTTGCTTGTACAAGCTGGTGACTGCTCCTCTTCTTCTGGAAGTGAGTCTATTTTAATTTTAAGCATTGAGAGACCACCACCCAGCCTGGCAGTGAAGATACTGAGGATGAATGAGAATGGGGATGTGCTCAAATGAGCTGCAGCCCTGAAGCTGCTCTCTACTGTCCAAGGGGGAAATCAGAGCTTTGTCACACTCAGTGCTCTTTCTCTGGAGTTAGCTACTTTCTCCATTTCAAATCTGACTGGTTGGTAAAGAATGGCCAGCCCTGATTTCCTGGAGTACAAAGGAGAGGTTTCCTGACACACTGGAGCCATCCTCACGATGCTCCCCTTCAGCAGGGCAGCCCCAGGGCAGTCTCAAGCCATCTCTGGCCTTATAAAGGCTTGTAAAGTTGCTGCAGTGTGACCCACTTGAGTGGTCATAATTCCTCTCAGGCTTCTGCCTCACCACACCAGGTCCAATTTTTTTTTCTGGACTTCAGTAGGTTAAACAGTGTCAGGCTGGTTCCTGCAGAGAGCATTCATGACGTTTTTTGCAGTGGCTACATGATTTCACATGGACATTGAGACAAGTCTTTAATTATGGGATACTTCACATGATTTAACTATTAATAATTAGCTTCCCAGATTTTTAGTTCTGAATAATTGCTAGAGCCATGGACTTACTGTTGTATATTATAAGTTTGACTAATTGAGTGCAGCCAGTATTTGTTAATTGTTCCTCTTACGCACATGCTAAATCCAGAAGTGTTGAAGTAGCTCTGGGACATTAATTTTAAACACAATTAAAACATCATAACCTGTTGGCAATTATTCTCTGTGCATTGTTTTGATATTGATGGATCCAGATCTGAGCACAGTAATTAAAAGGAACCACTGTTATTGTTGATCCCACAGATAAACAAATGCTGATTGCATGCTGTGAACTGGTTAATCAAGTTTATTTAACTTGCCGTTAGTGATTCATCCCAGTGACTGTACTGGGATGCTCTTTATTTGAGCCTAATAATATAATGGTTCTGGCTGTCTCCAGCTGCTAAAGGAGTTTCACTAATTCTTCTAAACAGACCCCAGTAACATCTTAAAGAATGGCATTGTTAGATACACAAATTAAATCCAGCTTGAGACCAAGGAATTTTCCCTTAAAATGAGACATCCTTTGAGACTTGCTGTCCCAACTGCTCCCTGTCCTGAGCAGCAGCAGAGGTGATCGTGTTTCCTGAATGGTGATTATGTTTTATGGGCAGGCTCTTTCAGTTTTGCTTTTTTTTTGATGATACCGAAGTGTGCCATGGTTATTCTCTTCCTTTGCCAATGCTCTTTAAACCTGCTTGAGAAAGTACTTCTGCAGCTGCAGAAGTTCTCATAAGGTGACACCCAGTTTTCAAGTCGCAGGTCCACAACCAAAAAACCAATCTCTCTTAGACCACCTCTACATTTTGGGTGGCCAGTTTGCTCAGGCCCCTCAGCAGCACTATCAATACCATTTACTGTCAGTCTCAGCCGTGGGAGCATCTTGCTGTGGCCATGCAAGCAGCAGTTCCAGACCAGTCTGGCACTGTCCTGAGGGGCACCTGGCTGCTCACTGGGACTGGGAAAATCGAGATCAACCCTGTCTTGTGCTCTTGGCTGTGGAAACTAAAGGTAACGGGTAGAAGTAGATAGTTTAATTTTAATTATTATTGTTGTTGTTGCTGTTATCGTCATCATTATTTAGTCTTAGACTAATTTTCTAGGTATTTTTCCTCACCATGGGTAGAGGTAAAGCCTTCTAAGGAGCTCGAGTGCACTGATTCTATTCTTATTAAGGTTCTTGGTACAAACACTACTGATCTCCACAGCTAGCCCTGGTTTTGTACAAGGCTGAAAAAGTTCCTTCCTCTCAGGCATTTAATGCAAGTATGTTTTGTGCTTTCTTTTGTGTTATTTTAGGATAAGGTCTTTCTAAATGCCCTTAGTTTCTGAACTCTCAGTTTCTGGGCCCTGTGTACAGGTAATGTCTTGGTACGGCTTTCATGGTGCTGCTCCAGGTAACTGCACTGGCTTTCTTCTTCCATCAGAGGTTTCTGAGTTACTTTACATTTCTTGAAGTTGGTGGTGTTCAGTGTTCATTATTCCTGCAAGAACCCTCCTATCCTTGCAGCTGGCTGTGAATGTAAATTGCAAGAGGCTTATCTCGATTGTCCAGACTCTGGAAAACCTCGTTGTTGAAGGTACATTCCTTCCTATCACAAAAGAAACATCAGATAAGTGGGACGGCTGGCCATCACTTCTCCTAAAATAGTCCACAATCCGAATGAGCAGGAGGAACCCAGAGCCAGTAAAAACACTATTCTAAATAAAATCACACTGTTTTTTTTATAATTGCAGGACAACTATAGGAGTATTCTGCTGGGAGAACTGTACTGCAGGCCTTAAATAGCAATTCTAATGTTTAAATTGTATTTTCATCTTTTCTGTGTTTTCCATGCCAGATTTCTGGGACTTCTGCCAGGTTCTAAGACCATATAGAATTAATTGTTAAAAAAGAAAATAAATATTTCTGAAGTGCTAGAGAATATGTATGTCTGATCTAATGAACAATAGTTTTGTTCATTTATCAATTGTTCATTGTAATTTACTCAAATGCTTGTTGGTTTTTTGGGGTTTTTTTTTTTTTGTCTGGAAGGGGAAGGATAGGAGCATGAGGAAAGTTATCCTCCTTGAGCTTCTGTACTGAATTTATATATACACAAAACATTTCTGTGTTCAATAATCTTAGTAGACAGGATGACATTTCTGCCAGATGGACATGTAGAAGGAAACGTAGGGGAATTTTCCTAGCCTGTCTGGACTGGGTGGTTGAGAGGTCATAGCAAACAATTTGGCTGATGTTATATTGAAGTCAGAGTTGAAGAAAACTTGGAAGACCATGTTATGCTAAGTCTGTTTAAAAAGACATCCAAGACACTGTTACCTGGTGTTGGAGTATGAATTTAAGTGAGAAATTGCCTATTTTTATTAATATCTCAGTTATGCTTTGTTCTTAACCTAATTCAGAAGTTATCTGTGGATAAACTTTCTGGTCTCGATGCTGTAACTCAACACTAAGTTTGTTCCACCATCTCTGACTCAGTGTTATGATTTGGATAGACTAAATCAGTCTGATATTCTCTACTAAATCAACACATGTGGTATCTGCTGGAATCCGTGGGATTTGATCTCATCCTTCTCAGCCACACTATTTTTTGCCTTGCAGCCTGGTAGATCTATAGATTTTCATGCAGGCTGCTGGCCTCTGGCCTGCCAAAAGAGAATTAGTTATATGTTTCTATATGTTTTGCTACTGGGGCTTCGAAATCCCTCTTAACCCAAGTCTCTGCTTACATATTGCTACCATTCATTTTTATTGGCTTCGCTAAAGTTGAATTCCTCTACCTTGATTTTTCCCCAATTCATCCTCTGAGCAGCTTGAAAGAATCCAGCTGAAAACAAAACCTCAAGGAATTTATGTCATGAATTACTTTTAAACTAGACGCTAAAAAAGACAGAGGAGCATTTATCAGGAATGTTTGTGGGCTTGGTGGTTACGAGCTTAAA
>WEKY01000094.1:117725-143069 GCA_013390045.1 Picathartes gymnocephalus | reverse complement strand
CCCCGGCCCGCTTCGGGGCGGCGTGTGCGTGTCCGTGTGTCTGCCCGTGTCTGTGTGCGTGTCCGTGTGTGTGTGTGTGCGCCCCGGCGTGTGCATGTGTGCGTGTGTGTATTAGGAGATTATGGAGAGCAGCGACCGGGACATGTACCGCCAGTTTCAGGACTGGTGTCTCAGGACTTACGGGGACTCAGGAAAAACCAAGACGGTGACCCGTAAAAAATACGACCGGATCGTCCAGCTCCTGAACGGCTCCGAGTCGAGCTCCACGGATAATGCCAAATTCAAATTCTGGGTCAAATCTAAAGGCTTCCAGCTCGGCAACTCGGACGAGGTCAGTGGTGGTGCTGGAGGAGGGAAGCAAGTGCTGTACGTGCCAGTCAAAACCACGGTTAGTAGAGAATTGTCTTCCTTGTTCTATGTCGGCCGCTGCAGCCCGCTCCGGGAGCGAGAGGCGCAGGGGGAGCCGCAGCCACAGTTGGCTCCTTCCTCCCTCTTCCCCCAAGTCATCATCACCATGTTGCGTTTGCCTGTCACATTATACACCGCCGAGGTCTTTGTGGGTCCTTTTATTTAAAGCGATTGTGCGCACAACGCACCCCGCCGGGTCGGTGTCGTTCTCCTCCTCGTCCTCCTCGTCCTTCTCGTCCCCCCCGTGCACCCCGGGCCGCTGCGGCGGGGTTGGGGTGTGCTATTGTCCCGCCGCCGCCGCTCCGGCCATTGTGCCGGGCCCCGCCGCCCCGGGCAGCGGCCCCCGCCGCCGGCGGGACTGATGGATGGCGCACGGGGGTACCCTGCCTGGCACAAAGCCAGGCGCGGCGCCGGGCGGTGGTTCCCCGGGATATCTGTTGGGGTTTATTTATTAATTTTTTTTTTATTCGTATTATTTTTATCCTTTTTTTCTTTATTGTTGTCCCGCAGCCCTGGCGCCGCCGCCGAGCGGCCACAAATGTGCCCGGCTTGGCTGTGAAGCGCCGGCTGCGCTAGTAAGGGGCGGCGGGAGAGAGAGGATGCTCAACAAAGGGAGGACGGGGTTCCGCATGACCGAGGATAGGGTGTATTTTGTGACACTTTCTGGGGTCGCAGGAGCTCCCCAGCACTCCGTTCGATGCTCTAGGGTAGCGTGGCATCCCCGGCAGGCTCTGGCACTACGGGCTCAGCGCAGGTCTGACAGCGGGAGAGCTATTATGCTTGGTGGTGGCAGGAGCGACAGATTTTCCTATTTAAGAAGATGGGGACTGTTGGTTGCAAGTAGGTTTTGCCTATTGAACTCTCTTAGTGTATCATTATTCTTACTTCTTATGCGCTAGGTCACGCAAGCTAAGCTTCTTTTGTCTGTGCGTGGGGCGGGTGAGGAGGGGGAGCCGAGAAAGGAAACTCGGCAATTAAAAATATTCCTGCCTGGGCATTTGGCTTGGATGAGCAATATTCTCTTTTTCTTTTTTTTTTTTTTTTCCTGGAGTGGCAGCTTATCCAGACCTAACGGGAAGGTTGCTGGGTGGCGCAGCAAAGGGGGCTTCTTGGAAAGTATTCTGGGCTGGGTTGTGACGTAGGCTGCCGGGGAAATCTGCCTCTCTTTGCCTTGCTGAAGTCGTAAACCTAGGCATTCCCAGGGGCTGGCTTGTATTTGCCCCCTTGTCATCAGCGCTGTCATGGCTGTGAGGAGGCAGAAGTGGGAAATTAATTTTAAGGAGATATTCAATATGAAGATTGAAAGTAAGAGAGAAACTCTGGACAGTTTTTTCCCTTTCTATGGTGTTTATTCACTGAAGTGCTTCACGTCTGTCTATAGATTCAGATGATCTGGCAGATCTCTGTTTTACTGTCAGAAGATTGATTACTCATCTCTGAGCCCAGACAGTACCATAGATAAAATTTATAACAAAAAAGTTGCCTAAAGCAGAAGTCTCCAATTAGCTCCGTATTTTTAAATCTCTTCTGCTCACTGAAATAATTACTTTGAAGGGCCAGTGGGCAAGAATGTTTATTCCCAAGCTATCCTTTTCACTGCAAGTTCAAAACTGTAAGCAAATTCAGTATTTTTAAAAATGATATTGACTACCCTACTAAATAAAGAGGATAGCCTTAATTTTATATGATGGAATTTAAAAATTAAGTGCTTTTCTGTTCCTCTGAAACACAAGACTCAGTGATGATCAGCTTGTTTGTTTTCTCTCACCTTTGCTAGGCCATGAAAGTCTGAAGTCCCGCCTTCCATCCTGTTTTCTATTTTAAGAATACAGAATCAATTTTTATTTTTATTTTTTCCCACAAGGCATTTCAGTGAGAGGTCGAGCATCTTGCAAGTCTTATCCTTGTACATTTGTGGGAATCACACCCTTGGGTGTGAATGTCTCTGTATGTCCATATATATGTATTTATATTAGTATAGGAGTAACTCTCTTTAGATAGCTTAAACAACCAAACAGGAATTCTAATAAAATAAGGAGGACTGCTAATGAAATCAAGAAAGGATAAGTTAGCATGACCTATCTGTAAGCAATTCCTGAATATCTATATATTACCTGAGCAATGACATATAAACCTTTTCAGAAGAGGTCCTTTATGTAGGTACGATTTCCTCCTGCTGGCCAATAGAAATTTGTTGTCTGACATAAATGGGAAAAGGGAATGCTCGGCAACATTCAGCTCTGAAAAACAAATGCCAACCCCTCTTAAACCCAGGACTCTGGTGCCACTATCTCACCACAAAAGGCAGAGGAGTATTTAAGCAGACTTGCAGGGTGGCAGTGGTTGTTATGGGCTACTGCCAGGGCCAGGGCAGTGCCTGCCAGGCACTGAAGGCTCAGAAAGAACATGTTTGACAGAACAGGGATGCAGCCCCTGGTGCAGAGAAAGTCAGTGGCAAAGCTCCTATTGACTTCAAGAGGCCTAGAATTTCACCCAGATGGGAATGATAAGTTACAGGGGGAAAAAATTGGATTTTCATCAGACAGTAATTGTTGATAAGCCTTAAAAGCCCATTCTCTCATTTCTTTAGCTCTTAATTATTATTTAAGAGTTTATTAATCTGTGATCATTTTTTTTCTCCCCTCTCATGGTTATCCCATATATTTGGGCCTTTCCAGTCCTCAAAGAGAGCCCCTAATGGTAGCAGAGCCCCAAACTGTGAATCTCTCCCTCATCCTCTCCTTCTTTTTGTCCATCACTTGATCTCACCATAAGTAAAAGTAATTTCAATTTAAAATTAATCACTGCATGAGCACTCCCTGTGTAGTAACAGAATGGATGAAATTACAAGTTGGACTGTACAGTCACAAGCTGGTAAAAAATAAGCAAATATTCAAATACTTTGTTAGGAATTATTCTCTCCTTGAAGCTTTAAGATTTGCTGCTCAGCTTTGCTGTCAGCCAGAGAGATTTGCTCCTGATGGTGCTGTAATCCACTGCTGCTGGTAATTAGACATCATTACTGCTGCGTTAAAGGGAAAGAGAGAAGGAGAGAGGACAGGCTGGGGCTAATTAACTACTTGATTCTAATGAAAGAAAGAGAGCCTGATAGCAACTGGGAGGTTGCACCGGAACAGGCTAGATGTACAACACAGACTTAATTGAAGCAGGATGTCTTGCAGTCTCACAGTAGCTCAGGCTTGGTCTACTTTCATATTCTGTGGGCAGCAGCACACGAGGTATTATTCTGTTTTTCCCTTGCCTGGTTGATAAGTAGCTCAAAATCACAGGCCTGTCTTCAGTATCAAGTTTAAGCATGCCAGCAAGGAGAATGCGTAGATGATTATGTGCTGGTTTAATCTATTTTACGGGTATGGTCTCCTCAAGAGCAACAGGAACAAATCAATTCCTGAATGTTCACATCCCTCTGTGGCCTAGGAGATGCACTTTTGGTCACCAGGCAACAACATTCCCTGCAAAACAGCCATTTTAGGTCCAGAGCGGGACAACACACAGTAAGGTATTTCTGTATGCAACGTAGCACGTATTTCAGTTCTGCAACTTTTCAGATTGATTCTGTCACCACCGTGGGTTTTCTTTCATTAAGCCCAAGATGCACTTTATGAAAGCAGTGAAATTATGCCTAGCTTAGCCACACTGTATAAACAAAACAGGTTAGGCCAACAGATATGCCAAATGCTTGACACTGTCGACTTTTAATGGTTGGTACTCACCAACCACAGGAAGGTATGGAACTAGTATGTCTAGTAAGATACTCTTTCTAACTGTATACATTATTTTTATGGTGTATTTTTAGAATTTATTTTCTGCATAGTTTCTTTAGCTGGAGCTATTTATTGATTGGCGACTTGAAAACAAATTTCTCCTCACCATTCTTCTTTCTCTGGCTTGATGTTGTGTGTAGACACAAATATGGACCCTAAAATTAGTCTTGATTTTAAAAGAAGGTATAAAATAATGGTCCAAGCTGCATCAGCAGACTTTAAGCAGAATTTTCCATTAAAAAAGAGGGGCCAAGATGACTGCAGGATAGCTCTCAAATATAGAATTTACACAGTATTAGCCAACTAATAGAATACAACCTCAAAGGCCAAGTTCAGATTACTTTTATGTCATTACTAATTTGAAATGACTCCATTGGCTTTAATGATATCACAGACCTAATGTATGAATTTTCCTGTGCTTTCTTTTATATCTTTCAACTATAAGCAGAGAATGAACTTTCATTCTGAAACCAAATTTTGTTTAGCTTAAATCATTAGATCCTCCAGGAGGATCTTGTACCTCATGGATAGCTGCTAGCAGACCAGCAAGGCTTTCTGCAGGTGTAGGGCTGTACTACTGAACCTGATTACAGGATTTAAGGCTTAAAATTATAGACCAGTCAGCTCTAAGGAACAGGCTATATCCCAACCTACCTTTTCTTCTGCTGGACATGAAGAATAGTAGATAGATACGTGAGTTTATGTTCCTTTTGTTTTTATATAAATAACTTTGTTTATGAACAATAGAAGAAACAGATCACAACATAAATAGCTTATAGGTCAAAATTTATTGCTTTAAATTATCTTGCATTTTAAATTGATCGTTATTAGAGCATTTTGTAGCAATTTGAAAATAAAATTTTTTTTTTTTTTTGCGTTTCTCCCCATTTTTGTACCCACCAATAGAAAAAAAATTATAAAAGTGTTTGTCAAATATATATTGGTAGCTCTGTAGCCTACTGAACTGGCAGCACATAATGGCAGTAAGTACTGCAGAAAGGTGATGCTGAGGGTGAGCTATAATTTATCCCAAGGTACGGTGCTGCAGGAGTTTTACAGTCCCATTAAATGCACCTTCCAGGCTCAGGAGTGGTATTCAAACCCTGCCATATCCGCCCTGTTTTAACTGCCCACCCCATTTTCCTTAACCCCTGTTCAGGTCTGCAGAGCTCTTTCTCCTCCCTTTACCCGCAGCCTCTGCCCTGCTGTTTGCAGACCTCCCGATGGAGTCGGTGAGGAGGGGTGCTGGTGAATCAGAGAGAGAGTGCTGGAAAATGGTCACGGCAGATGGAACAAAACCGGTTTAGTTGGCAACTCTTAATGCAGGCATTCAGGGTAGTGTTCATGAATAAAGAGAATAACTCTGTCCTGGAATTAAAAAATGTTAAAGCGCCCATATGTAAGATGCCATCTCCACATGCATGTGTGAGAGAGGCAAAGGGACAGGAGGAGCTGAGATTTCTTAGTAACAATGCTGAATTAGAATTTTCAAAGAAAAATGAGCCAAGGAGAGCAGATTTTTAAAAACGGAGTGTCTTAAGGTTAGAAAATGTTGACTTTACTTTAGAAACATTAAAAAAGGGTGTAGCAGTGTGCAAACAAAAACTAGTACTGACGTGTCCATTCCATATATACACACATAGTGAGAGACAGGATGACAAATTCAGTGCTACCACCTGGGCAGAGGCCAGACTTGCAGCTCAAAAGCCCACATCTTTCCAGTGATCAGAAATAAAACTTCACAGTTTGATATTCCTGCTTCTGTAAACCTTTGCTGAGAAGACTGAGGTGATAGTGAACTTGTTTCTTCATTCTTACTCTGAGTCTCTTGTCAGTGAAGCTGCACTGGATTTGGTCATGATGCAGGGACTTTTGCTCAGATGATCCAGCCCTGATTTTCTTTGGACGTACTGAGTGCTGTTTCTGTGGCTACACAGCTATGTGATCAGTGGGAAATAAGCTGGAAGGTTAGAGCTAAAATGAGCTGTCAGGCGTCAGTACAGCATGAGGGGACTTTTTCTGATCTTTTTACAGAGAAACTTTCTTTCCCTATCCTCTGGGGTGATCACCATTGCTGTTGTTCAACTCTAGACTGAAAGGAGGTAGGATCTAGGGAGACTACATGGAGAGACTGCAGGTAGAGAGGGCTTCCTGTGAACATGGGCCCTTGGGGGAAGAAGGCTAGTGCCAGTGCTGGATGAATGTCGGAGTTAATGATTCAAATTTCACTTTACACTACAAAAATAAATTAAAATTGGCTGACATGGAACTGTGAGTTTTGGTCTGTTGTTGAAAGGAGGCAACTAGCAGCTGTTAGGTTTGGTCTGAAGGAAGCTATTTGGGTCCCAATCTTCCCCAGTTATGCAGGATACACCTGTTGAGAGTTTGCTGGTAAAAGAGGAACAAAATAAGCAGGGCGTATAAATGAGGTAGATGTGGAGAAAGATCATGAGACAGCGTGGCGGGAAACACACTCTCCAGGAGGGAGGATCATACCAGATTCTGCAGCCTCCCATGCGTCATAGAGTGTCACAGGCATCTTCTGTTCCTTGTTGAGGAGGTTGACTGGTCAACATGGTCTCCAAAATTAGTAGAGCTTTACAGGATGTAAAAGATGTTTTTGTCTTGTATATGTCATTTTAAACCTGCCAGAAGCCTCTCCGACTTTAGAAAACTCAGGCAGTGTTAGTTGGTGCAATGAGAGTTGTTTCCACTGTCCTGCAAGAGCACTGAAAGTGATCCTGCAGCTTGGTTAAATGACCCTTTTGTTCTCTTTAAATAGATGAGTCTCAAAACTTTACAGTTCCACTAGCAAGATATTTCTTAATGGTTTATGAACATACAACAGCCAGGTAGACATTGTCAATATACAGGAAAGAAATGCTACAGGTTATGGCATTGAGCATTTTTTCAGATGCACATGGATTTTCTTAGTGATGATCAACTCTGTTACAGACAGTTGTACAGGCTTCTAACTGCTTATTCAATAACTCTGCAAGCTGCAAAAATTGACAGTTACTGTGTGCATTTGCTGGGATTACAACCTAGCTGTTGAAATTGAAATGGGGTGTTTAAAACATTTCCTAGTATATGTGGATACTCTTCAGCTTAAGGGCTATCTGTAGGGAACAGTTTACTTAATAAAACTGATCTATGTTAGAGTTAACCTCAAGTAGAGACTTTTTTTAGATACAAAGATTCTGTATAGACTTGGAAGGACGTTTATCAAATGACCTACTTCTGCCTAGGACGAAACTCATTCAACCTTTTTAACTTGAGAGCCTGGAATTAAACTCCTTAGGGAAACGAGAGGTTTTATGTATTATTTTGATAGTAAGGTCTGTGTGTCTGAAGCCTTTGTACATTTTGTCACCCCACAGATTTTAATACAAGATATGGATGCTACCACATTTTGACTGTACTTAGAGAAAATTTATGTGGTGGGATTACTTGCACTTAAATGACTTATGAGTCTAACTTTTAAATGAGTATGTCTTGTGATTGCTCTTTTTGTTGCCTCTGGACTTATACATACCACTGCTAATACTGCCATGTGGAGTTCGTAGAAAACTTTTGTTCACGGCAGAGCCAGAGCTGAAGTAACTGCCACTAAATCATGGCCTATCTGTAGGGTAAAACAGCATTGTGCAGATATGTGGGAAATCAAATTTAGGAGTGGACTTTCAGTACCCTAAGCTGATAGAAGATAAGTAACAGACACGTCATTACACAAGTAATTAGATAAAATAAGAGAAGAACAGCTAAGGTATGGCCAGAGGTTTCAGTGGACAGGAAAGATGAGGACTATAAACACGTTTCACAAAACTTTATTTTTCAGTGTGTATCTTCTCTGATGTGGGTGATGAAGAAGTGATACCATCCTGGGTTTACTTTTTTGAGGTGATAAAATTGAAGAATGGTCAGAAACAGAGAAATAAAAAAAGAGGGGATATTAAATTGCAGTGCATCACTGGGACTTGCACAAGTTCAAAGCCACTAAGGAACTTAAGAATCAAGTAACTAAAATACTACTAAAATATACTATTTGCCACTATATATGACAGTGATACCGCAGGATGGACAAAAATGTACTAGAAAGGGAAAGAACAGGATAATAAAGATAGCTCATAGAAATAACAGACTAGTGGACCATATGTCAACACTAGGAAAAAAAATAATCAGAGTAATTAAAAATGATCTTACTGTACCTGGTTGGTGGAACTAGTCTGGATTTTGTGACAGTTAATGATGTTCTTCTAACTTGTTGTATTCAAGAATCTATCAGAAATTTTCAGGTGAAAACTTTGTTTCATGCTTCCTTCTGAAATGAAGCTGATCTGATATAGACTTTATTAAAGCAGAGTTGCAACTTTGGCTATGATGACAAATTAAAACTGGGAAACCATAGCAAGTGTTTGAGAGCTATACAATGCAGTCCAATGTGCATATGTACACAGAAACATATGTATATATATACATATATATACCTAAAACTCAGAGAGGTGAAGGGTTTTCAACACTGGATGAAAATGCAAATTAATTAGTTAAGTCAAAGAAGAATTGGGAGGTAAAATATAAATATTGTAACAAAGGGGAAAAAAAGGGAGAAATCATGGTAGGCAGAATTCCCTACAGACCATTGCCAGATAATTTACGTTTTATGCCATCATGATACTAGCTTTTTGAGAGGAAAGGAAGAATTCAAGCTTTTCAATCACATCTAAAATGTATGGAATTAGTGTAATATCTCAGGGGAAATATTTAGGAATGGTTTCAAACAAATCAATAAGTGTATCCAAAATGAGCACGGCAGGTATAACAAAAATTGGCATTAGGAAAAGTACAGAGAATAACATTGAAAACTTATTATTCTCATTAATGAAATGGTATGTCCTTGCTTTAACAGCATGCTTAGTGTATTTATCTCATCTCTAAAAGGTTGCAAGAGATGAAAGGTCCATGGAAGGTAACTAAGCTTATCAAAGAAAAAGGGTACTTACATGACAAGTAGTTTTAAATGATTATTTCACCCAAAAAGATAAACATTAAGAGAAAAAATGCACGGCAGAAAATGGACATGTAAAGAGGTAGAAAGGAAGTGAGAGAAATAGTGTGGTGTAAACACTAGTGAACAGCAGAGAAAATTCAGTCGCCACCCTTTTAAATTCTATTTCATCTCCTAAAGCTCTTTTGGCAACCATCTCAGAAGGTAAATTCAAAGCTAGGCCATTTTTATAAATCAAAGTGTTGGGAATGGAAAGTCTGCACTGCTGTCCCTAGAGAAACCCTGACTGATTAATCCAAAATTTCTTCCCAGGATTTTACAGGAGCTCTGTGGCTCTCATAAGGATGTGGTATGCTCTTTATGTCAGTTCAGCTTTGCTGGCTGGAGCAGAAGTGAGGACAAGGTCATGTTCATGCCCTTCCTGCTCTGTGCCACCGGGAGTGAGGGCATTGGTGTGATGGCTTGGGCTCGCTGCCTGGCTCTCACCCGAGTGAGAGGCTCTCACCCCGGTGTTGTCCCATAGAGCCTCTACCAGGATTAGTCATGTTCCAGCCCATCCAGTCAACACCAGGAAAGAATTGTGGGGCATGGTGAAATCCCAGTATCATCCCAGCCCTTTCCACTTTATACTGAATTTTAACACTGCTGGTGGTCTCAGCCTTCATGCTCTTGTTTCATGAATAGCTTAATAAGTTCTAGGTATGTCTTAGGTTGGCTGAAGCGATAGCAGTGGAAAATAAATCGGTCATAATTGCACAAGGCACAGTATTTTGTTTAGGAATTTGTTTATTTACTAATTACGGAGCTCTGAAGCATCTTTTGCGGACTCCCTTGCAGACTGGTATTAGATGGTTTGTTGGTCAGTTGGACTGTAGCAATTTCTGTGGCTCATTGCTGTGGTGATATCACTAGTCTGGGGAAGGAGGGAGGCCATCAAGTCCCTTCAGGTCCAGCACTACCCTTTGTGGACCAGTGCATGAAATTACTGTGGTTTACACAGAATGTTTGCAATGAACTACCCCTGGTTGACAGTCTACTGTACTTGTGGTGAGAAGGAATGTATTGCTTTCACCTCTGTATTTTTGGCCACCTGTGTCAGCTTTTTGAGTGTATTCGTCGAAAATGTTACCAAACTCTTACTGGGGTGGAAAGAAAAGAAAAAAGAGCAGAATTGTTAGAGAATTAATGACAAATATGAGAGGAAACTAGCTCATTCAAATGATGACAATCTTTGCCTTTTGACCAATGGGACCAGGAAGTATGGCATATATATAATTAGATGACTTGTTCCATTGCATTTCTCAAGAAACAGCAGTGGAAAAGAAAAAAAAATGTAGCTCCTTCCTTCCTCCCTTAATCTAGACATAGTCATAGTTTTTTTTATGACATCTTTTGATAACCTTTATCTTTTTATATTCTGAGAGTTCAGTAAAGCCCCCCGGCTATGGTTGCTGTAATACTGGAGTATTTCATTTGCACTGAGCAAACAGTCAGCATTCTTTTAATGAGTACTATATTTGAATCCCAGCCATCCATCTAAAACCTGTATCTCAGGCAGACTCATCTATTTATCCCTTTTTGCCTCGATTTGTGCTTATCCGACAAGGAAATGGGATAGTAAATTCTGTTTGAACGCAGCAGCAAAAACCAGAATTTTCAAAAAGACATTTATTGTAAACTTCTTGCACATTGACCCTGTGCTTTTTAGAAAACTTACACAAATCCTCTGCCACATCTTACTAATGTAGAAGGCCTTGTCATTGTTTTGGTGTAACAGAGTTGAACTGGGCATATAGGGAGCTTTCAAATAGTTAAATTTGCACCTAAACAAATTATAAAGCAATATAAATAAAGCTAGCTTTGGAAGTGAATAAAGCTAGTTAAAATAAGACTACTTTCTTCTTTTTTTAATTGCCCCTCTATATAGCAAATTTCAGTATTATTCTCTTCATCCCAATTTTGGCAAGATACATCAGACTTCCAGGATATTGTGGAACTGAAAATATTGCTTTACCTGTATTCCTAATTGAATCTTACATTTTGAACTGTAACCAAAAGGACTGCTTTCAAAAACTGAGTAGGAAAAAGCATTCCTAAATAAGAGAAAGCAGATCAAATTTTATTAATAAGTAGAACATTTCAATTAATAGAATTTTAATGAACGATGTATTTTTTCTGCTACTTATCATTGAACTTTAATGGATTTATAGGTAATTACAAGATTTCTTTTTAAATAAATTTAATTTTAATGGATGTAAAGTCAGGAAAATTTTCACATATACAGACTTCAAAAAATCCAAGAAATTTGCATTACCATTCTTGCTGCAATTTAAAAGCAGGCAAATAAGTAAAGTACCATATAGATGATTAAGTGATAATATTTTAAAGTAAATTAGTACTTTGCCTAATAGAGCCAAAGAGCAAACCAACAGACCTACAAGAAAGCTGAAAAACTGTTGCTGAAGGAAGCTGGAAGGAGTTAAGCCAATGACATTTGTGAGGCTTTGAAGGACCCATCCTGTCATCCTAAATCATGCTGGGTGAACTCCCCTCCTGGGATAGAACCAGCAGAAGGTCTGTGATTAATTTTTTAAAAATTTTTGGCACAAAGGTTATGCCCCTGTTTTGAAGACATAATGCAGCCCCTGGCTAGTGCTTGGGCTTTGCAATGGTCAGTGCCCGAGGGAGGAGTCCACCCACAAAGCACCATCCTGAGCACTCAGTGCCCCAATCAGTTGGTATTGGTTGACTGGGTAGCAATGACTGAACTCTCAATAGGATGCATTTAGATAATTTTTTTTCTATTTGTGAAGAATAATTTATATATAAGTGCTATCTGGTTTTGCCAAGGTAAATTCCAATGTGCTAGAGACCGGTGCTTAACAAGCATATAGAGAAATTTATAAAATGTATAAAAATATCTAGATAGGTTTAGTAACAGCAAGGCCAAATTCAGCTGTAAAATAACACCAGGGGCACCCTGCTCCTCTTTGGTTATAATCTTCTGCAACATCGAAGTTGCACTCAATGCAATGCACTGTGCAGACAGCTCTGTTGTAGAAATCCCCAAATTCTGATTGTTCAAGGAGGAATAAACCAAACCAGAGAATGAGCTTGATTTCAATCCTTTAAGCCATCCATATATTTAAGTCAAATAAAAGAGCATCTCTCATCAAGTAAACACACCCAACACATATATTCACCCTCAGTAACACTGTTGAGGTTGTTTGTTTACTTGTTTTAAAGTAATCTCCCTTTTCCATGGATATTGCATTCAGATATCTGCTATGAGGAGAATTCAGATCTCTTTCCCTTTTTCCTGTCTCTTTGAACTATATTTGCATTACAGCGATCCTGCTTCTAATAAGAGTGGAAGGAAAGTGAGATGAGAGAACAAATGGAGTGAAGTGTTAAAGCCAATCAAGTAAAAACAAACTTTGGCTTCATAGCTTCCTATGAGCTGATCCTTAAAGCAAAAAAATCAGCCTTGAAAGAGATGGAGGTTGAGGAAAGTAAAATAAGCCTAGAGAACATTTCACAGTAATAATAATAATAATAATAATAATAATAATAATAATAATAATAATATTATAAAGCTAATGAAATAAAGCAGGCAAAAGAAGACAGATGCTTTCTGTTAACTGAGTAATAAAACTGCTTCTGATCTTCAAAAGTAATATTTAAGCAGTTAGGCATACCTGTCAGCTACCTATAAGCACAGAACAATCTTAAGATACTAACTGCATAACAAAACTACCTGGAAAGTGTGTGGAAGATGAAACACTTTTTTTGGTGGAGGGGTGGCGCAGGGGGAAGCATTTTCTCATTGAAATTTGATGTCAGCAGAATTTTGGATGAATGTCTCTTCCCAACCATTTATCCATTTATTACAAATTGGAGTCTATTAGTCAACATTTAGTTCAATGAGTATCACAGCATGATGTAGCAAAAGGTAGCTAAGCAGAATGTTGCTAGACACTAAACAGCTTTTCGTTACACAAATATGCAAATAGTTGATATAGGTTCTAGATACACCTTGCACTTTGAATTTGGACGTGTTTGCCATTGTGTGATAGCCCCAATATCTATCTGATGCCCACAGTGTGTTTTCCTCAATCCTTGTCATTTGCTATTACTGCTGCAGTTTATTATTTACTAATAGGCAGAGAACATTTTTTTCCCCTGTGCTGCCTTTATTTCCAGACCTCAAGGCCTGCTGTTTCTCATTTTGAATTCCAATCCAACTGCAGGTGCCAAGATTCAGATGTATATTATCTATGGGCAGGAGGATCAGCCCGTTTATGTGGCATCAGTTGAACTGAACCACTCCCTGTGCTGGCTGCATTTTAATATTTTTAATCTTGCTTTGGAAGGCATGCTATTTTGGTGTGCAACCAAACGCATTCAAAGCTGCACACAACAGGAGATCTACAAACGGATTTCTAAATCTAGGCTTCTGCAAAATTAAAAAGCCAAACCAAAACAAAAAAACCACTTAAACACACGTAACTGGAGAATCTATTAGGTCCAGTCCACCCACAGCCATCTGGAACGCTAAGTTATCTGTTGGATTTATCCAAACACAACTTTGAACAAAACATGAGCAGAAATGAGGTGAATAAGTTGAGCTGAAGTAATTTTTACATAAATATTTTAAAATGTCCAAGGCCAAGAAGGCCAATCTTAAGAATTGTTGAACGATATTACCATAATAATGTGAAATAGACCATTTTAAAGGCAAAAAGCTGTTCCCACTAAAGTCAATAGCAAAATCTCACTGACTACAATAGTAGTGGGATTGTTCTGCTAAGTAGCAAACCATGCTTTAAAAAAATCAATACTTCAATTTTACAAGGTAATATGGATAGCAGTATAGTTGCCTATTATCAGACCCCATAGTCTGTGGATTTTATCTCTCTAATAATGGCAAGGTTTAGCACCTATCTTATGAATCATTGAGAGGAAAGACATAAGCCATTTCAAAGCATTTCCCCTGCCCCAGCCGAGAAAGCTCTCCAGAGGCAGGATGCGCTGCACCGACCGTGCCTCCATCAGCGCCGTGCAGCAAGGATTACTCTGAAATGAATGGCTGCCTCGCTCGGAAAGAAAAAATAGCATTAATCGCTGTGGAGCTCGCTGTAGCGTTTGATGCCCAGGGCTTCCATTCCAGCCCTTCGTACGTGCCAACCATAGACAGAGATGCCCCGAAATGGGTCAGGTTTTCGTCTCAAACCCCAACGATAAAAAAACCACAGGAGACGTTTTTATTTTGTATTTTCCTTTTCACGTTTCAAGCATTTCCGCGTTGTGATCCGAAATAGAGCTCTATCCCAAACGTTCATCTTTAAGCCGAGGATATACATAGATTTTAAAAGATCTAGAGATAGACTTTGGGGAAGGGGGTTGAGTTTTCCCCCCTCCGGCCGCACCAGGGCAGCCGGACCGCTGTGTGTTTATTCCCTGGAGTCCCACCGCGGGGCTGTCAGGGTCCCTCCGCCGCGGGGCTCGCGTGTGCGGGGAGCGGGGTGTCCCCCCACGCCCCGGGTGCGGCGGAGGCGCGGTGACCGTGACTCCATCGGACATAATGAGCGCGGCGGCTCGGCAGACATATCCCTCACCCCTCCCCCTGCAGCCATATGGTGCCGTAAACAGCCGTGCGGGGCCAGGGTTTTGTTGTTGTTGTTGTGTGCGTGTCCCCCGCCCCTTCTCCCCGCGGGTGTCCCCGGGGTGCGGCCGGGGCTCCCCAGCGCCTCTCCCCCGGCGCACCTCGCCGGGGACGGGACAGGGAACGGGGGCGGCTGCGGAGGGACCATCTGCCGAGGCCACCCCTCGGGGACCCGCGTCCCGGGGTCCTCTCTGGGGAAGCAGCGCGGCCGCGACGCCAGCTGGGTGCGGGGGCTGCCCCGAGAGGGGGCACAGCCCTCTCCCCTCTCCCAGCTCGGTGCCGGCTCCATTAATTGGTTCAGGGCTCGGGCTGGCATTGAGGGCACGGGGGAGGGGCAGCGGGGAGAGGGTGCGGCTGTGCCGCCATGGCCTCCCCCCGCCTGTTTCTATGGAAACAGTGCAATACCTCCGGGACACGCTCACACACACCCGCACCCACACGCACACACACAGCACACACCCGCTCCTCGCTCCCACTCGCGGGCGGGGGGGCCCGGCCCGGCCCGGCCCGGCCGCCGCGCCCTCGGCAGCGCCGTTCCCATAGCGACGGGCTGCGGCAGCACCTGTACGGCCGCCGCCGCCCCCTCGGCCCGCTCCCCCCGCGCCTGCCGCATCCCGGGCTGAGAGGCTGTGCCAGCCCTCCGGGGAAAGGGCTGCGGGTGGCTGGGGCGGAGGGGGCACTTTGTAAATCCGCGGTGGGCACGGACAGCCCCTGCGCTGCTATCAGCCTGCGCCCAGTGCGGGCAGGGTATACTGTGAGCTACAATAAAACATCGTCTCCGGTGTATGTTCAGTGCAGTGAATGCCCTGTAGTGGTGGTTGCTGCAGGCACGGGTAGCACTCTGAGTAATGCTAGCGCTGGAGATGGATGGGTGAAAGAATCATGAGATGTTAAGGGTTGGAAGAGAAACTAAAGGTCATCTACTCCCAACACGCCTGGCCATAGGCAGGGACACCTCCCACTAGCCCAGGTTGCTCAAGGCCTTATCCAGCCTGGCCTTGAACACTGCCGTGGTTGGGGCATCCACAGACTCCCTGGGCAACCTGCTCCCTTGTCTCACCACCCTCAGAGTAATTAATTGCTTGCTAATACCTAACCTAATTTCCCCCTCTTTCAATTTGTACCCATTGCTTCTTGTCCTGTCACTACAGTTCCTGATGAAGAGTCCCTCTCCAGCTTCCCTGTAGGCCAGCTTCAGATAGTGAGGTCTCCATGCAGCCTCCTCTTCTCCAGGCTGAGCAGCCCCAACTTTCTCAGCCTGTCTTTGTAGGGGAGGTGCTCCAGTCCTCTTATCAGCTTCGTGGCCCTTCTCTGGACTTGCTTGTGATGGCCTCCTCTGTCCAAGGAGCTGTGAGGGCGGCCATGGGTGGGTTTCAGCACTAGCCAGCCCTGTTGCCATGTTCATGTGGATGGGTGCTGGTGTGTGTAGGCAGTGTTACAGCTGGTACCTATTTCATCGGGGCTGTCCTGGACACCTGCAGTGCATTTGCACCACACCTGTGTAGCCTGTGGACAGCACAGGCCTCAGGAACTATGAGTTTGACTTAAGGAAGCCCTTGACTTTGGAAACAAGCCCCAAATCTAATAAAATTCACTGTGATGCCACACAAGACCCTGCTAGCAGGGCTGCAGAGCGTCACGACAGCAACAAATACTTGCTATAAACAGTGATGTGTCATGGTTGGTCTGACTTGAGGTACAGGGAATGGAAATAAAACCTCATGCCACTGTCACTGCTGGTTCACTGTTGCTTCCCACATTTGCAGAACCCAGCATTTGAGACGTCGTGCTACCAGCCCTGGTGCTCTCTTACCATGTGCGGGTGGCTGTATGGTGTGTAGCATAGTATATAATGAACAGCTGCTGCTGAAAATAGCGTTGCCCCATTTTTGGCCCTCAAAGTATTACACTGGCTACTACAGGCAAGAAAAACATTTACGTATGGTTGTGATAGGAAAACGTGGACTTGTGCCCCTGACATGCAAATATTAATATGGTATATTTTGAAGCCAGGTCTGTCCCTCTGAGGAAGATGTGAGTCCCTTCTGCCATGTAGCTGGTGGGGCAGCCCAGAAACTGGAGAGAGTGGGTAGATAGGAAGAATGTCTTTAGCCCCAATTACTAGAAGAGGTTTCTCTTTTAGCTATAATAACAGAAGACTATTTTTTATCAGCTTTACTAAATGCTGGATTGTGTGGCATAGAGTACAGCTGGAGGACTCCTTTTGTCTTTAATATAATGCTTCTGGGACCTAAAAAGTTAGTAAAATATCTGACCAATATTAGTATCACATATGAAAATAAAAAATTAATTCCTTTATGAAAAGCTGACCATAAAACTCTATCTGTATCCTAAAGATGTCAATGTCAAAAAAAGATCAGGAAGCTTTCTTTTTCTTTATAGATATTAAAATAGCTCAATAATAGAGGCTTATCAACTGTTACAATTTCAGTGTGAGTCCCACAGTGTTTGTAATTTTTTCTTTAAAAATCCCATCTCTAGTCAAATGCTCGTGGACATTCTACTTTTGTGTTAAAAAAATCTTCATACAAAAATCCTTTAGCAGTCGTCACAGCTGTATAGAAAAGATTGTCTTAGCAACAACCCCATGTCAGTTCTCAAAACCTCTCAAGGACCATGGATATTTCGTTATCAGCCTTTTGATTGATGAGTTTATAAAGTGTGAGTGGTTAGCGTGGTTCTAGAGGTTGTTGATTTATTAACAAATGGTCTTTCAGGCTCATGTTTGAGAACTTCCACTTTAAACTCTGCAAATGTCCCAAGTGGACCCTGTAGACTTAGAAACCAGGAAGTAAAAAAGCAGGGTTTTTTCCTAAATGGTAAGATTTTTCAGGCCAATTTACTGATTTTCCATACCCTATTTCATTAATTCAAATATCAGTTAAGTAATTATCCTTAAAACAAAGTGAGAGAATGAGGGATATAATTTGAGCAGGATCCTTTCAACATAATGCCTAGTAAGCTCTTTGAAAAAAATTCAGAAGGTGCTCAAAATAACAAAACCAGACAAATTTAATTATAGAGATAGGAACACTGAATACATCTTAAATTATAAAAAGCTCAGCCTCATAATAGGGGAGTCTAGAAGCTTCAGTTTCTGAAGTTTACAAATCAGATTATAAAGGCTTAACCTGAAAAAAAAGTGAGTATGCTGCACCATAAAGCAAGATCTGGAGAAGGAGGGCATTCTAGTAAAACTGCTGAAGACCCTATTTCCCAGGTCCCCTCTCACCAGAAGACGTTCCTTCTGCTGCAACACAGCAGCACAGGAGGACCAAATGTGAAAGCAACATCAATGCCATTATTTTTTGGCCTCTTAATAGTAATAGGTTGACTTCTGTGGGACCAAAAATGCAAAATAAATCACTACAGTAACTACAGCATCAGTAACTCACAAGAAATAATTCAGAGAATTGATATAGCTTGAGTTATACATAGCATCAGTTGAGTTGGTCACAATCATCACCCCCAGTTTGACCAGCAGGTTGAGGAAAGTTACTCCATCCCTCTGCTATGCTCTCGTGAGACCCCACCTGGAGGGCTGTGTCCAGGACTGCAGCCCACAGCACAGAAGAGACATGGATCTGTTGGAGTGGGTCCAGAGGAAGGACACAAGGATGACTGAGGGGCTGGAGCACCTCTCCTACAAAGACAGGCTGAGAGAGTTGGGGCTGTTCAGCCTGGAGAAGAGAAAGCTCCAGGGAGAGCTTATTGTAGCCTCTCTGTACTTGAAGGGCGCATATAGGAAAGATGGACAGGGAATTTATACCAAGGTCTGTTGTGACAGAACAAGGGGCCATCATTTTAAACTGAAAAAGGGTAGATTTAGATTGGACAGAAGGAAGAGACTTTTTACAATGAGGGTGGTGAGGCACTGGAACAGATTGCCCAGGGCAGTGTGAGTGTCCCACCCCCAGAAGTGTTCAGGGCTAGGCTGTATGAGACTTTGAGCACCTTGATCTGGTAGAAGGAATCCCTGTCCATGGAAGGGGGGTAGGAATGAGATTATCTTTAAGATCCCTTCCAGCACAAATCATTCAGTGGTTCTATGATTCTGTCTCTGTACCTCATGATGCTCTGTATAGCTGAGGTCTGGGAAAGATGAAAGCAAGCAGTAGGATGCTCAACTGGACACTGTTGTCTTAATAGATTTAAAAAAAAAAAAAAAAAAGGGAGAAAAAATGGAGCATTTGAGCATAAAATCTAGTAGGAAAAAATGAAATAGAGCAATGCTTTTTGCATCAACATCCAAAATCTGACTGAGATACAAAAAGATTTTTTTGGGGTATCATGAGAAATCCTAAAATGTGTTTGTCAAAAAAAAATAATAGAGAAATAAATATTCCTGACCCCTGGGGAAGAGTGTAATGATGGCATTGTGTGGTGAAGTACTCTCAGATGGCAGGTTACTGTTAAAAATGACTGAACAAGATGGAAAATGGGCAATAGTGGGGAAGAGATAGATGGGATAAAACCCCAGATACAGAATGAAACCCCATCCTAAACTCATTGTATCAGCTGGTGACAGCTACGTCAAGGGTCTGTTCGTTTTTCTTAGGCTGCATTTAGCAGCTTGCCATGCCAGTAAAATACTATTGAATCAAATTGAATTTAATTTCACGTATACCCCTACATGAAAACCAAGTACACATATTTACCAGACGTGCAGCTGTGCCTGTTGTCTCCCCAGAAAGCAAATTTCAGGATACATGCAGAATACCCCCAATGAAAAGTTATGCTGGAAATGATTTGATTTGACGGGAAATTACTGTGTCATTTCCTTTTAAAGGCTGTAGCACACAAAATACAGTACTGTAATAGGCTATTTGCACAGAACAGAACAGGGCTTGCCTGTATGGTCTTTTTAAATCTTCTTGGTGATCCATGCTGGTCTGGCAGTTGTAGACATACAATTTTGAATTTAGAGTTTTCCTACAACTGGCCTTGTATGTGATTTGTGTAGCAGATGTGATTTGTCAATAAAGTAATAGCATATTTGCCTTAGAGCAGGCAAGGCTTAAATGATGTAGATGAAGTACATACTCAGTCCTCATAGCCGACTCTGTTGGTGCAAGTGCATTGAAGCCTTTTCAGAAACTTTGGTGTGAGTGGCTGCTATAAAGTGCAAGCAAATGAGTGGGTGCAATATATTTTCAAAGAAAGACATGTGACACAAGATTTTCTACTGCACTGGCATCTTTGGTTTTATTAAATGTTTCACAAAACATATGATCTCCTGCAGTGTGTCTTGGGAAATGTAGTCCAGGAAGACGCAAACCTGACATAAAGAAATGGTGAAAGTTTGAGATAACCAAATTGCCGCTTCTTGTAGGTATAGCAGTATATCAGAAGATGCAGTTTAATGTTGAATTGATGCATAAAGGAACAAAATATGCATTTGGAAATTCAGTCCTTCTTAATGTTTTGTTCAGCAGAATAAAAACATGGCTGTTCACGTTGTCACCAAGATGAAAACAGATGTTGCCTTTCTTTGTGAGATACACTTGAAGCTTTATAACCTTAGCCATCTCTGATGTGTATGTGAAACTGTGGTCTCTGCATTTGCTGAGGAATGAAAAGTGATGATGGTGTGTCCCTAGTCCTTTAGAGCCAGAGTGTCATTTTGGAGAGAATAGGAAAATTTGGAAGATTGAGCCACAGTTTATTAAAATCAATGTTACCCTGAGATTAACTCTGTTGGTTAGAGCATGCTCTTAATATCTCCAGGGTTGTGGGTGTGATCCCTGTAGAGGCCATTCAGTTAAGAGTTGAACTTGGTGATCCTTGTGGGTGCTTTCCAACTCAGAGTATTCTGTGGTTCTTCAATGGGATTTTAAATTATGCTGTTATTTGTGAAGGAAAAATGTGCTGAACCCCTTGCAAGGGAAGCTGTTTTTGGTAGGAGATGAAATTGGGCTCCTGGAATTGGGAGATAAGCTGGAAACAAGGCAGTGACATGACAAAGCCTTAGGGAGGTGATCACCTATTTCTCACTGCCACCAAGAGGCCCTGGCTAACTCCTTCTTAGCAGATATGATCTAGTATGACAGAGGAGCTTTATTCTCCAATGAGTCCTAGAGAGGTTTGCTGTTGTGCCTGTGTTCCAAGTGAACATAACCAAGAAACAGCAGCACAGCAGTCTGCAAAGCTTTTGTGGCAGGCTCTTGGCAAAGGCTCAGCCAAGGTTTCTGTGTTTACCTCTACTAGTCTGTAAAATAGTGTCAGAGAGGCAGTGATGAAACATACCTCAGATGTGTCATTTATGACAAGACAAGAAAGTACATCGTGAGCAACAGAAGGCAGTCCCTTTTTCTGTCAGGGGTGGACTAAGTGACCATTGGATTTTTCTTTCATCTGTCCTTGATTTTCTATAGTACTTTCCATTTTAAGAGATCCCATATGACAAATTCAAGCTAAACTTGAATGTCAATTACAACCAGCTCTGGGTTGGATGGCACATCTGTCAGTCAAGTTGTACACATCATGTGAATGTCATGAGAGGAAGAGAACTTTATTGGCATTACTGAAGGCATCCAAGGCTGTGTCCCATTAACTTAATACAGCCAATATACACAGACAAGTGAGAAAAGGCACAGGTCACTTAATACTGGTGAATTACAGTTTTGCTAAGGTTTGAACACAGTAGTTTAAACTAAGATATTGGGAGATCACCATTTTTTTTGTGAACTTCATGAATAATGTAATCATTATACTATGTCTAAAACATAATTGAATTCTAATCCTATGTTTCAACTCTTCTTCCTGTTCTTATATACAACTTTATTCTTTTTATATAAAGAGAGAAAGTTTAAGTAAGGATACATGCTCACAGAGAATTGTTAATATAGTGTTTGGTTCATGTTTTGAGCACAGAATTGTACTATTAATTACAAAGCTTTGTATAGTTTGCATATTACCCATTGGAGGTATGACAAAATAAGCATGAATTTTATTAGAGCAGACTGTTTCATCTGCATCTTTCCTTTTCTTTCATCAACTGTACTGTATGTATACTAATATTATATATCGTATCATATCGTATCATAGTATATATATTTACATGCAAAGCTTAATGGATAGTAAATTCATGGGCATGGCTGGATTAAGACAGCGACTTGCAAACATCTCATTAATAGAGAGTCTTCAACTTGCAAATATTCTGATTTCCTGTCTTTCATCATGCATCATGTGTTGAGCAAATCTGGTTACCTAATTATTCAAAACACTAGTTTTTTTTAGTTCTGTTGGGGTAATAATGGTCCCCTTCATTATTTGACTGTTCCCTTAATTCTGTTAGAAAAAGAATTGTGGTGGTGGGCAGCATCATTAGTGATCAGAAGTGGGATGTACCTTTTATCTACACTAAAAAGAAATTAGGTAGCTAATATCTATAAAAATTAGGAAGCTGAATTTACTCAATGTAACAGCATTTGCAAAGTCAGTGTTGTAGTTACCATTGTTTTGTTGGCTGCTTAGGCATGCTCCAAATTTGATGCAGGAAAATTTCTGAGTAAAATTCATGTAACCGAACATCTAACCTCTTTCTACTATAAATTTACAGTCCAGATATTGTCCATTTCAGTTTCAGAGCAACATAATAAAGGAAAATGGTTCCATTTACTCTCCCATTTAATAATCAATGGTAGATGTGCATATAAGACAAGACTACAAAGTAACATTTTAAAGAAAATTCACACAGAGGCTTTTAGATACAGGCTTTTGAAGAAGGGCACTGCTATACAATAAAGGTCTGAACGAGGGACACAACAAACATGAACTCATGGAATTTCACTGCCAGTGGCACAACTGACACAGATTTTGATTTCCAGCCCTCTGATGAGTGTTGGTGCCTGAGCATGCCTGAGAGAATATACAAACAGTCCCTGTGGAAGTTGCTAGCCATAAATCGGTATAAGCCCTGGAAAAAGTGTTTGAACTGCATGAGGAGCTGCAGATGGAATGACAGAGAAGCAAGGGGGAGAAAAAGTAAAAGTAGCAGGGAAAATGCATTTTATCTTACTGCTTCTGTAGAAGAACCAGTCACTCCCACTAACATTTAAGTAGAGTATTCTTGCTGCTTTAAGAAGGGCACCAAAAAAGGCAAGAAAGATTTTGGTTCATACAGTGCTTATTGCAAGTTTGATATATCTTCTTCAGAGAAAATCTGAGTTAGCTGGGTCTTCAAAGTTCAGTGGACTGCTGGAGATCGTTGTATCCTCGTAGTGCATAACCCTACAGGCTAAATAGAGTTCAGTGGGGTTTCATGAAGGTCCATCATATGTAACATTAGTAACATAAACAGCTTCAATGTAAGATCTGATACAGCAGAATTTTCTTTCTAAACGAGATTACGAAATGGATTTGCAAGGGCTCCTTTCTTTGATCAGCGCCACCATTTTTCTCTGAGATTCTTTTTATATCTATTTCATTTACATCAGTGTAACAAAAATTAGTTGGCAAGGTGAAACTGTAGATCAGTGTTGAAAATTTCTCCTAAGCAAAGTCTGGCTAATATTGACTTCAGTGTACAGTAGCAGCATGTTTGTGCTGAATGGTGGTATGAACTCCCCATCTGCAGATGTCAGCTTCTGAACTATCAGGCTGGTCAGGACTGAACATATGGTGGAGCAGTGTTTTGCAAAACTTGGTTCTGCTGGCAAGGATTGGCCTCTTCATGCTGTAGACTTTGTTTATGGTTGAGGAAGGAAGGAAGAAGAAAAGGAAAAAAAAGTGGTGCAAATAATCTGACTATCTGCACCAGTGCTTCCTCACGGAAACACAAGATTTTTGCATCTGGCACTTGTTCTTGCCTAGGTTACCCAGGAGAGAAAAGTGTCACAGGAGTGAAAAAAAATGATAGGATTGAGGAAATGTAATTTAATTAAAGAAAAACTCAACAAATATGTTATTGAAGAGCCCCACATAAGCCTGCTGAGGTAATTTCATAAAACCTGATCTGTGTACACACACACAAATATTAACAAAACTGATTAAAAAATCGAATATTCATTATTTACCAATTAATTTAGTTTGATGATACTTTTGAGGGTACAAGCTCTCCCTCAGGTGTGAGGGAGGATGCAAAACCTCTCTTTTTTTCTTGTCTTTTTGGAAGGAAAACTTTTACACCTCTCCATGATAAATTTTCCTGAAGAACATGGTTAGATATTCAGCTCGTGGCACTGCTGGTTATACCAAAAAATTATTGCCAATATCTGACATGATATTTACTACTTTTGTTTTAAACCTGGTAGAGAGATTGTGTATCCAATGTTTTGCCTGATTTTTCTGGGTACCGTGCTGCTTCATTTGAGAATAGACTCTTATCCCTACAGTTCCTACTTTGCTTATATTTGTACGTCATCAGGGCTGTCACACTGCTGCTGCTGAGACCCCATGCAGGTGGGAGGCAGTGAACCTGCATTCCTCTTGTACTGATATGACCCTGAGTCCTCAGTGGCCTTGTGCCTGGTCAGGTAACATTACCTGTGCAATTACAGAGGGCCCCTTAATCCCTGCTCATTTGTCCTTGCAGAAATCTGGAGGGATCTCCATTAGAGGCTGTTAATTTGTACTCCAGGAATGTTTAGTCTGGGAAGTACTTCTTTGCTCCCTGCAACAAGCAGCTTTTTTCCCGTGTGGGAAGTATGTTGGTAATGTGGTCAGAGAACCAGGCCATGCATGGAACATGGGTGCCCTAGAGACTCCTTTCCCCTTTGGTACTGGAGCTGGGGACAGTTGTCATTATTCTGCACTTGGCCTTGCAAGTGAGGCCGCTGAGCCAGTGCTTAGGCTGTATTGGAACCAAAGCTTTGTATGGGTCATGCAAAGCCACATGTTTTCTGTACCATAAGCTGCCTGTACAGCACCAGTGCAGCTGAAAATCTGATCCCCAGTGTCTTTGCTGATGATACTAATGAGGTTACCAATTAATGGCACCTAATGGGCTGTTGTAGCAGTGGTTTTGGTGATGGAGACAGCTGTCCTCTGGGAGCTGTGCTGAGACCATGAACTCATTTTGTATAAGCAAGTGAACAGCTGTTGCAGAAACATCGATGGGAGAGATTAGGTCACACATTTCATCTCCCTGTCACCCCAAGGCTGTTCCTTGCCATAGGCAGCAGGTGAAAGGAAGAAGCAACTTTAGGGACAAAAGTCCTTGCTGGAGTTGCAGCCACAGACCTAGACACAAAAACAATATATCCCATCAGCAGTTCTCTGATTCATCCTCTTTCCCTGACTTTTTGAAATATTTTACCAATTAACTAGAATTTTGAAGCAATTTTTTTTTATTTAGATGTTTTGTCACCGAGCAGGGTTGATCTGTGGTGTGGTATGCTCTTGGCTCTTGATTGCAGTATGTAACACTTGGCACTTGAATTTTACATTAGGTATTAAGAAAGCTCCCTCTGCCAACACCCTTGCCTCAGAGGCTTATGAGTATTTGAAATATAATTTTA
>WEKY01000094.1:75962-117675 GCA_013390045.1 Picathartes gymnocephalus | reverse complement strand
TATATTTAATATATTTAATTTCACGGGCAGCACTTTGGGGTAATGAGTTCTTATTATTTAAGCCTCACTTTAGTGTTAAGTTACTTTTGGTGTACAGTAGTTGCATTTCATCAGTCTGAAAAAAGGTGGCATTATAGATCTACATTGCATTCCCCTAGTGCTTGAATACCTGTAAAGTATAGCTTTAAAACTTTAAATTATAATTGAGCAATTCTTCATTTTTGGAGCATAACAGGAATGTTAAGAGTTAACATTTAATGAGTAGCTTGCCCATTTCT
The DNA here is from genome assembly GCA_013390045.1 of Picathartes gymnocephalus. Classification (NCBI taxonomy): domain Eukaryota; kingdom Metazoa; phylum Chordata; class Aves; order Passeriformes; family Picathartidae; genus Picathartes; species Picathartes gymnocephalus. Next base: position 117,397 of record WEKY01000094.1, on the reverse strand, counting down.
TTCTACTGAGCTGATGACCATATGAGATCTTATAATTTAGGAAAAATCCCTGAACATACTAAGCTGGCCCACACTAGGATTCACACCCATTAATTTTGAAATCCCCTACAGTCAAAAATACTTGAGGAGAATTAGTTGGTTTATCCTTGTACGCTTATTCGGGAAGAGCAAATCTTTTCATGCTCAGCAGATACAAAGAACTCTCTATCTTGAGACTAAAGTAAAACTAAGTTTTGTATGTATTATAATTGCTACTAATTTTTGGAAACAAAGTTTAATGGAAATCACTGTACAGTGTGCTGAGCTGTTGGAGTGGGGAGCTGGAGTCTCTTCACTTTAAAACCCTCACCAGGAGTAGCTGACCCTTCCAGATTAGGTGTGAGATTGAAAAGGCAGTTCCTCTGCCAAGCATTCAGCTTGGCATTACAGTCTTCTCTGGAAAAGTCCTGGAGTAACTGTTTACAACTTGGCAGATAGAATTATCAGATAAAATGTATGAAGAGTAGAAAGACGTGAAAAAGACAATGTCATTTCAGTATTCATATACTTAGTAGACACTTGTGCTGCAGTGAGTTACCCTTCATTTTTTTTACTTAGCCTGATGGTGTGTTTACACCAGTTTTTTCTACAGCTGAAGAAATCTGTACACAGAAAGATTACCTCCGGCCTCAGAATATCTTCTTTGAAGCTTTTTTAGTGTCTTAGGAGAAATCTTATAGTTATCTTAGTACTTACCTCTATGTTCAGTTTTACTTTCAGTAAAAGAATAAAATGTTGCTTTAATGGGATGAATTTTCACACACTTTCATCTTGTTTCTTGTTAGAACTGAAATGTTGACAGCTTTTTAAACTTAAAAACTACAATTTCTTAGAATTCACAGAATTATAGAAAATTCTGGTGGAAAGTTCTTATACCTAGATTAATCTTTTAATGAGTCATGAAGAAGGAATACATGCGTTAAAACTTTGGTCATGAATGTGAAATTTAACAAAAAAGCTTCAGCTATATTTGGCTGTTTTACATTCTTCTCTCTTCAGTTACCCTTGATGTGCAAGCTAGGTTTACTAGTTCTCAGCTGTTTACGAAACCGTGAGTTTGAAGAGGGCAAATGAAGGGTGCTGGATGTTTCCAGAACTGTCACGAATATTTTCAAAAAAAATAGACTTCAAAATCAAAACTTAATTCTTTCCAATAGAATACTAACCCATTAGAAAAGAGACGGTATTCTTCAGGGAACAGGAAATAATACAATCTGGTTATCAAAAAAAGAAACAGTTATTGCTTTTCTTTTAAAATATAAGCTTCAGGAAAAACTCTTGAAATTTCCTAAGATCAGAAATTATTTTCAAGACAATTTTTCAAAATTAAGAATTTGTAGGTAAATTATAGTTAAGTTCAAGTTAATAAAAAAAAATTAATTCAAGAAATTGCCTTTTTTTTTTTCAGTTTTCAGATTTTGTTTTGTTATTAATATTATAAATTGACCATTATTTTTCAGCTTTGAGATGCAAACTGCCACTTCCCTGCAGGTGTTATATGTGCTCTTCCTCTCTCTCTCTGTCCAATTCTGTCTTTGGTTTGATTGGAATTGTCACATACATTTCACTCAATATGATGCATGTAGTGCCTGGGTTACTTTTTCCTGTACTTAATACACCAATTGAGCAAACTTTTGTAGGCAGAATAGAGCATTAATATGCTTTCTCTGTCCAGGAATAAAGGAAAAAAGGCCAGCTGAAATCAGGCTGCATGTAATGATGGAAGCATCATCTGTTGTTTTAACAGGCTAAGTAGGCAGGAATTTGCTAGAGAGGGAGGCAGGTAGAAGGAGTAATGTGGCAAATATGGTCTCTATTTCAGAATAAATGTTTGTTCAGCTTCTTTCTGATCTCCTGAGTCACACCAGGGCCTTGTGTGTCCCTGAGCTAGATAGTTAAGTATCTTTCTCATCAGTTTGGGTAATGCTTATCAAAATGTATGTGTGTGAAAAAATCCTATCTTGTTGCCTTATTTAGGAAGCTATGTCTGCATTTGCACTGGCATTTTAGCTTGGAAAATGAGGATGTCTTTGGAACAAAGCTCCTGAGCACGTTTGCTGGGCTTTGTTTCAGAGTGCAATATTTTTTCAGTATATAGACAGATTCCTTTGAGAGAAAGAAAACTGGCATTTGATAGACATGCACCTACTGGGCTGTGACCAGAAGTGTGTGTCCATTGCAGAGGTCCAGGTCAGAGACAGCCTGAAATACTTATGGTGGTACTGCATGAGGTCCTTGGTATCAAGTGCTTTGCTCCGCAGTTGTGTGGCTCCTGCGGTGCCCCACTTGCTGATGGAGATCCAGCTCGTGGTGTTTGGTTAGCCTGCAGCTACACGCTTCACAAACAGTGAAGTGTGACCCAGCTTCTGACCCGCTTTTGTTCGGAGGGGTTGTGTAAATGTTTAAACATCAAAGAAAAAAAATAATCAGGTGTTAGTGTGCTGAGGGAAAAGGGTATTCAGACCTCCGTTAAGAAGCAACTCTTAACTGTGAAGAGTGAACTGTAACCAGGGCTCTGCCTGTCCTATATTCCTCACCGGGGTCTCCTGCCCTGCCTTCAAGGCTCTGAGTGCAGGCATCTTTTTGAAATTACATGTTGTTTCACATGTTCATGCTTGTTTTTGGTAGGAGATGCAAGAGTCAGTACATGCACTCCATGTTTTATTTCAAATATCTTCTGCACTCTCACTGATGGAGATAGATCTGCCTTTCACAGAACGACAGAATGGGTCAGATTGGGAGGGACTACTGTGCCCCTCTGGCCCAACCTCCCTGCTCAAGCAGGATCATCCTAAAGCACATGGCACGGGGTTGCATCCAGACAGTTCTTGAGTATCTCCAGTGAGGGAGACTCCACACCCTCTCTGAGCAATCTGTTCCAGTGCTGTCACTGCACAGTAGTTCTTCCTCATATTCAGGTGGAACTTCCTGTGCATCAGCTTCTGCCTCTTGCCGTCCATACACACTTCTGAAGAAAGATGAGAAAGAAAAGTTTAATATGGAAAGAACATTAAATATTTATCTCAGAGACCACTGGCCAGGTTATTATCCTATTCGTGCCAAAAGGATCTCTGAAGATACCTTTGAAAATACTTTGTATATTATGAAAGAATCTCTGGGCCTACTTTACTATGCTTCAAGGAAAGAAAGGTGTCAAACCTTCCTTTTACAGTTTGTCAGGCTGCATTTCACAACCCATTCTCTCTACTTGCTAGAGCTTAATTTAATGGAGCTAGTGATCCACACCAGATGATGGCTTCACCTGAAACGACTCAGTAGAACAGCCCTTTTGGGTGGGATATTTTAGACTTATATGGCACCCAGCATTCATCCCTTACTGTTTATGAACAGAGATTTGGCTTTGGTGCTTTCCCACCATCTGGAACAGTTCAAGAGATAAAGGAGAAAGGGACTTCTGCTCAATATTGGTTTTGTGTATTGGTTGTTTTTAACTCACCTGTCAAGCCAGTCCAATAAGAGGACCTTTTCCTGACCTACAGCTTTCCTAATACACCAAAACTTTGTGTCTATTGTTTAGTTTTAATCTCTCATCTCAGAGGGCAAATTAATTTGCTATTTTACTTCACTTTATTATTTTTATTTTCATGATCTATGTTTACAATTAATGTGACTCATTGCTGCCATGTCCTAGCTTACTTGTTTAGTCCTCGTAGTGTATGTTTTTCTAAAGGGAGAACTTGTCTGCTGGAAATTGTTCTGGTGTGTATCTGTTTTAATATAACTCTGATTTTTCCTGTCTCCATCTGCTGGTAAAAAATGAGATTTGCTTTTCAAACATGATACAATGAGGAACAGAAACTGTAATTTTCAAATAGTAAATATCCCTTTTGCTATTATAAACACCTTCCATTTGCAACTGGATAGAAATTATCAGTTTATTTATTTTAGGCTGCTTAATAATAGCTACAAAATACTAATAAATTTTGCTCTTTTGTGGATTTTCACTGTGCGGACAGGAATGAATCAAATATTCAAATGGATGTACTAATAACCTGGGAGTTCAAATACATGGACAGATTAAAGTAATTTGTTCATTTCTGTGGAATAAGAGGCATTCTAAAATGGTCATCCCTATTTTTAAATATTAATATCTTTTACAGTTACTGAACAAGCAGATAAAGGAAATAATGTACAATGGGATTTTCAATCTGTTCACTTGTTTTGACTTACTTCTGCAGACAGATATACAGGGTTCATGTTATATATCAACTACCATTGCTTCCTCCTAACACTTTCCATACAAAATTTTCCTATCTTCAACCCAGAGGGAATAAAACATCTACATGCAATCATGTCAGGAGCTCATTATGCATGAACTTACAACGCGTAGGGCTATGAGCAAAACTTTTTGTTCATTCAGGGTATGGTGTTTCAGTCAGCAAAAGACTTTTCTTCTGATCCAGGGGAAATTCAAAATGTGGTACAAGTTATCAGAGGTGTGGGGACATAAATGAGCTTTAACTCTGGTGGTGTCTGAATTGGTTGTATGAGAAAAATGTTACACATCATATTTCTGCATTCAAAACACTCTTAGATTTATATGTGATTTATATTATGCAATGAAATATTTAGGTGCATTGTGATTTGCATCAACTCCTAATGTTTTGTAGGTGCTTCTGGCTTTGATGCTTTTACAACAGAGGTTTTTATAGACCTGAACATTTTCTATAAAACTACCAACCAAGACTTTCCTTTTATTTTCTATTTCCGTCTATCATGTCTTTATAGGAATATTTTTCAAACACTGTCAAGATGCTGATAGTTATATTCATTCACAAAGCAAGAGAGTGTTTTATGAGACCTATTTCCTCCTAGAAATTTCAACAGGAGATGGGGCAGCTATTCTCAAGCAAGGAATTACAAGCACTTTTGTTTCAGTGGCATTAATTTTAAAGGCTTTTATTAAATTTTTTTCTCCTCTGCAAGATAACTATAAAAACGACAGCCTTTCATTTAATAGATATTTTTGCTGCCTTAAGAGTTTTATCTATTCGCTTTATTGGCAAACTTTCTTCCTTTCTTTACTCCGACAAGCCCTGTAGATTCAACCTCAGTAAAAGAGACTGCCTGTCTCTCCAAGCATCCTGGTCCAAAGGGATCCTTAGCACTCTCTGAGAGGTGCACAACTCTCTGTAAAATTCAGTTCTGTTCAGAAATTTATTCTTTGTCTAGATGTCTAAAAACAAACAAGCAAACGACTTTAATCTCAAAGTACAATTGGATTTTGTAGTGCTGAAAATGAAAAGAAACATTTCTTTATTTGTATCCTATGAACATAGGAAAATCTCTGGATAGACTCAAAACCAAGAGTAAAAACTGTAATGCAAAGAATAAAATAAAGTAACATCTTACTGATAGAGATGGAAATCATTCCAGCAGCTGTAAGGATGAATGTGGTTTGTAAGTGTCTGTCACACTGCTGGCCAAAGAGACATCTGAGACAACTGGTTTAGGACAGGGCATGGCCCACCTCAGTGATGGCTGAAAGGAGAGGGATGAAATGGCCTGAAAGATTTAAGAGTCTAAGTCCAATGCTGGAAGTGAAGCATTCTGTGAGGCTTCCATTCCTAAGTCATTTTTGAAAGTGAAGCTTGGAGGCTTTCCATGCTGAATAAAAATCCTAAGAATACCTCAGTGATTTATAAATATCCTTCTTGCTATTCCAGAGTTGTTACTGCCCAAGTCACTTTGAAAGTGGTATTTAAACTTCCTAGAGTTATCAAGAAGGAACTCAATTAATATCTAGTCTACCCAAGACAGGATTTACTCTACTATCCCTGACAGATATTTGCCTAACCTGGTCTCAAAATCCTTCTGTGACGTACATCCCACAGCCTCTCCAGGCAAACTATTACTGTACTGGACTATCCAGATCAATAATAAGTTTTTCCAAATGTCTGATGTAAATCTCCTGTGCTGTGGTTTAAGCCTATTACTTGTCCTTTCCCTTGTGGACATTTCACAGCCTTTCAGTCATGGGAATAGCATTACGATGCATTCTCTCATTCAGTTTTTTTTAGCCTTAGTTGAGGATAAAAAACTGTCCCCTTAGGCACTGTGAAAATTTTTACCCAAAGCCAGCTTATAAAGCAGAGCTGCTTTGTTAATACCTTTATAAAATAGCAATTTCAGGATAAAAGCATACTGTAATGGCATATGGCAGGAAAGCCTGATACAACTGCGTCCACTTCAGAGACTTCATGGTTTAAATGGAGATTTGAGGTTTTATCATTTGCCCAGCTTTTTACCTATTGGGATGTCAGGAATATCAAAAGTGTCAGTAGGCAGCTACCTTATTCAAATTACTCGTCTTGCTTCTGCAGCTGAGGCTTGTAGCTCTGCACAGCATTGCGTGTTGCTGGATGAACTGAACAGTTCACTCACAGCAACTTGGCACCTTCTGCAGCACTGCAGGTATTCTGAATCAAGGTCTGACTTAGTGTCTTAGCACCAAGCAGGATGAAGCCAACTTAGTCATGTCCAGGCTCCACTAGATAAAGCTACAGATGTAGATACTGAATTATAGCCTGGTCTTCCCCTGAAGCAGTTCCTACTCTGTTTAAACCATTTATTTCCCACCCTTTTTGACTGAAAAGGTTTTGATTTTGTATTCATTTTCTAGCACTGCAATTAGGAGTCATGCCAATTTGTGCAGACTTTACTTCTGTGTATTTTTAGAAGTACTATCAATGCTTATTGATTTAGTCAGCTACGTGGAGAAATGCCCCTTCAAGAGCACCCCCAGACCATGCCTGCCAAACTTTGGGTGTCCATGTCTGAGGAGGGAGGTAGGGGGATCATTAGAGAGAGCACTGTACACTATGGCCACCAAAAGCAGCAAAATGAGTTTCATTTTTGAGTTTCTTCTTTGAATGTATTCATAATGTTTGCATGTGTCAGCTCTGCTGAGGTGGCATCTCAGGTTTTAAATTAATATTGTTGTAATGCACTTCTTTTTAATTAAAAAAGAGAGCTCCCTTGTAGGAAATTTCATAAAACAAAACTCATTAGTAATAAACAGATTAAATCTTTGTCAGTTAATCAACACTATAAACTTCTGAGTATTTGGAGAGCAGTGTGAGATAACACTGTCGTCATAATAAGAGTGTTTGAAATCATCAGGGATCCCACTGTGCTGTTTGGGTGGTGAGAAAATAATGATTGAAGATGGGTCCCCCTACAGCGCTCACATGTGAATTCCCCTAAAGATTAAAGCTGCAAAGATCTAAATTTGATGTTGGCCCTATCTCTAAAGATTTTTTTTTTTTTAATAGTAGGCAATGGTGGTGGGTAGCACCAAACAACTTCTTAATGATGCTTAAACCAAAACTGTCACAATGCCACAAAGTTTTTGAGCTAGTGGTCAGTGACTGATCATGGGCTGGGAGCTTTGCAGCTTTCTCAGAGCAACTGTTCCCAGCTGATCTGAGGCTTTAACCTGTGCTGGAGACTGCCCTGTAAATTCCCTATCTTCTTCCATCCTGAATTCTCAACACAGTCATTTCCACCAGAACTGTGGCAGTCCTCTCATCCCACGTGCGCTGGCGTTCTGCCCAGGTCCAGCTGTCTCCTGGGGATAAAGAACACAACAGAAGAGACCACGTAGCTTTGGGCAGGGACCTCTCTGAAGAAGGCTGGGCATACTAGAGTAGGACAGGGTGTAACCTGTCTGGCTGGTAGTGTATCAACACCTCCTAACCCACTATCATTTGGAATAATGCACATATAGAAGATTATGCTCTAAAGGCATTGACATTTTCTCCAGTGCTACTAGGGACGTGTCGGAGCTCCTCAATGTCACCCTGGGGGGCTCTTTGGAGCTGTTGGGATTATTTGGGTTCTTTCTTGGAAGTGTATGAAAAATTGAAGTGGGCTGGAATAAAAATAGGGGGAGTGAGAAAAATGAATCATGTTTGTCCACATATGGCAAACTTAGTGGAGTGTATTATCAAGAAGTTATGATCAGAGGGACAGCAAGTGGGAGTCATATATAATTATTACCTTTTAATTTCTCATCTTTATTTGGTCACTGCAGCCATAATTGCATGCGTTTTGTCATAGAAGTGTCCATGTTAATCAGTTTTTTTGTAGCATGAATTACATGAACAGTAGTGGTATTATATTAAGTTTGGAACACCCTTATTGCTTAAAATACACAGTGAATGTTAGGTTATACTGCTGCCTCCAAAGATCTAAATTCGAATACAGTGTTGGAGTACAAGTGAATTGGCCATTATTACTTTATTCTTCATTTATGGATGTTGTGTTACAAAATGCAGCCTGCTTGATAGATGTCTATTCTGGAAAAAAAAGAGTCCCAGTTCTGCCTCTTCATTAGAACTGAGTGCATAGGCAGCTGTAAAACAAACAAAACCTCATGTGGATGGTTCTGTTAAAAAGGCAGGAACTGAACTGCACTGATTAATTTCAGAGTCATTGAGGACTGTTTCTTTTTAGAAATCTTTAGCTACCATGACACTGTAACTTTTGAAGATCAGATGCTAAGTGTTCTCACTTTTCTGTCACTTCTTCCAACTGGACATCTGTGTGCAAAAGTAGAATTTATTTAAAACATCCCTTTCTTTTCCTCATATTGTGGTATGTCTTCATATAGTATGTCTCCAAGCAGTTTTTGCAGGGCCAAATTGTTTACAAGTACTTTCTTCGTATTCATGATTACAGTCAGCTCTTTGAATTTAAATTTTTTATTAAATACCTTTATGAAATGCTAGGCACAGATTTACTGGGAAGGGAATGAGAGAATAACAGAGCTGTTGCGTCCTTACGAACAACCACATAATGCATTTTTGTGTCATGTGTTTGGGACTGCTTCTGCCTTTGAAGTGTATTTGTGCATTTGAAGAAAGAAGCACAGACACTTTTTGTTTTGGTTTTTCTTTTTAAATATTGGAGTGGAAGATCTCTTCCTATCAAAAGGCCAAATGCCCTGGTTTGGTAAAATGGGCTGCTTGCAAGGATCTATGTGATCCTTCTGATAACACAGCTTTCCTACAATACTGTGTCATTTGCAGGGTGGGTGATCTTCACATATTAATGGGCCTTAAAAGGACAATGTATCTCATGATTATCATAATTTATCTATTCATCTTGTCTCCCTTACTTTTTCTGTTCTCTTTTTTTTTTTCCTTTTCAGGATGGAGTAGGTGTAGATGAGAAGCTGTCTTTACGGCGGGTGGCCGTCGTAGAAGATTTCTTTGACATTATCTATTCCATGCATGTTGAAACTGGGCCTAATGGAGAACAAATCAGAAAACATGCTGGACAAAAGAGAACGTATAAAGCAGTAAGTATAAAAAACAACTAAAAGTGAACACAAGTCTCTAAAAATGTGAGTTATTTGGGCTTAGTCACATGGTATGAGACTTGTGGGGGTTTTTTTTCCAACTAGATTAGTACTGACACCCTCACTCTCAAATTGATTTCATAGATCTTTCATTAGTGCATGAAAACAGATTGTTTAGAAATCACATTTGCTGTGTAATAAGGGCAACATCCACTGATCTCACTAGAGATTCTCTCATTGGTACAAGAAGTGATTATGCTATTTCTATGATGGTTTCACAATTTTTCTTGTAGCTCTGTATTAATGAATTGCTATTAAATGGATGAAGTATTAAAGAAGACTTAGAAGGTATTGTCACAACTTGGCTAAATGGTTTACTGTATTTCAACATATATATGCAGGTGCCTTATAGTTTATTGCTGCAGACTAAGTAATACCTAGTGGTTTAATGGTATGAAAACCTGTAAATGTCCTAAGTTCAAAGTGCTGGAAAACTACTAGGTACAATAAGGAATATGCATACCTGCATAAACTGGCTGAGTAGAGAGAAAATATTATTTCTAAAATTTTAATTGCATCAGTACAGTGTTAAAATAGCTATAAATAGATTTTGTGATTAGGGACACAAATATAACACTTCACTGTCTTACGGAAAGCTAATGAAACCTTTGCTGCACTTTCCCAAGATGCTTAAAGTGCATGGTCTTGCCTGGATTTGGGTGACCAGCTTTCCATATGCAGGGCTGTGATAGTGCCAGGCCCACTCAGAGGCTGATCCTGACCCACCTGCCCATCTCTTTCCAGTTGCTGAAGCACCAGGGGCTCCCCCAGGGTGGCAGGGCAGGGGTGCCCAGCCAGAACCCATCACACACCCCTGGCCAGACTGCAGGGCATCCGAGGCACCTCACCCCCTGGTCCCAGTGAGATGAGGCTGGCAGGGAGCTGTGGACAGGGCCCTGAGGTGACCTATCACCCTGAACACAGTTCTTCATCTTAAAAACAGCCTGCAGTTATGTGAGCTGTTTTTCATCAGAGGTCACCAAAATATGGGGAAGCTCCAGGTTTCTGATTCAGTTTTGGCTCTAAGAAACAGCTGGTTCTCCATTACTGGTTTTTTTTCACCCATCTAGCAATCCTTTCTCTGTATCAGTGAATCCCTTCACAGATATTTTATTTATAGGCTATTTCAGATGGTTTGTTGTGGGATAAGCTCTTGGCAAAATTTCTTATAATTTGTTCCCAGAGGTATTGACCTTAAGATAGACATATGGAGACATCTTTCATCTGGGTGTGCTTTTGTAAAGCCTGGAGTGTTATTTCAGGGTGAACTAATGCAAACTCTCTAAATTAATTTTCATCTGGCACCTCAGACATTTTGATACTTTGTCTTCTCTTTCAGAAAGCATTAGAAAAGTGATATTTTCCATTGACCTTTCTCTTTCTATTTTGTTTCACTTCAGGAAGCTGTTCAAAGGTATAGGTCACAAATGTCTTAGAATAATATACAGCTATAAGGCATGCTGCCAACTATAAATACAATACTTCAAGTCATCATCCCACAAATGTGTGCCAAGTATAATATTTACTACCGTAAGAATCCCACGATTGCAGGTCAGATAAGAAATTTGTTTATTGTGAATAGCGTGAAAGACTAGTGTACCTTCAGTGAGAAGAACTATTTGTGCAGATTCAGTAGCCTACACAGTAGTTTCAGCTATTGTCAACTGTTATTGCAATTGAGACATGATCCTGTTGCATCATTAAGGATGCCCAAATGTAAGTTTTTTGATGATATCAGTCTGCAGTATTTGTGCATTCATTTCATTGTATATTAATTTATCAAGGGCACTGAGTCATATTTCCCAGTGACAGGATTCACATATATAATTTTGAAAGACTTCCAAAGATTAAAAAAATGGAAAAAAGACTCCAGAAGAAATTAATTTCAATTCTTGCTCTCTATTCTTACATAACAATTACGTTAAGTAAAAAGGCATTAAACTCTACCAGACCATCTGGGGAAATGCATGCTCCTTTACTGGACCTGTCCATGAAAATGCCTTTACTAAAAATTAAGAGCTGTAGTGTCAGGCTGTTCCAGGAAGCCATGCAATATCTACCTCCTCTGTGTCACTGTAAGGAGGAAAAAGGTAGTATCTCGGGTAACTGTCTCCCAAAACATTATACTCTAAAAGCTTTATAAATCAAACTGAAGTACTTTGGCAGGGTTTAATTTCATTAAGTGAATCTGGAACAAGATTAATTTAGTCTTGTTTCTTTATTCACATGTCAGAAGTGAATCATCCCTGAGATCTCTGCATGTATTTATCATGCATAAGTATTCACCAAATGGTTTGAGTTAAGAACTTTTATGGGAGAGATGGTTCACAAACTGTATGCTACAATTGCTATTTGTAGTTCACAACGCCTGGCATGAGATGGTCATGTTGCTTCTGTTCTCTGACTGGATAACCAAAACCTTTTAGCAGAGAAATTATGGGAGAAAACACCACAGTTTTGGTACAAAATTCCTGAACTTCTGAAGTTCATAAATACTGTCATGGATTTTCAGTACCTAAGTATTTCTGAAAAATTAATGGCACAGCCCTTGAGAATTGCAACATACTGATTTTAAGTAATTAATTTGCTTATATGTGTGTGAGTCTCATTTTCAATGGTGAACCTGCTCCACTCAAAGTTTTGAATAAGCATGATTGGAAGGGTAATGAAATTGCCAAAGGTGACTTAATTAACTACTGTCTGCATTACATAGAGTAACAAATTTGGTCTAGTTAGAGTCTTTTAAATTTTTGATAGAGTCCCCCTGGGTGCTGGAGTGGTAAAATACATCAGAATGTCTCTCTAAAAATGTGTTCAGAACACTTGACAAATTCAGTTAGGGAATCTGCATTGCCTTGTTGATGTTAACTGTGTGGAAATGCATGATATTTTTACAACGGATTGATTTGTGTGGAACTTCCTACACTGGCACTGTGCAGGAAGATAAATGGGATGCTGTACTTGAGACCTCTTAAAGAACAGAGTACTGGAAAGAGCCTTTCAATTTTAATTGGGACAGCAATATACCAAGCTCAAACTTTAGGATTTTTGGCACAAACCCTCTAGATAAGTTAGGAAAGCATCTGTCCTTTAATATTTAAGTTTAGAATAAGGTCCCATTCTCTTCTCCTCTGCACACTAAAAGATCAGAAGGGAATTGTATAAACTCTGTGTATATGATGTGGGAGAGTAACCTTGAAAAATACGTGAAACAGGAGTGTCCTATTTAACTGGCAGGTTTTGGGCTCATTTTTGGGTGCCTTACTTGTATACAAGGTAAGATTGATGTACTGTGTTCCCTGCCAGCATAACAACCTAGATGTGGATTATATATGCAAAATGAAACCAAGAACTTAAAATCATATCCAGAGTACGCCAGACTGAAGGAATAATTAACGTGGTGCTTTTAATCTCAGCTAATTTCCCAGTTCCTAGGGAAGTTTACAAACAGGGAAAACATTGAGGGTCTTGATCTGGGAGATAATTCCCTCACAAGGGCAGGATATGTGACACAAGGCCTGGCCAAGTCGGTTGCTCAGCGGGGGCACAGGTGACTGGGAAGATGCAGAAGGTGAAAAGAGCATATTCCTCAGGGCAAAGGAAAGCAGCAGTGCCCAAAGAGGTCCGTGCTGGTCCTGCATTCCCCTGGGTCCTCTGCTGGGCCTCACAGGAGGTGGAGTGAAATGCTGATGCAAACGATGTCAGGAGAAGTATCAGGATCTCGCAGGGGTATCTCTGTTAGCAGTTGCTGCCACAGCTCAGTGTCTAAGAGGAACTGCTTTGCTTTGGGGTAGTACTTTTCACTCTGTGTTCTAAGGGAGTTATTTTTGTATAGGCATCCCACTCTGAAAGGAGAACTGTGGCATCAAACTGGGGATGGGGATGCAGGGGAGAGAAGTGTTCAGGAAAAGAATCCATCTGGTGTATTTGGGAAAGGCATGCAACAAGTGCATAGCAGGCTTTCTGTGTCTTTGTAGAGCTACATTTCTTGATTGAAACTATTCATCTGTGTCTACAACTTAAATACAAGTGCTGAGGGGTATATCAGAGGTGGGAGTAACTGCGGAAAGTTGTGGCTACAGTAGCAGCATAATGCAACAGGCTTAAGCTGTCAGGACAACTTTGTGATTCAGTGCAAACCAGGAAAAAAATAGCCTTATTACATTTTTCAGGAAGTGCAAATGGTCTGTGATGAGACTGAAGATCTAAAACATCTGTGTTACCTCTCACACCCAGCTGTAGGTACTGTTATGCCAGATGAAGTGATGAAACCCTATATTTCAGAATAGATTTGATTTTCCTTACTTTGTTTTAACATCCTTAAAAAATATATTAGATTTTCATTCATTTAAACAATTGAGTAGGTGCCTCACCTTTCTGTGTTATATCTGGGCACATTTTCCCACAACTAAGTGCATCATCTAGCTGAGAACTGTGTGTAAGTCTCATAGCTACCTTAAGCACGTTTAATTCTATGTACATATTCAATTGAATATTTTTACCCATGAAGGATGAGCTAATATTTGTCTGTTGAGCCTGCTAGTCTCTGCAAAACCTTGAAAGATGACAGCAGTGAGCTTGAATTGCGAGTGAGGGTTATCATGTCTGAGCAGGTGAACTGGGTTGGTTAATCAGCAACCCATGAAAGAAAAAATATGAAGGAAATACTAATGTGTCAAGGGAAAGTAACTTGAGACAAGACTCTCATCAGCTAGGTGGTACAAAAAGGTATAACATCTGAGGCATTAACAGGAGTCTTTTGGATGTGGGGCAATATCCGGGGTCTTGTGCCTCATCCAGCAGTTTCAGTGATAAATGTTTCTTGATTTTGGATCAAGCTTTTGAGTAGCTTCTCTCTCTCCTGTCAGCCTAAGGAAAGCCTTTTCGAGACTGAGAAACAAGGGGTTACTCTTTTTCCCTCCCAAAACAGGAATGTGCTTGTGAGTTCCCTGTGAGCATCACACTGAGTGTGTTTTCCTCAGGGAATAATTTTTTGACAGGTTGCAATGTGAGATAACATCATCTCCTTCCTGATTAAACAGGGCTAAAGTAGGTTTGGGGCTTGGCTGGCTTCTGTAAAGGACAGACGTTGTCCTTGAGGAAGTGGAAGAACTTGAGCTTTGTGCAGGGCCTTAGCATGCTTCAATTCTTGCATCCACACCATTCTGGTGTGCATGACAAAACAGCCAAGCCCCATGCAATTTTGCTCTATGGGTTTGTTCCTGCTTCTTTGCAAAGGGTGAGTGTTTAGTGTCCTGGCAATTGTCCCACTAGCAGGTGTTTCCCATTGCTTCCCTCACAGAAAGAAACTTCTGCTATATGGGGAGGGAAGGGATGAGAGCTGTGAAGTGCAAGTTTAGCACATGAGGGAACAGCATTTCCCACAGTGTAGCAGGGTAGCGAGCTCTTGATAAAACTCCCAGCAGTGATAGATCTGATTTCCTATGTCAGCTTTCTATTCTGACCTCTTGCTGAGGAAAGGAGAGGGCTTCCCTTGGCTGGCTCGCCCTGCTGTCATCATGAAACCAATTTCTGCCACCTGGTTTGATGGCTGTGGGCCCAGGACAGATTACCATCTTCACTCTATCCGTTTCTCACTCTTTCCCTCCTCCAGGAGTCTTTTGATCTTCTTTCCCCCCTTTACCCTCCTTAATTAAAAAAATACAAACACACGCACAAAATCTCTATTCTGACACATTGTATCTTCCAGACTACACATCCATCCTCCATGTTAATTCTTTAGAGGTTAATAGGTTCACTTGCAAAATTTCACTCCCTCTCCTCACACTTGTCTTTCCTACTCTGCCATATGTGTCCTAAAATCTGCCTTTCAGTTTAGGACTTGTTAATTTTCCAAGCAAAAATTTAGCTCTGAAAGCTACATCATCACAACATCCTGCATTTAAATCCTCTGAGTATGGGAGAGCATAAAGGAAACTTTGCGTGTCTTCTCTGCCTGGAGTGATGCAGTAAGAATGCAATAGGCTTCTCACAGACAATTAGGACATTCATTGCTTAGCTCCAATGTAAATCAGATTACATGCTCAGGTAGTGGATTACTTGCCTGTACTAGTTTTGCTCTTCATGGGATCCAATAAACAAGCCTAGACAGGCCTTCATTGCTGGGCGATGTTTTGGATGCAGTCATATATGTCAAAATATATCAAAGACTTTTTGTTAATGGTGAAGTAAGCTTTGACTCTGAAGCCACTGCAGTCAACTCATTTTCCTCTCAATTCAGAGTTAAAACCAAATATATGTAGATGTGCATGGATCGTGTTGTTGGGAAATGTTTGCTTCTTGTCCTCTAATTTATGAGGCTAAAATGAACCCTGTATGATACTTGCAGTTTTTGCTTAATGCTCTCTCTGGATGTTCTGTTTCTTCTTTATATGTCTTTACAATGTAAAAAAGCATTTAGCTATAAAAGCTATACTTAGTACACAATACCTAACCACCTGCTAGAATCTGCTTTTCTGATTTCTACTTGATACAGAATATATCCAGTTATGAGGTAACACATCTCCACAAACAGTAGCAGATGTACTGATGTGCAATAAAAACCCCAGTAAGAGTAAGGAATCCCATAAGGATACTTCTAGAGCTTCATATTTGAGAAAAGTATACTTATAATTTTATTTTTAATCAATCCAAGTACTTTTATCAATATGGTAAATCAGCACTCATTGGTATTTGATTGGAATGGGCATGTGCATGAGAAGTTTCTTCTAAGTCATGCCAAAAATATGCCAGTCTGATTTGTCAGTGTATGGGTGTAAATAATGTAGTATCCCCCAATTCTTTTTTTCTGGCTTTATGTTTTCTTAAAATTTAGAAAATTTAGAAGTGTGTGCATTTTTTTTTTTTTTTTTTTTTTTTTTTTTGGTGTGTGTGGATTTACAATAAACCAATACTCTTTTTTTACAACACATCACTGAAAAAGATGTTCTGGCTATATATTTTATTAGCTAATAGCCTTGCTAATAGAGTGCTAGGAGCTGGGCCACTGAAGGCAGTGAGAGGATACAGCATCAGCAAGGACTGAGTCATTACTTCCTTCTTTTGGATAGAATAAAGGACAGAAACAATTTTTCCTGATGAAATCAGACCACTCAGGTATTTCTGTATAATTACTTCGAAGGTGTCATAGGCCTCCAGGTTGTGCTCTGAAATACTCACATGCAAACCAGCTCCATGAACTACATCAGTCCAGTCTCATGCACAACCCAGTAAACTCTACTGAGAGGTGAAATATAGGATTTTATGTTCAGCCTTGTGCTAATTTGGTTGAGCATTTCTTGGTTACAGCTGGTTCATAGCTTGGCCAGAGCAAGCATGTGGGATCTGCATCTTGTAGAGATGAAAGGCAAACAAGGGTCTGCACTGTTGGGGGCATGAAATTGTGGTGTTGGGGGGAGGCAATTAATAAACTTTCTGGCAGTGAAGGTTGGAGAGAGCTTCCTTTCCTATATATTCAGGCAAAAAGAAAAAAGGAATGCTGTGGGTTATGCTCTTTTAATGTGATTCCTGTTGTGTTATGCCAATTTATACAGGCTGAAGCCTGGGAATGTCAGTGATTGATTCAAATTATAAAATAAACAGGGGAGGAAGCTGGTGAAATCTGGAGTTATTTAGGGAAGGGCATCCTTAAAACTGTGTTGCAGTGGGAGGTTGGAGACATGAGCATCTGCTCTGTGGACAAATTTAGTCATAAAACCCGGTTCCCTTATAGTCAGTGGAGCATACCTATCAAATCTAGGCCTTAGCTCACTTCCTCTCCATGGAGGAATTTCTTCTTGTTTGAGCAGAACTGGAATTTTGTCAGAGATGCTTGATTAGAATAAATGAAGTGTTCGTATCAAATGCAGGTGACTAATGAATCCATGGGTAAGCTCCATTAATTTCAATACAGTGCTAAACATGTTAAATGTTATAAGAGAGAGGTTGCTGTGTATGTGCACTTTCCAGTTTTTTCAATGGTAAATTCTAGCTGATTTTAGGTTCTCCTTTTAGTTTCCGTAAAGCATGAGTATAACCTGTGTTTTCATGTTTAGAAAGGTAAATAAGCATCTGTTCTGTGAGCTTAAAAAACAGGAAAATATAATCTAAAAATATATTTTTAGTAGGATTTCCCATTCAAAAGTGGCTTCATTTAGTGTCTTAATTTTCAGAAAAACTGTTTCGGGCCCAGAAAAATCTTGCCAATTTTCATCACAGAACAATATTTGCTTTTATACTAATTCTTGTCTCCCTACCTAGTAAGATTTCTGTTATATAAGAAAACAACAATAAAAAGCCTAAAAATCAATGTTATAAACATGATGGTACGTTTTGCATGTCCATTTTAACAATGCATAATTTCTATGTATTGACATGACACACATCATGTCAACAAACATTAATTTAAACTCCACCTATTTTCAGTAATACTGCCACTGGATTAATTTGGTCCATGGAGTTTTAAGAAATGTAAGATTCGACACAGGTTAAGTAGGTGACAAGTCAAGTGGAAGAGTGTAAAAGAGTTAAAACTGATCATTCCTCCTCCTCTGAGCACCCTTGTGAGGGGCAGAAGTGATTTGCACAGTATGTAATCCCATTTACATCCAGTTAAATCTTTCTGTAGCCACACTTTCATACACACCATCTCCATTCTTCTTCAGTTCCTGCTGAGACTTGCATCTCAGCATAGTGCTTGATAGGAAATCAAATTCTGGTGTAGGTTTTACAGTAGGGAAGTACAAGCAGATTAACAACTCACTCTCTTAATCTCTCTTGTTGGGACTTGGTCTTTCTTTAAGGATTATCTCCATAGTAAGATAGCCACTATAGTTGGGAAAAAAGAGGCTAGAGATTGATTACAACACTTGCACTGTTCAATGTATATACATCAGCATAAATAAAGAATCACAGAAAAACCATGAATTTGCCTTGTATTGGCTTGAAAACATCCAAGTTTGGTTGTTTTCATCAAACTCCACCCATGTGATAAAGCTGCTCCAGTGCACTGGAGTGTAACAGTTTCTGCTGGTGTCTGGTTTGAGTGTCTCAAGACAACACTGTTCTGGTTATACACTATAAAGAGTTTTTCTCTACAGATTTTTAACTCCCTTTCAGGCAGTGGTGGGCTACAATTAGATCTTTCTTGGCCACATTACCTATATGAAAGAGTTCTGTTTCCCTCAACCTTTCCTTGAAGATTTCCTTTAGGTTCCAGCTGCTATGATGGCCTGGCTCAGAGCCATCTCTTGCTTCTTAGCAGCCTTCTTAAAGTGTGAAGTGGAACTGTGAACTGTGAGGGGAAGCCTGGGCACATTATTCCAGCTGCTTTTTTACCAGCACTGAGTAGAGAGGGATAATAATTTTTCTTGATCTGCTGGCCATATACTTAAAGTAGCCAGTATGAGAGATAGTTCGTCTGTGATCAGAGAGTATGCTGTTAGCTCATTTTCAGCTTGACACCAACCTCCAGGTCCTTTTCAGCAAGGCAAAATGTCCATAAAGACAGATGCATCCTTTGGGGTGATGGGAATGCAATCTTTAAAACCAGTAACAACTGCTTCCTCCTCTCCCCTTTCAACAGAGAAAAAAATCCCTCTGGTGCCTGCTTGTGAGTATGTGGTTAGAAACAATGATATTGTTGAAACCAGGAAACAGCTAAAATCTGTTGTTTCAAGATATTGCCAGGTAAAGCACAGTCTCTAAAATCAACTGATTCACAAATTCTCTAACTATTAGTAAAAATAACATAGGTACTCCAAAGTATAAAATCACAAGCTTTCTAAGAGTATTTTCACAAAACGTTCAAGTACAAAGTTAAAATAGTAAGGCAACCTTCATTGCTGCTAATTCATCAAGTCCTATATCTGTCTATGTATTGTTACAACAAAAATAAATAGAACACTTAAGACAAGTGCTTTGTTTTTTTGGCGTTGGCTATTAAAAAAAGGTCTCTCTTCAAATTTTTTTTTATACCATTCCACAGTGGGATAGCTGTTATGTGTAAATCTTTTTGCTGAAAGGTATTTGAAATTAATTGTAAAAAGAAAACCACCCCCCATTTGATATAAGTGGAATTTTGTTCACTACCAACCGTTAGTAGCCCTTAGATGATAAGTAGGCAGATTGGAGGGATGTTTCTTGAAATCCTACGTAGTACGCAGAACATGCTTTCATTGTGCTTCCTGGCATTAAAAGATAATGTGCTTTATTTGGAAATATGATGATCAGGTCTGTTAAATCATGCTCAATCAGCTTATATAATAACACCTATATTTTGTTATTAATTTCAGATTTCAGAGACCTATGCCTTCCTACCGAGAGAAGCGGTGACACGATTTCTAATGAGCTGCTCAGAGTGCCAGAAAAGAATGCATTTAAACCCAGATGGAGCGGATCATAAAGGTAGTTTTAGTGTCAAATAGTGGGATGTAAAGTAATTTTATTTCTAAGACCCATTTATATTTTCCTAGCTTAAGTGAGAGTTCATATAAATTTGGTAGACTGTAACAGTTCAGTAACTCAGATCATCTCATTTACTTAAGCTGGAAGGTAGTGAATCTTCTGCTTTCCCTTAAGGATAGAGTGTAATACCATCTGCAACTTCAATAGAAAGATGATTTTATCTGGAGGAAATAATTAATTTTGCTATGGAAATGTTTGTATGGGAGCTTAAGCATAAGGAATAGATAAGGTATATGTGCTGTAGTCATTTAGGGTAGAAGAAATTAATTTTCAGGGTTTGAACTTGGTTTTCCTTTTTATTTGGGAGACTTCCATTTGTACAGCCTACAAGCAATTGAAAATGCAAAAGTTAGAGCTAAATAACACAACAGTTTGACTTTGACTGCAGAGTAGGCTGACATAGCCTCCGCAATTACCATATAATGCATAATAACTATTTTTTTTTGCAGATAATGGAAAACCTCCAACTTTGGTGACCAGTATGATTGATTACAACATGCCCATTACTATGGCTTATATGAAACACATGAAGCTACAGCTGCTAAACTCACAGCAAGATGAGGTAAAACCTGAAATCTTTAAAGTTTGTTTTTCTGTTCTCCTATATTCTTTTGTACTTGTCTTTGGGGTAGCTAGGAAACTGAAGATGATTGTTGATCCCATCTTTATAATTTTGTTGCTAAAACAGTCAGTCTGAAGCCAAGGCAGGGTTGTTTTCAAGCAATCAGATTGAGAGAAAATATCATGACTTATGACCCTTCTATGATGGGGCTAGTGAGCTGTACTTGAAATTGCCTGAAGGTGCTCTTTCACTGCACCAGGGGAAAGGGTGATGGGGGCAGCATGTTCACTCCAGGCTCAGTTCTGTGCCCAGCAGTGACTTCCATTGTCTGCTTCTAGAAACCAGTACTGTCAACTGCTGAAAGGACTGCCATGGTTTTCTCAAAGTTAGCAACCACAATGCAACACATTGTACTGACAGAGACGAAAGTCCTGGCAAAATCAGTTGAAGTCTTTAAGGCAAAAAGCTTAATAATAAGAGTAGGAGTTGCTTTTGAAATTTTGAATAAAAAGGCAGAAAAAAGAAGGGGGAGAAGCAGACTGAGAATCAAGCTTCTTCATAGAGAATTGGGGTTGAATTGTATTTATTTCTTTTCAAAGATTGTTTACTTTCTCTGATTTATTCAGAGTTTTCCCAAATCTTAAGAAGTGCTTCCTCAATTGACAGGCACATACCAAATTATTTGTAGTAACCTCATTTTGCTAGAAGTTTATTCATTTACCGTTTAAGTTGGCTAGTAGAAGCTCAGCTATGTGCCAGCCATAAAACAGGTCTGCATTCTGTGTCTTTCCATCCAACTACAAGATATTTTTAATAAAGAAAGCCTTCAAAAACCAACTTACCAGCTGGATTATGTCAAGACCCTGACTGACTTCTGACTTGTGCAGTCAACCAGATTTGTTTTCCCAATAAGTAGATATGGGCAACTGGTAGAGGTTTCATTAATTATTCAACACTCCCTAGAACGGGGATTTTATCACTCTTCTAGAAATATCAGGATCTTTGTTTCACTTTGGCCTTTTTTTTTTTTTTTTCTTTTTTAATTGCAGAGGGTATAGGGAGAGGTCCCGAACTCAAACTTCTTCATGCGTAAATACATCCTGGTCATCTTTTCTTTCTATTGAGTCTCCTGATTATTTGAGGGATCTGGAAGTAGAGTTTCAAGTAGCAGGAAGGAAGAGGCTTTATTCTGCAGTAGCCTTAGAAATTAAAGGACTCCTTGGTTTTTACACCTTTTCGCTTTGAGAATTAGTGCTTCCACTACATGATGGATCAGGACCACATGCCACACAGCTTCTGTAGCCTGAATGTTTTGGTGTAATCTTTCTGGTCTGATGACTGAAATTTTCGTTACACCAGTTTTTCATCTAGACAAGCCAGTGGCAATGATATGGAGGCAGCAGGACTTAACATTGCTTGGTATTTCCCTGCCCAGCTCAGTTTTGCAGCTCTGTTGTTACTGTGTATGAAATGCCTGCAGCAGTGGGTTTATGAAAGTAATTTTTTATATATTTTAGTAATAATAACTTTTTTAGGGTAGAGTAGGCACAAACAAAGTTCTGGATTTATGAAAGTAATTTTTTGTATGTTGTAGTAATAATGACTTTTCCAGAGCAGAGTGGGCACAAGGAAAGTTCTCAAGATAGTCCTTATGTCTTTTCTCAAAGCACAGTTTTGCCAAGGTTTTCTTTTTCCCCCGGGCTGTACATTTGTTACCCTGAGAACAAAATGACAGTGAAAAGGTTGTAGTACAAAGTAGCAAGATATCTGGTTCAAACTATTTCATACACTTTAAAAACAGGCTTGGGTTTGTAGGAAAGATTTAATCAATCATATCTGTATTCTTGCATGAATTTGAGACAGGAGTAAACTTGGATCCCACTGCTAGCTAGCACAATGACTGAAAGCCTCCTAATTCTTTCATCCTCAATTGGACATTTTTAAGCTGAGACCATTGATGAGAGGGAAACAGGCTTCATCTAAAAGGAGAACTCATCACTGGAATTTAGAGCTGTGCTGCAGCTGCTGTAAAGGTGCCAGTGGTTCTCAGTTTTTGCTCCCATGTCCGTGCAGATTCAGAGAGATGTTTACACAGTTTGGGAAGTGAGGTGGAGGTATTCCACAGTGCTGTAGGCAAACAGAGGCTGCCCAGGTGTGTTGTTTCATAACTGTGCAAGTGTCAGCCAGAGCTCCCTTTCTGTGAGCCCATCAAATTGCCTAACCTCAGAACTGAAATATGGAAGCTGTTGCTTGCTGGTTCCTGCATTGTAACAGACATAGCAATCCAGAAGTTCTGGGGGAGTTTGTTTTCTTATCTTGATCTTTCTTTGAACAAGCAGAGTGCATTTTCCCTAAACCTCAGACCTATCTGGCACGTGCTCTGGCCCTATCTGTCTGGGGCAGGGGGCTGGTGGGCACCAGTTTCATCTGTGAGGGATGTGTTTGGGTGTTTGCTGCTGCTGTTATTGGGGTGCTCCTACCTTATGTAAAGGCAAGACAGACAGCTGCCTGTTAGAGAAGCCCTCACTCTTGCATTTGTTTTTTCACAAATCCCTGACAACAAAATATGTTTATTTCTTTGTCACTGTCCTGCTGTGGCAGTGCAGAACAGCCTCATCTTGTGTGTTGTCCCACCCGCTCCTGAATGGCATTTGCAGTACTTCATCCTAATTTACCATGAGTCATTACTGCAGGGAAGTTGCTTTCTGAAAACAAGAGAAATGTCCATGCAAACTGGAAACATTGCTGAGACCCAGGGGAGGAATTCATTTAAGGGTCTAGCACTCAGAAAGAAGCAAGCAGCTCTATTAATACCTGTAGTATCCACTTCACAAAAAATACACAGTAAATCATATTCTAGAGACTGCAATTTTTCTAGGTCAGTTCTGGTGAACAACCCAGAAAAATAGTCATAATCCTGTCTTATCCTGTTTTGATAAAAATATATAAAAAAAAAAGAATTGGAAAAATGTTTCAAAGATTTTCAGGACATACAAAACTATTAGCGATATTTTTCTCTAAGTCCTTTGAAGTACTTTTCTTAACAAGAGTAACCATCTCAGAAAAGTTGTTACTGAAAATATATTGCCTTAGGTTTGTACATTGCATTAGCCATTTCCAGAGCAAGATATGTGGATACTTAATTTCTAATCCATGAGTGTATGTGTGAACTTCAGTGGGACTGAAGCAACCGAAGTCAAACATGTATTTGAATATTTTCTGGACTGGATCCGAAACTGTTTTCTTTTATAATGGGGATAATGATCAGAATTTTTACTGTTTGCCCTTTTTATTTTATCCCTGTTAAATGCTCTGTAACTGGGCTTGATGGATAAATCACATTAAAGATGTATAATGTAGAATAAATTTGCAGTGATTCTCCTGTGATTATATTACTTTTATTTGCCACTGACTGTCATGACCATGCTCAGAACTTTTATAAGCTTTCTTATTTTCATAGAGGTTTCTTTAAACACAGTGTAAGTGTGACATCATGTCAAGGGAATTTGATCATGGATTCTTACTAAGTCAGCTTGCGATTTGGAAATATCTTCCT
Source organism: Picathartes gymnocephalus (assembly GCA_013390045.1). Taxonomy (NCBI): domain Eukaryota; kingdom Metazoa; phylum Chordata; class Aves; order Passeriformes; family Picathartidae; genus Picathartes; species Picathartes gymnocephalus. Next base: position 93,391 of record WEKY01000094.1, on the reverse strand, counting down.
GTAAGTCTTTGTGGTTTAACCCCAGCCAGCAACTAAGAACCATGTAGTGGCTTGCTCACTCCTCCCCTGGGATGGGGGATAAAATCAGAAAAAAGTAAAAACCCAGGGGTTTAGGTAAGAACAGTTTAATAATTTAAACAAAGTAAAATACACTACTACTACTGCTACCACTGCTACTGCTAATTGTAATGAAAGGAGAGAGAGAGAAAGAGGAATAAAACCCTAGAAACAGATGTGATGCCAAATAAAATTCCTCATCACCCAGCCAGTCTCCCTCTGGTCAACTCCTCCCAGTTTATATACTGGGAATGATGCTCTGTGGTATGGAATAACCTTTGGCCAGTTCAGGTCAGCTGCCCTGGCTGTGCTTCCTCCTGGCTTCTTGTGCACCTGTTCACTGGCAGAGCATGGAAAACTGAAAAGTCCTTGATTTAGAGTAAGCGCTGCTTAGCAACAACCAAAACACCAGTGTGTTATCAACATTATTCCCATACTAAATCCAAAACACAAAAAAAATTAACTATCCCAGCCCAAACCTCATTCACAGGGTTACTGACTTCCATATGGGAAAGGTAAAGGATTCAGGCAGGGAATATAGGGAGGTCTCCTCAGCCGAATTTGAATAACAAGGGCTTGGTGTGGGGTCTCTAGTTACTGATCCTTTTCTGGAAAATACTATGTAACTACTATGTAGTATCCTTCTAGTTGAAAAAATTACATTTGTCAGATTATCATACCACATAAATGCTGTATTTTCCTTCCTCTTCTTGAGGTGCTCTGCTTGTTTTCTTAAATACACAAATATTTAGCATGATTACACTCCACACCAGGTGTGGGTGAAACAAATGGGAAGAGAATGAACTGCACATATAATGTGAACAGCGTACCATGCTTTCTGACATATGCCTTTCTATTTGCAGGATGAAAGCTCTATAGAAAGTGATGAGTTTGATATGAGTGACTCAACTAGAATGTCAGCTGTGAACTCCGACCTCAGCTCAAATCTGGAGGAGAGAATGCAAAGTCCTCAAAACCTCCAGGGCCAGCAGGATGGTAAGGCTCTCATTTTGTACAGAAAATGTGGCATTGCCTTGTCTTTTTTCCCATTCTGTGCTTTCATTTAGAATTTGCTTTTCTTCATAGTGTGTTTCATTAAGTAATTTGAAATACATGTTCCCTGTATCTCAGCATGAAGAAGAAATTAGGGGTTTTTTGCAGTTTAATTTATTTGTTGCTTAGGCAACAGGTGAGTGCTTAGGCCACTATACGTTAAGTAGTATTATCTTACTGTTTATATCTATCTATCTATCTATCTATCTATCTATCTATCTATATATCTGTATCGTGACCATGCACAGGCATGAAAGGAAGTGAAACTCAAACCTTTCTAAGGCAACACAGAAAGCTGAGGAAGTTGTTTTACAAGGAGGGAGAGTAGTGTTGCAGAAGCTGGTCATTTGGGAGATAGGAACTGGAATGCTTCCCTCACTCCTGGCTGCCCCCTGCAAGTGACACATGTACACATCCTCCCCCTTAATGTGTCTGACAGCCCTGACAACCAGGGTTAAGGCAAACTAAAATGGCTGAATCAGAACTAAATTGGCTCCTCACACCTGGATTCTTTGCACTTCATGCATCATGGTCATTTGCTAGCTGGTAAAATATTAAGGTAAGAATGGATGTGGTGCATAGTGGCTGATAGGATCTGGTGATGGGTTGGATCTTCAGCTGGGTTGTTCTCCAGACCAATAAAGAAGTAGGATGTCTGTGATTATTTGATAGGCCAGATTCTAACCACAACTGCCTTTTGTCTGAGTATCCTCAAGCTATCACAAATTTTTTTCAACTTTTAACTTAATTTCTATCTGCATATGTTCACTAAAGGAGCAGATGTGATGCACATGATGTATGAAAAGTTAGTTCACTTTGCTGTTGAAGTTTGACTTTTCACAGGGGTAATATATTGTAGTAATACTGCTAACTTAGAGGTTTCAGGCATACTTAGGAAGGTGTCATTTTTTAATGTATCTGGCTTTCACTGTAGTACCATGTTGTAGAAGTTTCACATATATAGTTTCTTAATAATAATTGTATGCATGCATATGTCTGAAATAAAAATTATAGCTCAGTACAGTAACCTGTGAAGAAATGCCTGTCATACACCTGCTGCAACCAGATTCATGTGCCACATCTAATCATATTAGAACCTAAGTATGAATGATAAAATGCTGCAAATCTATCACTTGCTATTTGAAATGTATGGGAAATAAATCCACTGTGGTCTTTGAACTTCAGACAGTGTGATCTTACAGCATAGCTTTAAATCTCTCAGCTTTCCTTCCCTCCCTCCCAGATGGTACTTGCTCACCTTCCTAAGGCAATCCTATTTTTTGCTGTGTCTTCTGGCTAAAGCATCTGCTGATGGAGAGATTTGAAATAGCAGCTCTCTTCCTGCTTCATGGTTTTCCTTTGCTAGCTGTTGTCAGGTAGCAAACCTAACTGTGGCCAGTTATAGCAACACTGCTGTTTCAGATGTGGGAGAAGAGGCTGAAGGAGGAACAGAAAGACATGAGAGAAGTGAGGGGGGAAGAGGAATGATAGGAGAGGGCAGTGTGACTGGAAGAAAATAAAGAATATGAGAGGTAGAGGAATGGAAGTTAGAACAGAACGGGAAAATAAAAGTGAACTTACATGAACTTAGCGGTACAATCCCTTTTGCTATCATAGGCTGCACTGTAAAATTTTACAAATTTAATCCTTAATTATAGTGCACGCACACCAAAATCATCACCAAAGCATGAAATGGTGTGTCTAAAGTGATTCTTGCTCCCTTCCCTCAAACACTCTGTATGTCTGTGGAAGTTTATGTCAGCCACCACATTCAGCCTATAGATAAAGACACTTGGCATTTGCCTTATCTGAAATGTGTTTGCTGCATCCTGGCAGGTGAAAACTTGCTGTTGCATAAGGTGGCCTGTGCACGTGCAGTTAGAAATGGTGTCTGGCGTGGAATGGGACAGCACAGGTCTTCTGCTGCCGCAAACATGCCCTCTTTGGGAGGATAATTTGCTAATGGGCATCACTAGGAAAACTGTTGCCTGGGGTGGATTAAGGACAGCTCCAGTGTACCCAAAGGTGATGTGTTTAATCGCTTTACTTATCTGGTTTTCCATGAGAATATTTTTATTGTCTTTTTTTTTTTTCCTATGGATTTCAGTTGATTTGGGACTAGAATAGAAGCAGTTTGTGTACCCTAGAGGAATATAATAGTGAGCTGGGCTATGCTACTGAGGGATAGATGGAGGCTCCTCTTCCAGTTCAGTTTATCAGAGCATCAGAATGCTGACACTGTATATGTAAAAGAAATAAGATGTTTTCATAGCCTCATCCCTTGGGGCTGTACTTGCATCCTATTTAGACAGGCATTTTTCTTTGGGAATCCATTACAGAGCTCATTCTAGAAAATTTGACCTGAGGTTTCTCAATGTCTTCCAGCTAAATGCTGTGTCCTGTTTCTCATGGTTAGGTTGCTTGAACCTAAATAGAATAAATGCAAGTATGAGAGCAACTCACAGTGTCAGCTGGAAGCAATAGACTTCTCCCAGAAATGCCATGGTAGGTGAGAAAAATGCTGTGCAGGAAGGGAACAGAGACAGAAGGTGCATATTTGCTCGGAGTAGATGGGTGCTGGTACTGCACAAAAGTCCTGGGCTCTGCAAGTGAACTGAGGCTTCATAATACTTGTATTAAGCTTATTAGGTGGAAAGGGTACAGGGAGTTGAGGAAGTAATGAAAAGTGTGGAGAGTTGGTGAATTGTACCCATGGTACTGAAGTTGCTGCAATACTACTAAGGACAGTTCCCACTTTAAATTACCCTTTGTACACTTTTAAATAACGGGGTCTTGAGTCACACCTGCTGGTGAATGGCTGAAAATAGCATCCTGAGCGCCTGCAGGGCTGCTGCAACGATGGGGTAGGAGTTGGAAAAGGGCTGCTGGTCTTCCCTGGGGAGTTAGAAAAGGAAAGGAGCTCTAATTTGCAATTGGTCCATTCCCCAGCTGGGAATGGGGTATGGCTCTCTGCTTGCCAGTGCCTCAGAGGTGTTTCCTCTAGCAGCCAGCTCAATAATAGAGCTGCAAATTGCTCATGTGTTCCTTTCTCTTTTGCTTGCCTCTTGCTTGCCCATTTTCTTGCTTCCCTAGATATGACACAGTTCTGTGCCCAAGCTTGTTCTTTGGAGTGAGCCCTGGGTGTAACTCATCTGCAGGCAAAGCTCCCTCTTGAGAGCTGTCTTTAATTCTCCCTTCTCTTAATAATGCTCTTGGGACTCTGATGTTGCTGCATCAAGCCCTTCTGCCTGTCTCAGACCATAGACAGCAGGCAAGGTTTGTGAACTGAGTTGAAATAAAGGCGCTTTTTTGTTTTTTAAATTAGTGGTTCAACTTGTTAAAAAAGATTTTTGTAGTGAAAACTGACCTCTAGATAGGTCTTCAAAGGAGCAGCAACAGCTTCTACCCTGAGTGAAAATGGGACTTTTGTTGCCCTTGCCTGTTAGCTGGAGCCCTGTGCAGAACAGCTGGGTGTGCTTCCCTCCTCACTGTGGTAGTTCATTAGCTACCAAGACATGAGATACGTAGGGGGATGCTCTGATTAGAGGAAATGAAGAACATATACAGCCCTGGAAATGAGGAGAATTAAGTATAAATTTGACGTTGCATTTTTTCTTGTTTGTGTGTGTTTTACTATGTAAACTATCATGTAAAAGTCAAGGATGAGACTATTTGACTGTAACTCAGTGAAAGATGCAGGATTGATTTATTTTCAGTATTCCTCACTGTACTGAGATATACCAAAACATATAAATGATTAGTCTGGATTTGAGTGGAGGGACTGTGTTCTCTTCAATCTAGCTTTTAGAAAATTATATTTACATGTTTATACATAATTATATACAACTGCCTCTCACAGGCACTGGGTGGAGACATATAGGAGCTTATAGGGTCTAACCATGACAAAATATGTCAGAAGTCAACCTTTAACGGGGGTTGTGCTGTCAATTTAGATGTAGAGATTATTAGGCTTTTCCTGGTTGTATTTTTTTCCAATTTATAGAAAACTGAGCAATAATATTGTAATGCAATGGAGGATCATGTCTTCGAGTAGTTTGTGATCACCTGGATGGTGCCAGTTCTCTTTCCTTGGTGTGTTCAAATTGCCACGTTTTACACAATATAGATGTAGGAAACCTGGCTGTTAACATTAACTATTCCTTTCAGTCATTTGTGTTTGTGACAGATGCAAGTATTGGAGTCAGCCATCTAAATACCTGTTTTCTGCATCAAAGCTATAATCTCTACACAATGGCTTCACCTGAAATAAGTAACATTAGCTGATTAAGTTGTCAAAACTGACTGTCTATCCAAGAGTGCAGTCTTGCTGTTGATTTTTCTCTCTGAACTAAGTCCAAGCCAAGAGGTTAATCCATCTTCTCATTCTGAACTTGTTGTACTGTTGTACTTCTTTCTGCTTTTCTCTTTATTCCACTGAAACCTGGACTTCCTGTCTTGAAACATTGACTTTTCTTTCTTCTCAAAGCAATTGAAGTTCAAGGTATATGAGTCCAAGCACCAATTGCAGGCCACAGTGAAGACAGGCTGGTGAAAAAGCATAATGGAGTAAATAGTCTCTCCTGTTGACAATGTATTGGCCCTGCACTTGATCTTGTGTAAAGTGAGTGGTAGAAAAGCCAACATGAGAGCAGATGATTCCCAGCATTAAATCCATGGCAACCTTCTTGCTGGTAATTAAGAATTTTAAGTGGAAATGTTATTTTACAGTAATTTACAAAATCAGTTTACATCGAGAGATATTGTGCTTTTAAGTTTTGTTCAAGCATTGAAAGGTTTTACAAATGTCTTTGTTCTGTATGAGGTCCAAGTTCACTTGACATCAGTAAAGGCCCACTAAAGGTTAGCCAAAGTGTTTGCAGAGTTTGGATGTCTTTAGACTTCAAAACAAAGCATCTGACATTTCTGTGGTATATGGGCTGGACTGAAATTACCACATGAAGTCATAAAGCCTTAATAAAAATACTAAAACTAAAACAAAAAGCAGTCTGACAGTTTTCTTAGATGCCCCCTCATATACTTTTAGAAAGCCTTTTTATTTTAGGGACTTTTTGTGACTTGACTGGTTTTATTTGCAATCTGTAGATCCATATCAACAAAGCTATAATGCTATTAAATTTGTTTGTAATGCTTATACGTTATACAAGACATTGGACATGCAAATTAATAAACATTTTACTGTGAAGAAAAAGGTAATTTTTGCTTAATACTGAGGGTTTGGGCTAATTAAGAATATTGGCTTAAAAAGAGGATAGAAAAAATGTTACTATTTTTTTTTCTTTGGTGAAATGGCAGACCATTTAAAATTACCTTTGAGCTGGGATCAGGTGATCTGACAATTTTGTGATGTATTAAGACCTTCCAGTCCTGTTCAAGCCATGGAAATTTGCAACATTTTGGGCAATAATCTCACTTCTTATCGCTCAGAGTGAAATGATAAATACTAGTTTTCTAAAAGTGAAAATCTAAGATACCTGCCTGTCTCATGGCAGTGGAAAAGGAGAACAGATGTGGCATACAGAAGCAAAGGTCTCCTGTCTCTGCAGCTGTTGATCTGCCACCTTTTACAAGCACTAGCTTTCTTACTGAATGAAGCAAAAGACAGTGCAGTCACACATATATGTTTCTGAGTAAGTATATGGGCTGCACTGAAGTGCGTCACAGATGTCAAAATCACGGAGGTTTCTTTAGACAGGGAGTTAGTTATAATATGGTGCTCTGTCTGAGAAAATCAGTATCATCTTCACCTAAGCAGAGTTAAAGCATACCTGAGAAATTGGCATGTGATGCTATTTTGCTTCAGTGGAGCTACACCTGGAGAAATGTAGCTCATCAGATTTGGTTTGACGGATTATTATTTGCATAAACCAGTGCATTGTAGTGGAAAGTGTCCCTGCCTGTGGCAGGAGAGTGCAACTAGATGATCTTTAAGGTCCCTTCCACCCAAAACATTCTATAATTCTGGGATTTAAGAAGGAGGAGGAAAATGGTGAAACATGACCAGAAAGTCAGAGAGTTTTGGAAATCTAGTTTCAGTGATGTTTTAATGGCTTCTTTAGAAATGATCCCTTATCAGTGCAAAAGGCACTATGAGTGACACTGTAATGACACTTGAGCAGTGCTACAATGAATTTTACTGAGCCCGGGCAAGAGCTTAAAATGTTGCTGCAGCTGCATTAGGTTAGAAAGTTTCAGCCCTTAACATCGTTAAGGAGAGCTGGGTGGAATTTTCAGCAAATCAAGTATTTTAATGGACTGGCTGCTGACAAGGCAGCTGCTGTGTGCATTGTCATCAGAATACTGAGCTGATACATGAGGCACTTCTATTGTATGAGAGATGAAAATCTTCCTTTGACTCTGCACACAATTAAAATTTGTTCAGAATTAATCGTCAACGTTTCTCAATGGAGAGCGCTCCTTCCTTCCTCCTGGACCTACCTAATCATACAGTGGTCTCGACCTGGGATTTGGACATGAGCACCCACCTCACTGAAGCATAGCAAATGGATTGCTTTTATAACTGACTCTTTTAATATGTAGAATTACTGTATTTACATTGCTAGTTGCAAGCATCTTGAGAGCTGGCTTTAGTGCATATCTCCCCCCTGCTCCATGTTACTTCTGTGTGTCTTATTCCATCTCATAATAACTTGTCTTCTTTTTTGACGTCTCTGTTTGTTTCTTATCTTATGCTGTAATTTGCTTTAGAGACTAAAATATTATTAAACATGAATTATGCATTGAGCAGACTGTGCTAGAGTCTGAGTGGTCTCTTGCAACCAGAGAACAATCTCGTTTCCCGCACCGCCCTCCCAGCTGCACAACTGTCACTTTCTATTACGCTTGCCTTGAACAATTGAGTGTGGCTTGTAATGACAATAATTGCCTCAAAATTGTTTGTCATGTTTGCCTTGTTAGCAACAAACTACTAACTGTTGGTTACAATCAGGTTCTCAGCTATTACTCCATAATTACATCAGGGAATACTTGCAGCCAATAATAGCTGAGAAATTAGAATTATCTTTTCACAAGTAATGCTAAAATGCTTGCAGACCATTCACTCTATTCACAGCCACTCATTTTTACAGCAGCAATCTAGTGGTAAGTGAAGCATACCCCCGTGTAAAAGGTTAGCTGCAGACCTGTATCCTTTTGCATCTTCAGAACACTTGTATTAGTGTCGTATGTGTCCTTTAACAATAGGTATTTCACTTTGTTAATATTACTACCCAACCAAGCTATCTCTTTCTTATGCAAATACTGAAGGGAGTCTGCTTTTTATTTCAGTGTGCAAGTCCCTGTAATTAAGCTTAGCTGGATTTCTGAAAGTACTGTTTGGTTCTGGTTGATATTCTTTGGTTTTTTTTCCCCTATCTTAGTGTATCTCAGGCTGTTCCCTTCTATTTCTCTATAACATCAGAAAAAGGAGGGCATTCTGCTACAGAGATTTAGTTTTGCTTTCCAGTAAAGGCACTCTATCCATTTTATTCTTTCATATGTACCAATTGACTTTAGCAGAGTCTCTGTGCACAGATTGCTTGATTTAATTTGTCTGCTTCCTTATAGTATAGGTGGAGGGTTTTTTTCATAATTACTGTTAAAATGCGTGCTAAGCATTGACTCCCTCTTTTTTTTCCTATTACATACACAATAGAATAATATACTAGAGAATTTTTTTTTTCAGGAAAAGGAACATAAAAGAATGTGTTTTAAAGAAAATTAAATTTAGCCATTGATTCTTTACTTTGTTATATTTTAATTAAGGAAGCTGTTAATTTATTTTTTTTTCTGAACAGGAAATTCCCTGGAGACATTGGAGTGTCTTGTGAAAGATATTTCTAAGGGAAATTTCTTTGAAGCATTTCTTGTTTGCTAAAATATTTGTAATGCTGAATGTTTAAAATTAGTAATAATTTTTTTAACCAAATGCAAATAGTTTGATTACAAGAAAAAAAGGAGTATTTTTTCAGCAGTATAGTGTTTTGTAATATTAAAACACTTAGGAAGTGCTTATATAAATTTTCTTAAGATTTGTTTAAGAGGTGTTTTCAAATAATTGGTTTAATGTTGCTAGATAGTCACCATATTTGTTGTCCTGAGGCAGAGGGACATGCCATCTCTGGCACTTCTTAACAGGATGGAAGAAATGATGCAATCATCCTGAAAGTTTCAGGATAGGCTGAACTCCAGTGGTGTCCTCCAAGTGTTGATGCACACTGATAGCCTGGTTATTGTGAGAAAGATAGTAGAGTTGGTTTGCAGGCTGACTGGAGACAGAAAGATACAAGAACAATTAAATTTAGCATCAACACAGATTAGAATACAGCTTGACTTGTTTTACAAGTTTGTTCAGCACTTGGTGACTGGTTAACAGCCTGCTGGGAGGTGTGTGAGGCTCAGGCAGCCTCTCCACTGCTGTATGCCAGGTGGACACTGACAGTCTTGACCACTGCAGGAGCAGCCTTCCAGACTGACAGACTTCACTAGCTACTCAGACCCACTCTGGGAAAAGATGTGGAGGAGCACACTATTTAATTGCCTTTGTTGGCTCTACTATGTGTGATACTGAGAGACCAATTCAGAACCATAGTTGTAAGTGCTGGCATTACTAATAGAATAAATTAAGATACTAGCTAATTTATGTAATATACAACTTTCAGACTTACATGCACAGAACTGAGGAGAAATGGATGACTTAAGTCAGCTCCAAGAAGCTTTTCTTCACTTTCATCAGATAACAACTCCTCAGGAAACTGGCCTTGCAGCTAGAATGTGGCTTTCCAGCAGAAAGTTTGCCTTGACATCAGTCTCTGCTGCAGACGTTCGTGCTTATGGGGATAGTTGCATCTTTCTGTTTAAAGTCTTTCCTCAGCAGTTCCATTTAACTTCAGTGATTTTACAAGCTTCCTTTTCATGACATAAATCAAGGGGGCACTTTAATGCATCTCTGGAGGACTAGTGACTGCTTCTAGCTGTTCTGTTATCCTGTGTCCTTTACTGGATAGTTCCATAAGTAGAAGGCAGAGTGATCCTTGTTAATAACCATCCAAGATCCCTGCTATAAATTGTTAAACTTTTGTAACATTAGTTATTCCTTCTGACTGGAAGGTGGAGTTCAAATCTCTGTGCTTAGCTTTTTGTAGTCTGAAATTTGAATTTCACATAAGCGTAGACACTGGCAAGGAGATTTAAATAAGATTATAAACCAGAAAAAAAGCATGTGATTCGCTTGCAGCTTTTAAATAAGCCAATAGTAAGAGATACTTTTGGGCAATAATTGATTAGAAAATTTGATTTTTTTGCTTTGAGAAACTGTAATAAAACCATCATATCAACAGACTACTCTTATCTTAAAAGTGATAATTGCTATTACTAGTTTGATAGGAAAAGAAATTAGGAGATGCAAACTGGGAATATTTATTTTTTTTTTTCTGCAAAAGCAAAATAGAGATGACATTTCAGTTACACGAAGGTACTGTTCCAAGAAGAACCAAAAAATGAAGTATAATAAAATTTTAATGACTTAATTGGCAAAGACGTACAGTGAGTTTGTTATGTCACACTATGTAAGTGTCTTGTGGATGGTAATTCTGAAGGGAGCTGATGCTGCAAGCTGTCAAACAGAGAATGGCAAGACAGAACTACGTGATGTGGGAACTCTTAATGTGAATTACTTGGAATGGAAGAAATCACTCGTCTTCAAAAGGAGGTGGTACAAATAGTGAGAGCAGCAGGGTTGTCTAGAGAGCTAGAAAGTAAATGGAAGCAACCAGTGCTTTCAAATCTGTTTTAAAAAAAGATTCCTTGCATGTGTATAAAAAAGCTATAATTCTTAGTAATAGTCTTTAAATAGTTTAAAGAAGCTATAATTCTTAGTAATAGTCTTTGAATAGTTTACAAGTCTGCATACATCTCCTAGGATTTCTGTTAAAAACAGTTGGTAAGCGATTTTAAAAATATATCCCTCCATCTTTTAAAAGATATTCCTCCAAAGTAACTGTCCAAGGATTGTATTTGTATCAAAAGTTTAAAAGAACTTTGACTTTTAGTAACTTGGTTTTTAGATAATTTATCCAGCATGATTATCTCCAAAATACATAGATGCAATGAAAATCTTACTGAAATCAATCATAAGAATTTCTGTGAACTCCAGTGGAGACAAAGTTTCACCCTGCATGTTTTCATTATAGGTACTTTGAAGCTGAACCAATCCTGAAGTAATTAATGTAGGCACTGAAATTGCTACTGTTTCTTTAATTAAACCATCAGTGCAATTTATGCAGTGATGATAAACTTTAATTCAGCAAGTTAGCCAAGCTCTGTCTGTTCCTGTATCTTCATTTCTTCTTTCTGCTACATTTCTGCAGTTCTGTACTAGTCATGTGTGCTCTCTAGGAACTGTTCATCTTAGATTCCTGGAGCAGGCTATAATCCCTGGTTATTCCTGTAAGACTGCAGTCATAGAATTAGAGTTGTACATATTATTATATCTTCTGCAAATATATCCTACTTGAAATAAAGGCATGGATGTTTCAAAGCCTCTTAGCAAGGACAAATATTTTTCTCTTCTCCAAATCATCTATTCAACAATGTGCTTCCATTCACCCCCTGGAAAAAATGGGGCCTAAAATGATTGCTTGATCTAGGAGTTGAAGAAATGGTGGTCAAAGCAATAAAAGGCAAGTGGCACAGGTAGATTTCAAACAGTGAAACAGCAGCCTGGCCAAGTTTTTCACAATAATTTCAGAAAGAGTGTTCCATGGTGATTCTTGAACTTAATTATCTCCATTGGTGTTGCAAAGTGCTGATTTCAATAGAAGCTTTCTTAAATGCAGCTTTTCAAAGGAAAGGGTAGACATGATAAAACTATTATTTTTCTGAGAAACAATTTTTCACCATATAGGACATTGTGTACACTTCTAGCCTTTTACAGGCAGCACTGATGCTGTCATGGCCACACAGCAGAACAGGATTTTTTGAGAAGAACTTCTACTGCACAGATAATTTACTCGGTAGGTAGTGGTAGTCTATTTGTCCTTTCTGTTTCTTAAAATCCCTTCCAGTGCAATGCCTGGTTTTGATTAGTCCCATTTATAGAATCATAGAATCTTAGAATCATAGAATGAGTTGGAAGGGACACGTTAGGATCATCAAGTCCAACTCCTGGCTCTGCACAGGATGCCTCAAGGGTCACATCATGTGCCTGAAAACATTTTCCAAATGCTTCTCAAACTCTGTCAGGTTTGTTGCTGTGACCACTTCCCTGGGGAGCCTGTTCCAGTGCCTAAACACCCTCTGGGTGAAAAGCTTTTTCCTGATATGCAAACTAAACCGGTGCAACTCAGCTTCATGCCATTCCCTCCAATCCTGTCACTGGGCACAATACAGAAGAGATTGATACCTGCCCCTCTGCTTTCTCTCACAGGGATGTTACAGACTGTGATGAGGTCTCCCCTCAGTGTCCTCCAGGCTGAGCAGACCAAGTGACCTCAACCACTCTTCATAAGGCTTCCCCTCAAGGCCCTTCACCATCCTTGTGGCCCTCCTTTGAATGTGCTTTAATAGTTTAATGTCTTTTTTATATTGTTGCCCCCAAAATTGCGCACAATATTCAAGGTGAGGCTACCCCAGAGCAGAGCAGGACAATCCCGTCGCTTGTCCGATGCTGTGCCTGATGCCCCCCAGGACAGAGTTGGCCCTCCTGGCTGCCAGGGCACTGCTGACTTGACGCGATGCCCTGGTGAACCCGGTTCCCAGAGACACCACGCCTAGATGGACATCTCCTGTCTTTGGAGCTCCACGAGAGCAGTGGTGAAGGAAGACCGAATGCCACTTATGGGCAGTTGGCAGAACACGTAGTGAAGGCAAACGCAAGGGCGGACTCCAGTCTCTGATGTTCCAATCTTGGTTTATTGGTTGAAGGGGCAGAGATCTGGGAGCCCTAACCACAAGGAACCAGCCTCCATGAGGACTGGCACCAAGTGGCTAAGGAGGAACAGTGACATAGGATTTTATATGGCTAGCTGACAGGGGTGGAGCATAGGACTGAACCAATGAGGGTACAACAGAGGTAGGTCTCAGGAAAGACAGACTTACACAATAACAAATGAATAAGCAGGGAGGCAGGGATACATACAGTTGAACCAATGGGTAACTAAATAACAAAGAACCTTCTAGCTAGGGAGGCAGGGCTTAGGGAGAATGACAAGGGAGAGAGAGGGATAACTAAGCAACAGAGGCAGAACTTATGTGACAATCAAATGAGGGACAAACCAAGTATAAAGAGGGGAAAAGGGGGGAATCCGGAACATACCAACCATACGCAAAGACCTACTGCAACACTGACTCATGTTCAACTTGCCATGGACCAGGACCCCCAGGTCCCTTTCTGCAGCCCTGCTTTCCAGCCTCTTATATCCCAGTTTACTACACAACCAGGATTGCCCTGTCCCAAATGCAAGTTGATAGGCTGTGTGGCAGTTCTATTCAATTTATGGCTTTTTTTTGCCCTTTAGGCTAGCTTTTAGGCCTTCTAGTACATCTGCTGTTTTTTTTGTAGGTGCTTGATGTGAGCCCCTGTGAGTAGAAAAGGATTCTGCAATATGGTTTCAGAGAGAAGGACAACAGGGATCTCCCAAATCTGGCATGTCCCAATCCAGCATGCTGTAATGGAACAGTGGCCCTTTGCTTCTTAGCTGAAATATGTTGTAGGACCCTGCTTTGCTTGTGATGTGGCCAACATCTGGGCATGAGCAGACTGGCCAGAAAGATCCCTGGCCTAACTTATCATCCAGTACACACATACAGGGGAGAGAGCAGATGGTAGCAGTACCATATCTGTGGTTCTTTTAATGTGTAGGCAGATAGAAGAGAAATAACTATTTGGTTTTTGAATTCTTTCTGCCTGGAAGAATGAATTTCTCTCAATAATAAGGAGTTTCTTTGAAGATATTTCTGTCTTGTGGGTCAGGAAGAAATCTAGTCTCCCACGCTGTCTGACTACCTCTTGGGAATACTGCAATTAGCTATACTTTGAACCTGAATGAAAAAATGAGGAGAAACTACTCTCTGGACTCCTCCATTATTCCTGCTCAGAGTGAAAACTGTCCCACTTCAGCACTCTTTAAGGCAGGAAAATTTTACTTATCCTACTTTCCTGTGTGAGTATGTGGTGGATGCCTTTCCATTTGTTTCTCCCTGTCTTTACACACAGATATGAACAAAAATGTGTTCTGAGGAAAAATCCAGAGAGTAGAGGATCAGAAAGGCTGTGTAGGAAGTAGCTGAGATTGAGCTTGCCAAGGTTGTTTTTCCAGCAGCATTTATTAAAAATAAAGTTAGCATTGAGTTTAATGTTGGCCCAGTTTTATATTTTTTTACACAATATGAAACAAATATAAATTTAATTCAAGTTTACACAAACATGTCTATTACTATGAATAGATTTTCTATTTGTAGGTTTTATAGCCATATTAATAATTCTATATTTCTCTTATCACAAATATGCATATATATCTTTATATAGATGTCCATCTCTTAATCAAGTGAACAGATCACTGAAGAGAAGTAGGGCTTGATGGCATGGGAATCTGTTTTTAAGCATGCATTTTCCTGCACTCTAATTAGAGATGGTCTGTGAGAGCTCAGAAATACCATGGACACAAATTTCTAAAGAGGCAATTTTGTGAGGGCTAAATCCAGCCAAAGCAGTGTATGTTCCAATGTTTGTTAATCTCTGAGGCAATAAAGCAGAGCTCATAGAATTATAAAATCACAGAATATCAGGTTGGAAGGGGACCTCAAGAATCCTCTGGTCTAACCTTTCTTGTCAAAAGCATGGTCTGTACAACATGGCCCGGCACTCTGTCTAGTTGCATCTTAATTATTTCAATAGCTGATTGTTCTCATTGTGAAAATTTTACCTCTTGTATCTGATCAGAATCTCACCAGAAGTAGCTTGTACCCGTTACCCCATATCTTTTCCATGTGACTCCTTGTAAAAAAGAGAGTCCTTAAATCTTCTTTGTAGCCACCCTTTAAATACTGGAACATGGCATCTGGGTCTGCCCTGAACCTTCTTTTCTCAAAACTGAACAAACACAGTTCTTTTAGCCTTTCCTCACACAGCAGGCTTCCCAGTCATTTAATCATTGTTGTGACCCTTCTCTGTACCTTCTCCAGCCTTTCCACACCTTTCTTCGTACAGCAGGAACCAAAACTGCGTACAATATTCCTGGTGCGGTCTGACAGCCTCTGAGAGTGCATCTCTGCTGATGATGCTCTTGTTGACACAATCCAGCATCCTGTTGGTTTTCTTTGCTGCAGCAGCACAGTGCTCACTCTTGATTGAGCTTGTTGACCACCAGGACCCCCAGGTCCTTTTCTACAGAACTGGTCCCTATCCCCTGGATAGATCCCATTCTGTGTTGCACTCCTGGATTATATTTTCCCAGGTGCAAGACCTTACACTTGTCTTTGTTCAGCTTTGTAAGGTTATGTTAGCTCACTCTTCTAACCTGTCAAGGTCTTCCTGCAGTCTGGCTCGCCCTTCTGAAATGCCCACTTCCCACCCAGTTTGGTATTGGAAAACTTTGTCAGTGTACACTTGATCCTGTCTTCCAAATAATTTGTGACCATATTAAATAGGGTTGGGCCCCACATGGATCCCTTGTGGACCCCATTTCTGGCAGGTTCCAGTTTGAAAAGGAGCTGTTCACCACCGCCATCTAGGTGCTCCTGTCAGCCAGATCCTCACCCACCACACCAACCACATCTGGATCATAATGCATCACTTTCTCCAGAAGGATGCTGTGAGAAACCATGTCAAAAGCCTTGGAGAAATCCAGGTAGACAATGTCCACCTTGCTCCACATCAAGTGAACAGGTTACTTTGTTGTAGAAGGTGATCAGATTTGTCAAGTACGATGTTTCCTTGGTGAATCTGTACTGGCTTTTCCCAGTCATGTGCTTCATCTGACTTGAGACAGCCCCTAGGAGGATTTGTTCCATAACGTTCCCAGGGACTGAAGGAAGACTGATAAGCCTATAACTTCCTCAATCCTCCTTTAAGACCTTCTTGTAGGTGGGAGAGGAATTAGTCTTCTGCCAGTCTCCTGAGACATCCCCGGATCTCCCAGGCTTCTTAAAGATTATGAAGAGTGGCCTTGCAACAATGTCACTAAGGTCTCCTCGCAACACTCTGGGATGGATATTATCACAGCTCATTGTCTTTTAGGGGCCAATCTCCTCTAATTCCCACACCAAATCTTCCTCTACAGTCAGTGGGACTGTATTTGCATCAGTCTGGATTTTTGTTCCCAAGGCCAGGCCCAACAGTGCAGGTAAAGACAGAGGTGAAGAAAGTCTTGAAAACCTCGGTTGTTGCAGCATCACTGGTGACTAATTCACCTTTCCTGTTTAACAGAGGGCCAGTATTTTCTTTTTGTTTCTGCTTGTTGTTTAGGTACTTGAAGAAAGTGGTTGCACATTTACTTTCTTGTTTTGGTGTGCATGGGAAAGGTTTTGTTTGAATGTGTTTCAAACATATCACAAGGTGTGTGCCATCTATACTGGCTTGTTTTTTCCTATTTAGCGGAGGCAGCCGTGAAAGACAGCAGATGTCAGTATCTGTAGCTCCTATCAGAATATTACAGGTTGTATCTGAGGGACAGCTATAGCTGAAACAGTTCAACAGCACATTCTGCCTCCAGGGATTCAAAAACAAAATAAAATTTGGATGTCTGTCTCTTGCATAAGTAGGTTCCATATATATATATATATATATGTTTGTATACACATATATTAATGCAAAAATAAATATGAATCCATAGTGAAGCTCTGTCCATCCTTCAAAGTGTTCTTCTATTACAGGACAGGGGAATCTTAGGGGCTTCCTCTCAGAGCCATTTGCAGTGGTATTTTGTAGGGCAGGTCAGAAACTGAGTGGAGAAGACTTGTGTTACAATCCACCTGGAATGCTGTGTGCAGCTCCGGGATCCTCAGTATGAGAAAGACAAGTACTTGTTGGAATTGGTCCAGAGGAGGGCCACAAGAATTGTCAGAGGGATAGAACAACTCTTCTATGAGGACAGGCTGAGAGAGTAGGGGTTGTTCATCCTGGAGAAGAAAAGCCTCTGGAAAGATCTTAATGGGGCCTTTCAATATATAAAGGTGGCATATAGGAAAGAGAGGAGACTTTTTTCCTAGGCCTACAGTGACAGGATAAGGGATAATAGTTTTAAACTGGAAAGGGATAGGTTTTAGATTGGACATAAGAAAGACTTTTTTTTTTTTTTTTTTTT